>OX393554.1:55050270-55593557 GCA_947650365.1 Chamaelirium japonicum | reverse complement strand
ACACTAGATCGCGTGTTTTATCCTCTCTCTCTCTCTCTCTCTCTCTCTCTCTCTCTCTCTCTCTCTCTCTCTCTCTCTCTCTCTCTCTCTCTCTCTCTCTCTCTCTCTCTCTCTCTCTCTCTCTCTCTCTCTCTCTCTCTCTCTCTCTCTCTCTCTCTCTCTCTCTCTCTCTCTCTCTCTCTCTCTGTGTGTGTGTGTGTGTGTGTGTGTGTGTGTGTGTGTGTGTGTGTGTTAGAGAGAAAACGGATATAGGCTGGCAACCTATTTAGCCGAAATGAGCAGCCACCCATTTGAAGCCCATAGGAGCTTTAGAATGTGCTGATTTTTTGTGAGCATACTGATTTTTTGTGAGCATAAGCACCCTACCTTACATAGAACACCCAAAAAAAAATAATCACATTCTAAAACTCTTAGGGGGGCATCAAATGTTAGAATTTTTATCAAACATCCGTTATAACCGTTAATCTAAATTATAACATTTGATACCCCTAAAAGTTTTAGAATTAGCTGATTTAATGTAGATGATCTATCTAAGGTAGGGTGATTATGCTCACAAAAAATCAGCACATTCTACAACTTATAGGGGCATCAAATGGGCGGCTGCCCATTTCGCCCAAATAGGCGCGCGCGCTAGGCTCATTTCCCACCTAGATGTTTTTTTTTTGAATTTTTTTTGTGGGTCATCTATCTATGGTATGATCATCCTTGCAAAACACCATCAAATGTGAAAACCTCTAGGGGGTCAAATAAGCATTTCCTATTAATGGGTGAAATAGATGGTTATAAATTGTCTACATATTTGACCCCCCCTAAAGGTTTTCAAATTTGATGATTTTTTGTGAGGATAATCATCTAACCATAGATAGATGATCCACAAAAAAAAATTTCAAAAAAAAAAAATCTCTAGGTAGGAAAGGAGCCGCTAACCAATTTCGGCGGAAATAAGCTAGCGACTCATTTCTCGTTTCCTCTCTCTCACTATATATATATATATATATATATATATATATATATATATATATATATATATATATATATATATATATATATATATATATATAGGGGAGGGATACTCTTACTCATGACCTCTTACTCATATAGTTACCTATGATCCGGGCCGTCCATTAGATCCCGACGTACGGTTCGGATTGGATGGGGAGTTAAAGCAATGGTGTCCGTATTAAATGCAGGCTTTTAATACGGGCTTTTTAATACTGGCATTTAATGCGGACACCATTGCTTTAACTCCCCATCTGATCCGAACCGTACGTCGGGATCTAATGGACGGCCCGGATCATAGGTAACTATCTGAGTAAGAGGCCATGAGTAAGAGTATCCCTCCCCATATATATATATATATATATATATATATATATATATATATATATATATATATATATATGGGGGTTGTTAGGTTGCACTGTGAGTTGCCAGGGGGAAAAGTGAGCTACGGGTATTTTGACCCCCCAAAAAGTTTTGGAATTTGATGAAATTTGGTGAGGTTGTTGTCTAGGATTAGATAATCAATCTCACCAATTTTCATCAAATTCCAAACTTATAGGGGGGTCAAATGGTCGAAGCAAAATCTACAGATTTTAACGGTGACTGTGGACGGCAGATTTTGCTTCGACCATTTGACCCTCCTAGAAGTTTTGGAATTTGATGAAAATTGGTGAGGATGACCATCTAATCCTAAACAACCACCTCACCAAATTTTATCAAATTCCAAAACTTTTTGGGGGGTCAAAATACCCGCAGCTTACTTTCCCCCCCCGGCAGCTCACAGCGCACTGTAACATTCCTCTCTCTCTCTCTTTCTCTCTCTCTCTCTCTCTATCTCTCTCTCTCTCTCTCTCTCTCTCTCTATATATATATATATATATATATATATATATATATATATATATATATATATCCTGTTATCAGAGCCTTTGAGTTGATTCATCGCCTTCATCGACAGTGTTCTAAAACTAAGCGGGTACCTAGGCGCTAGAAGGCCCCCTACCACCGAGCCTAGCTTCTAGGTGGCGCAGAAAAGCGACCTGGGGGTTAGACGGATCCAAGCGGCTGCTTAGGCGGGCCTAGGCGCTAGAACGTATATATATGATATTCTATTGTTGGTAATCTTGAATTTATGGTTTGGATTGTACTAAAATCATGGATATTATGATATAATCTCATAATAGCATGCTTGGTTTTGTTTTAGTTAATCTTGAGTTTATGGTTATGTAAATGATACCTGCTCTTTAAAATAATTATTGGGATAATCTTGAATTTATAGTAATTTTAAAACATATATATTATAAAAAAATATCAAAAAAATAATTAAAATAATTTTTAAAATCCAAAACGCCTAGGCTCTAGAAGGCCCCCCACCACCCGACTAACGTCTAGCACTTTTTAGAACATTGTTCATTGATCACCTCGCTAATGTCACCTCACAGAGGAACTCTTCATCGGAGAAAAGGTTTTGTACAATCTATTCGGCATCAGGGCAACGTCTGGAGAAGAGGCTTGCTCTTGAAGGCAGAGAATCGGGGCATCGCCTCCAATGATCTGTGTCAAGGCTCGACGAGATCATCATTGGCAAAGATCTCCAGCATCAATATCAAAGGCATCACATTATATCTTCATCGACACAAATCTCCAACATTAAAGCCATAGCTCTTGAGCTACCTTCGATCCAAATCAGCCCCGTCAGATAACATCATTGGTGAGACTTGGTTTCATTGCTGAGCGCATCCAACTATGCCTGTCCACGTCGACGTATGACGCATCATAGGCAGATGGCGATCCACGACGTGGTGTTGCATATCTGTCGGCTCCCATTTAGAGTTTGCATGAGAAAGAGAGCTGGTGGGATCTCGAATGCTCTAACCCCCTGAGAGCGTCGACGAGGTCCATTCGCAGGTGGTGCATCGCATCGCATCAACCAGTCGCACCATCCTATCGTGGGAGAAGTACTGCATCATCCAGTCGCCGACGGATCATCACGACACGGTCTTTTCGCATCGCCTTTCCCTTCCCCTTCGAGGTCTTCAACGTCCACTGTTTACATGAGCTACAATTGTTGCTGGTAGTGTGAAACGGCCCCAAACCCTAGCCAAACGAAGAGGATGATGGAGGATGCTTTGATCCACACTGTTCGCTACACGGACGGTTAGTTTGGTATCACATAAGTTCCCTCTGCCACATCATACCGGCTCATCCTTCACGGTTCATGCCAGTTCATCCTTCTATTATATTTTATAGTTCAACTCAGTTGGTTCACCTAGTTTGTTTCCGGTTCAAGATTGGGTTCAGGGCATGTTCTTCCTGTTGGTTTTTTTCTCTGGTTCTTGAAGCTATAATAGGCTACAATTATGCATTTCTTTTCCTGTAGCTGTTTTTCCTAAAAGATGTTCTTGAAGCCGAATTTCTGCAATTGTTACTATTTTTCTTTAAGCTGATTTTAGCTGAAAGTTGTCCAACAGTGGTTACTGTTCGACAACCATTCAAGCTTCTAAATCACCGAAGTGGAGTGAAATATACTAAGGTGCACTAAACTCCAGTAAAGTGTAGAAACACATCTTGCATCTCTTGAGCATCTATGGTGACCAAGATGGGACCTTGTGCAGGTTCATTTTCTGCAGCTCAATGTCACTTGAGTTCCTCCGTTACCCCCCCTTGGATCTTGGACTCGGGAGCCTCTCATCATTTGACTTTAGACGCTTTCGTACTCACTGACTGTGGCCGTGTGCCACCGAAGTTCCATATTCATAATGTTGATGGTTCCCCCTTGCTGATTGTTTGTCAGGGTTCTATCACCACTTCTTTTGACCCTAGTGGTCGCCTCACTCCCAGATGTGCTCCATGCTTCTCTGTGTCTATCAATCTGGTTTTGGCTAGTCGCTAAGCTGATCTAGGTTTCACTGTTAGCTTTTCAGCGTCCTCTACTAGTGTAGTCAAAGTGAGTAGGTGACGCCTAGGCATTTTGGCCTTCTAGGCTGGGCGGTGGGGGCCTTCTAGGCACCACCTAGGTCGCTTTTTAAAACATTGACTCTACTAGTGTAGTCAAACTGAGTAGGAGACGCCTAGGCATTTTGGCCTGTCTAAGCGAAGCAGCGCTTAGGCGACATATATATATATATATATATATATATATATGGGCTGGGATCTGTTGACAACCCAAAATGGGAGGTAAATTTACAACCCGCTTACAACTCGCTTCAATCGTTGGATAGAGATTTACGAATTTGCTAAATTTTTGTGAGGATGATCATTATGGAAAGTTGATCATCCTCACAAAAAATCAACAAATTCTAAAACTTATAAGGGCATCAAATGTGTAATTCAAATTAACGGTTAAGAAAAGCTTCTAACATTTGGCGCCCTTAGAGGTTTCAGAATTTGTTGATTTTTTGTGAGGATGATCAACTTGCCATAGTGATCACCCTCACAAATAATCAACCAATTCTAAAACCTCTGGCCCCCCTTCAAATGATGGGTTGTCAACGTGGTTGTCAAGGAAACGGGTTGTCAACGGATCCCAGCCCTATATATATATATATATATATATATATATATATATATATATATATATATATATATATATATATATATATATATATATATATATAGTAGTGATACATTGCGGTCGGGTAACGTGCGGCCACCCTCTTCCGGGGCATTTTTGGAATTTTTTTTTTGGGGGATTGATCACCCACCCTTGGATAGCATGCACAAAAAATTTCAGCTCGATCCAAGACCTATAGACCGTCCAAATGTAATCGACTTTCATCGGTCGTTCATTTTTTTCTTCATTTTGATCAACACATTTGGACGACCTATAGGTCTTGGATCGAGCTGAAATTTTTTGTGTGTGCTATCCAAGGGTGGGTGATAAATCCAAAAAAAAAAAAATTCCAAAAATGCCCCGGAAGGTGGTGCCGCACGTTACCGGCCGCAATGTATCACTAATATATATATATATATATATATATATATATATATATATATATATATATATATATATATATATATATATATATATATATGTATGTGTGGGTCAGGATCCAGAAAACACGCTACTTTGCCATAGAGTTAGACACGCATCTTCAAAACCAAACCCTAGATAGAGGTTTCAGAATTTGTTGATTTTTTGTGAGGGTGATAACCTTGCCTTAGATTGCACATCAACAAAAAATCAACGCATTCTAAAACATATAGACTAATCAAATATTCCCTTCAATTTAACGGTTAAAATGAACGGTCGATAAAGTTTTTTAGATTTGATGCACCTAACGGGTTTAGAATGTGCTGATGTTTTATGGGAAGTTGATCATCCTTACAAAAAATCAAAAAATTCTGAAACCTCTATCTAATGATTTGGATGATGTGTGTCTAACCTCTATCTATATAGAAGAGAGAGAATCAAAAAATTTCTAAAAATCAGAAAAAAAAAAAAAAAGCGTTTAGTGTTTTAGATTTAATTCAACTCAATTTTGAGTTGATTTAACTCAATTTGAGTAATCCAACTCAATTTTGAAAACCCCCCTAAATTCTTACTAACCCATCATAAAAATTTGAGTTAATTCAACTCAATTTTAGATTATTCTAACTCAATTTTGGGTTTATTTAACTCAATTTTGAAAAAATCCAAAATTCTTAAAAACCTATCATAAGAATTTGAGTTAATTCAACTCAGTTTTGAAAACCCCCGAATTCTTATGAACCCATCACAAGAATGAGTTAATTCAACTCAATTTTGAAAAACCCCAAAAAATTTATTGTCTTGGGCAAAATTCAACTCAAATTTAAAAAAAAACCCAAATTATATCAAATGAAAAACTGCCCAGGCACCTAGGCGGTCCTAGGTGCCCAAGGGTCCAAAATGCATAGGCGCCCACCTAGGAGGCACCTAGGCGCCGCTTTGACTATTATGGACTCTACCCCCAACAGTTGTGTCCTTGCACATCTGCACAGAATATGGTTACCGAGAGAAAGCATCGTCACATTCTTGAGAGCGCTAAATGTATTTTGTTCTCTACCTCAGTTCCTCGCCACTTCTGGGCCGAGACTGTTCTTTCTTCGAGGACACACCCTTCTGCTCATCGTATCCGCATCTGTCAACACGCAACCTACTAGGACACACCCTTGTTCTCAAGAGATTCTACTTTAGAAATTGTCCTTTCTTCAAACCCCTTATTCCTCTTCAGGACTCCTTACCCTAATGACTCCGGACGCTACCATTGTCCCTGCTGTAGAACTTGAGCCCCCGCAACCACATATCATTTACATTTACACTCGTCGTCAGTCAGTGTCAGCTCCGCCTGCACTGCTAGCTTCATCAATTCCACCTGCTTTGGTTGCTACCACTTCTACCTTCTAGGTTTGGTGCTGCTTAATAAGTCAGCTGGATTTATATTATTTATAACGTTTTTTAGGCTGTCTATGGTAGCTAATTAAGAAGCATATGGAGGTTTGTAGGATAGACTTTCATGGTGATAGGAGCAAGGTTCAAAAATCTCCATTTTGGTGGAAATTTCGACCTTACGGATATGGAAATATTTCATGGAAATATTTCAACAGTGTGGAAATATTGCAATTATGTAGAAATTGTGAAAATATTAATTTTTTGATGGAATTTTTTAGTGAAACTCTGGATAGTCATAAACCAAGTATAGATACACACTTTGGAACACTCAAATAATATGAATACCCTATCTAAGGGTGTAGAGCTTCACATAGCATGTATTCAATGTATTGAGTCTGTGAGTTTTTGTGCAATCATGTTTGGTCCGATTTTGATATATATTTTTAAATCTTTTTTAATCTTTTTTTTGGATAAAAATATTTTCAAAATAAAGATGAGTTGATTGTTAAAACAATGTTTCTAACAATTTTGAAAGCAGACTTAAAACAAGAAAGTTATGCAAGTTTGAAATTGTGCAAAAATTATGCTGAAATATGAAACACTTTTTTTTACTAAGTCTAGAAAAAAGAGTTTTTATATAGAAAAATTTTTATACATTCAAAATTTCTTAAGATGGACCATGGTTTTCTGGATGCACTTGTACTTTTACATCTTGTGGAATTTTTTGAGCTAAAAAATAGTTGATTTAATCACTTTTCTCACCATGTGGATTTTATAAAAAAAAACCCTGAAAGTTGTTTTCTCCTACTAAAACTGAGAGTATACTTTTTAAGTCCTTTGGTTTTTGATTTTTTGATATTTTTATTGAAATCAAATGGGGGATATTTGCTCATTTAAATATAATAACTTAAAGTAAATGAAAAAAATAAAAATTAAGTAAAACAATATTTACACTATTAAGTAAAAATTATATGTAAATAAACTGCTGAGAACTAGGCCACAAGCTCCCTTTTATAACCAGTCAATCCCACAATTTCGGATATATTTTGCGAAATTTTTCGAAGTTTTAATGAAATTTCGACAAAATCCCTTTGTGTTGGTACTGATATCGCGATATTTCATGAAACTGCTCAATATTTTGACATTTCCAGTTCTGCTCGAGACTACAAGCGAGATTTCGTATCGGGTTTTCATTTTTCCAATATGATTTGCGATATTTTGCGAAATATGTCGATTTTTTGTACTTTCGATAGGAGAGATCAAGACCTTTCTCAGTACTTAAATGTTTGGGAAGGTAATGAATTTTTGATTGGTTACTGTTTGAAGAGTACCAATATGCATTATATTATCTCTGAACACTAACTAACTGACATTGCCCTGGTAATTTTATTAGAGTTCTTGGACATCAATATCAATGCCAAAAAAATAATTATAATGGTTATCATTAAACCTTAAGATTTTGCTGTTGTCAACAGCCTTGATCTGACTTAATAAAAAATTATTTTATAAAAACCCCTTAAAATCTGGATTTGGAATTAATATCAATTGTAGATTAATATAAAAGTAAACCATCACATAAACTATAGTAGATTTCTATGGGGTTCAGAATGTTCCCTCAGTCTGGCCTCAAATATGTTTGTTATAAAATCAGTGACCAGTCAGGATTTTAACAGTAAAATCTACTAGTCATATTAAATTTCTGAAAATCTTTCCTATAGTTTGGAATTCACTAATCTCAACTCATCTAAAAGTACAAGATTTTATGATATAAGAATAAGTTTAAAAAAATCAAAAAATCTTGCAATATATGTTTGCAAAAACAAGAATTAAATTTATGTATAAGATTTTGAAGAAAGGAAAATCATTAAGTAGAAAAATGAATTGGCTCTCAAAGTTTAGAAAAAGGCATTTATCTAGCTTTCAATTAAACCTGGCTTCACAAAAATCGGACATGCAATCTTCTCTAAAGAATTTTTGAACTGATTGACCTACCCCAACCTCACCCTCCTCCCCCCAAATAATTGGACAAGGACCAATAAGTGGCTAATCAAAAATCTGGGGCGTAACAAAACAACCTAGATCTTGATCATGCATATTGGCAATTTGGCACTGATAAATAACCAAAATGCACCAATAACTATTAAACTCATGCATCCATAAGTGAAAAACAAAAATTAATTTAGCTTTCAATTAAACATGGTTTAACAAAAAACAGTCAAGTAATATTTTCTAAAGAATGTTTTGACCTAACCCACCCTCACCCTCTCCAAAATTCTTTAGAAAACATTACTTGACTGATTTTTGCTAAACAATGTTTAATTGAAAACTAAATTTATTGTAATTTTTCACCTATTGAAAATAAAAATACCTAACCCAACCCCAATGGTTGGATTAGGACCAGTAAGTGGCTAATCTGACTAATGGGGCATGAGAATACATTCTGAATCTTGAGCCATATTGGCACTGTTAAATAACCAAAATGCACTATTAGTATTAACTACCTAACACATGCATCAATAGAAAAAATATTACAGGTATTTAATATAATAAACCAAAAATGAAACCACAAAGTTAAAAGAAACCGTTCTAACAACAAGAGAACAAGATCGTGAGGTCAATCTTCTGTAAAGTGGATAGGAAGTGATAAATAAACCACTATGCATCAAGTCAGAGTACAAGTGCACACACACAAGGTGAGCAAGGTAGCCACATTAAGTTCAAGAGCTGATCAACATTACATTGATTTATTTATAATTCCTACAAATCTAGATGACACAATTAATCTAAAAGCTTTTCTGTTTGAAGAAGCCACATAGGGCTATCGGTTATGCTGACAAATAATGTGCATATGACAAGTTGATCGAATATAAAAATAAAAACAATAACTTCAAAAAAAAATGAGATTATTATGATACCTATCCTTTTTTCTATATAAATAACTATCAGTTAGTAGACATAGTACATCAGCTATATAACAATGATTTTAACTACATTGGATTAATTAGTTTTCAGATATTATTAAATTATAAATCGGATTTCAATTTTACTATCACTCAAGTCTTAAGTTTATTTGAATCCCAAACTCATGGTTTGGTTAAAGAATCCAAGTGTAAATGATTATAAAAAACAATTCAAGTAATTCTAATAGAAATAAACAAGATTATCTTTTACATATATAGAGAATTGGCCCCAATGCACACACCAAGCAATGCCGACCTCCACCCCTTCCTTGAATTAAAAACAATATTATCCATAAAATAATTTGGGATATTTTAATCTTTTTGAGTATAACTTTGAAAGCAATGGCATTATATGAGAGCCCATCCCTATCTCTTTACCAATGCCCTACTTATCCCTCTTCGTACACACACGCCGCGCGTGCATGCCCCTAGTAAGACTTCAAAGAAAAAAGAATAGCATGCGAAAGTAATTGATTATGTCAGAAAACATTGCTACTACAAAGTTAGTCCATAGATACTTGAAGGTATGCATACATACTTAAAATATAAATATATGTGACACATACATACATACATACATATACACAGCCAGCAAGATATGAGGCGTCTAAATCTTTCCGATCATCAGAAAGGCAGTTTGAATGTGCTATGGACAGCAATGCGTTAATCAAATGCCATTAGCATACAAAACCATAAATGCAATGGCCATCCTCCATGAAATTAAATTCTGTAGAGGCAGGTCCCCACTCCTGTATCAATATTATTAGAACATTTTATTTTTCTATTACATATGAATAAGCATTGAATCAATGTGGGCAGATTGATGCTTCATGTACCCCAACGATTTCCCAAAACTTGAATCGCTAAGCTAAAATGCTGCTATAGCATTGGCATGAAATCCTTTCGAGTTTCAATTAATTTAATTCAATAATGATGGAATGGGACATGATTCACTTGAAATAAATTGTATTCATCACTGTAACCATCAAATTAATTTCTTATTCAAGAATGTAATGCAGAAACAGATGTACCTTCAATATGCATTCTTCTATAAAAAAATGTTCAATACATAGATTGCCACAGAAGGAAGCTGAGAGAAAAAAAATTCCATGATACAAAGAAACAGAAAGCAATCATAGTCAGAAGACTCAGAACAAGTTAGACCCCAATGAAACAAGGTCTGGGGTACAATCAGTGAAAAAAGAGAGGAGGGAGATAGAACACGCGATCTAGTGTGAAATTTTTTTAAAGATAAATGACTCAAAATTAAGATCAAGCTGAAATCTATCTTCACCACTTTAATAGGGTTCAGAATGAGTTCATATTATGCATGAAAAGATACTTACTCGGACAGCATTTCCATCATACATCACAGTTATGTAAGGTCCTTCAAATGTTGATGCATCACAATAGACAAAATGGATCTTTACATTCTAATACTCTACCCTAGAGTTATCAGGACCTATCTAATCAGTTCCTACGTTAACCTCAGTCCACTAAATCAGTTGCTGGCAAAGCAACCTGTTGCAATTACCATCCGGCTTATACAGTCCACATTGCATGCTTCAACCTGCCCACATGTCATGTGTCGTACAGAAGGAAGGAGGGGAAATAAAAGGAGAAGGGAGGGGGGGGGGGGGGGGTGGCGGTCGGGGGGGGGGGGGGGGGGGGTGTTTGGGGGCTGATTTGGCAGCATCAGTTTAATACTTTAACAGGCTTAATATAAACACCAAATACAACTTGTAAACAAGCCTGCAAGAGAAAAGTAATTTACAAGTGTATGGGTTACTAACACTACACATTAAGATCATACATGTATAGATATGATACGTGTTAGCAGCAAAAAGAAAACTATTTTTTCTAAATGTTATTGTAATCCAATTTATGCTGTGTGCATGTATGCATGCATGTGAGCACATGGTGGTTGTGTACTGAGCGCGGGCCAAAACAGAGAAGGGAGAGGAGGAATGTCATGTGTATGAGCGACAGAAGATAAAGAAGGAATTTCATGATTAAACAGTACATACTCCTGTAAGCTCAACAAGATTTGCTGCAAATCGCTCACTTGTTGTCGGTGTACATCTCTCAGAAAACGTCCTGCACGTGGAATAAGATTTAAGAAGTCACAAACAAAGAATTAACAAAATACAAAAATAGGTCATGATAGGACATTTATGAAACTTAATTTTATCAGAACATATTGCTAATGTAACTAAGAGCTAGAACTAGAGACTGAAGTACCTCACCTTCCAATCAATGCATTCAACAATGCCGATTTTCCAGCATTTTTAGGCCCAAAGACAAAGCACTGAAAAAAATTTCTTTGGGACTGTTGACGTTTACGATCCAACCGCCTTCGCCGGGTAATATGAAATGCTGAAGCAGGATCACTACTGTATCCAATGTATATCAGGTTAGCCATACTTCCTGCTGGGTCTAGAAGAGTCATGAGGGCCCACTGCAATCACAGGAATTTAATCAATCTCATCAGAGCTTAAAAAGACAATTTTCATACTTAAAAGGATATTTTTAGTTAATGGATTAGGGAGACGATCAAATATGTGATGAAGGGGTATATATATAGAAGGGCTGGGTTCTTATAATAGTGTCATATGGACTACTACCCTATGACATATGGCGATTTCATGACACATGTCATTGCAGACAAGCTGATTTTAATGAGAATGATCGATCACCTTATCTTTAGATAGAACATCCATAAAAAATCAGCACATTCCAGAACTTCTAGGGGCATAAAATGTTAAACGTTTTATCGACCACCCATTTAATCATTAATTTGAAGAGCATATTTGATGCCCCTAGAGGTTTTAGATGTGCCGAATTTTTGTGGATGCTCTATCTAGGATAAGGTGATCATCCTCCTTAAAAATCAGCTAATCTGCAATGCCATGTGTCACGAAATCACCATATGTCATATGGTAGTCCCTATGACCCTGTCATACGAATACACTTTCATATTTTACACACACCCACACACCACGCTGAACAAATTGTCTGCAATTAAATCCAATTAAGAAACAATTAATATCTCAAACAAGAATACCTTAACCAAGTTCATCAATCAGGTGAAAAGGGAAAGTTGTCTAGTCATGGTCGACCAAAAGAAAATAGGAAGCAAAGAATTCCAACAAGCTTTACCACTGGCTATCGATTAAAGTATCATAAAATGAATTAGCATATACTTTCATTTGTGAAGCGCCATGATCGCCACAAAAACAAGTGGAAGGTCAAAGAGTTCAATCAACTCATGCAAACAGCGAAATAGTGCTATATACAGCTGTGTACGGGACTCATGAAAATTGCAATGAAAAAGTGAAATGGGTCGCGTCTATAAGTTCAAGAATCCCAAGGCACAAAATAGTAGTTCGAGAACTTTAACATCTGACAATCACTGCCCTACATATTATACTTTGAAAATTAAGAAAATTTAGTACTGAAATGTAACCTTGTAAATCTGTCTATCATCCAATATGACGTTATGATTCAACTCAGTAGACTCTCCAGCTTAAATACCGCCTTTATCTGTGTGTTGGCAGATTGAGAAGCTTTAAATTTATAAAAAATCCTATAAAGAGGGGACATAAATTGAAGTCACCTTTTGGTGATATGAAGTATCGCCATTTTTTATATACATATATATTATTTGAACACATATTTCATACTTGAGTTTATTTGAGATCTAAACATAGGGTAATTGTGTAGAGGAATACAATACAACTCATCTTTTGTAAGCGTGCAACCTCATATGGTATGCATTGTATAATTGAATAAAATTGGCTTGTGTTCACATTTACCAAATTTCTTTTAAAGTTATTATGGTGCTCTATTCATCAAGTTGAACATCTTCGGACACCAACTAATGGAGATCTGAGCAACATCAAGGAGAACGAATCAATCGTAGGGCTCCCCCTTCACTCTTCATTTGTGCGGTCGTTTTAGCATCTCAATCCATTGGTCGCCCATATATGCCTTATAGAAGTATTGCCAATGGAAAGTTTACCAAGTTTCTATCGATCCTTGAGGTATTTGCTACTTCAGGGACATGGCATGAGGTTTTGGTCAATCCTGAACCAGTTCGTCAACCCCTTGAACTGATATACGCCCCGATTCGGATGTGGTTTTGCCGCATCGGGTCTGTTAGACTGAATAGACCGAATTAAACTCAAATTGACTAAATCATACGTGAATTAGACCCCAATAAGTTGAATCAAACTAGAATTGGCTGAATAAGACCTAATTTTAAATTTTTTTAAAAAAATTGGCCTTACCCAAACTCAAACCAATTGAATCAACTGTATTAGTTAGTTTTTATCCCGACTCATCCTGAACCCGAATTCTTAAACCTTGCTCAAGGAGGGATCTTAAGATCCACACACAAATCGGCAAATGAACACTCAGATCCTCACTGTCTTGTCCCTTCAGTCGGAATTTGCCTTCTTACTTGGGTTGGAATAGTATCATTGGTCGTTTTGGACCAATCTTGACAAGAGCACTCCAAGCTGCTCGCTAACTTAAAATTCCATGTGCACCTTCCTAAGCATACTATGCTTGTCTCTTGCACAATGAGGTGTCACCATGTCACAACAAAGCTTATTCACCTCATTCCCTTTGGTTTTTTGGATGCCAATGTCACTAAAATATGCCCCCCCTTGACTTTGATCTGACCCTTTTCTTCCATTTATACCTACATTTAATTACCATCCCATTTGCCTAATTTGAGGTATATGTGAATAGGGGGCAATGGCCAGAATACGACACAGCTTGTGAAGGCTAAACATAAAGGATAATATATAAGTATATCTCACATTTGAAATAAATAATAAAACATATATTTTTACCCTACAATACAAACATTCGATCTAATAACTATAGACCATAACCATCACACATTATACCATCTATTTGGACTCTTCTTTATGAAACCTTCTTCACCTGTCATTTTTGTTAAGAGCTTTCTATATTGTCATTGCAAGATTTTCCATATCTTTTCTTACCTCCACCAATATTATATTTGGTATTTCCCTCCTTTTTCTTGACCCCTTCATAATAATCGAAAACCCTCTCCAAATTGGGAAACATCTGCTCTCAGTTGTACACTCTGTTACCAAAAAAGTAATGATTTTATATAAAAAAAAAACCCACGATTTTCATATTTTAATCCCAATTTACGCTTTTTAATCCCGATTAATTGTGTTTTAATCATGTCATGTATTGCTAAAAAAAGCTATAACATCTATATACAAAAATGTTCTAAAATTCATCCGTTTGTTTCCCGACTCTTTTTTGACTTTTTCCCGATTTTTCTGACTTCTCCTTAGTCGATTTTTTCCCAACTTCCGACTTGGTAACTATGGTTGTACATGCACAGTCCATCTTAGGTCATAATCTAGGAAGCATGGACACTTCCCCAGGCCTCCCGTACCCGTGTCGGACACGTGTCGGACACCGACACTCGTCGGACACTCGCCGGACACGCACTGGACACGCATGTGCCGTGTCCTACGTGCTTCCGGGAGCCGTACACGGTCGGACACTCCTCGGACACTCGCCGGACACTCCTCGGACACTCGAGACACTGTGGGTTGACGGACTGTTCGATATAGGGTCGGGTTACAAGCGGTGGTGATTCAGTTTTGGCTTCAACCTATCTGATCCTCTGAGATTATAATCTCAGAGAATCAAATAAGTTGAAGCCAAAACTGAATTGCCGTCGTTCTTTTGCATGCCATTTGGGCCTGAGTGTGATTCACTTGTCAGGATGGTTATGATGGATGGTTACGATTCAGGTTTGGCTTTAACTTATCTTATCCTCTGAGGTTTCAGATAGGTTGAAGTCAAAACTGAAACACAACCGTTATTTTCCATATCATTTAGAGCTATTTGCGATTCACCGATCGAGCTGGATGTAACTAACGATAGCGATTCAGTATGCATTAATTTTTCATTTTAGTTATTTTCTATAAGGTTTTTTCGGTTATTGAAATATATATGAATTTGATGAAGACCTGATCAGCACCTTCAGTTCGTATCCGTTTGGGACTTGTTAGACGTTATTTCAGTTTTTGGCCGTTTTTCCCTGTTTTTGGCCTTATTTCAGCATTTAGTTGTATGTCTGTTCTTGCCCAGTTCATGGGGGATGTCCATGATCTCATCCGAGGGCTTTTCGGATTGAATCCGGGTCTTCTCGGGTGAGTTTCAGCATTATATTAATAAAATTATGGGTGCGTGTGTTTGCGGGGACCGACGGACGAGATTAGATCTCGAAACCGACGGTTAGATGGCGAAATAACATAATTTAGATGACGTGGCACTTATGGGCTTCAATTAGGACTTAATTGGGCTTATCTTAAGCCCAATAGGATTCCCCTTTGTGAAGACCGCTCCCCCTTTTTCCTTTTCCCGTGAACCGAGCGGCCCCCCCCCTCTTGTCCGCGCGGAAGAGGCCACCCGGCCCCCTTGTTCCGTTCCTCTCTCCTCTCTCTCTTCTCTCCCTTGTTTCTCTCTCTTTTCCCTTCCTTTCTTGGCGCATCGAATCCACACCATTCACCCTTATTCCCTTTGATCTTGACCATCAAAACAAAAACCCTAATTCTACAAGAGGATGAACCGAGAACGAGAATTCAGATTTTGATAGTTGCTGAAATTCGTGCCTCTTCGTGAGTGCTACCGGGCGAGACTCGTGTCCCCGATCCTCGCCGATTCCACGACTTCGCCTCGTGAAGGCTTTGGGCTTCGTTTTCCGAAGGTTCCGGCTTCTCCCGACGTTCGGCCTTGCTCCGTGTGCAGGATCATCGGCGCATCCTTGCAATCTACCCACGGCGGGAAACCCCAGGCAGTATCTATCCTTTTCCTTTATTCTCCTATCGCATCCGCTTAGTTTTCATTCGATTTCCATTGCCTCCGCTCCGCATCGCAGCCATAACCGGTCTTTTCATTGATAGTTGAAGCCTAATAACGTGCCTAATCATCTGATTTGATATATTTAGTCTGTCGGTTACCTCTGCAAGCATACATAGACCTTTTCTTTATGAAAATCTGATGCAAGCCTACTGTTTTATTGCAATACTTACTGCTGCGAATTAATCCTGTTATATGCTGAAATCTGTTTTGTGATAATCTTGTGTTTCTATTGTTTAAATCTTAATCCTGCTTAATGTCGACGGCATAGAATTTTAGAACTGCGTAAGATAACTTTGTTTGCTGTCCTTTTGAGGCTTACTGCGCTATATTGATAAATAAACCCTAGTCATTGACCGAAGAAAATCCTAAAAGGGTTCAGGATTGTAGTGTGCCTTATTGGTGCCTGCATCAGAATTGCAAACACACATAAAATATTAATTTATTTTGTCGTGTCCTCGCCGTACCCGTGTCCTCCTTTTTTAGGATTTGCCGTATCGGCGAACCCGTGTCGTGTCGTACCCGTGTCCCCGTACCAGTGTCAGTGCTTCTTAGGTCATAATAAGTTGTGCAGTTGAGAAACCCATGGGGATCAGTTTCGGTCGTTCGGTGGTTTCAACAATTTTAGTCGGATTTTCGACGGTTTCGGTTTCGGATTTTTTATATTTAAAAATGATTTAACAAATAAAAAAATTATTATCCTTATTTTTATTGATTTTCTACGATTTGTTTTCGAATGTTTTGTAATTTTTAGTAATTTTTTCTAACTTTGTAAAAGAATTTTCTATTTTTTTTCTTTTTTTCTATTTCTAAAAATTATTATTTTTGACTTTTTTATATTTTTAATTTTTTATATATTCTTAACTTATATAATATTATTTATAATTTATATCTTATAAGTTATTAGTTATAACTTATAACTTTAAAATATACGTGAGAGAGAGACGGAGGAAGAAAGGGGATCGGGTTTGTGGTTGGCATCAGAAACCGAGAGAGAGTGAGAGAGAGAGAGAGAGAGAGATGCCAAGGCCGAGGCAGCACACCGGCGATGACGACGATCGGGTGGCGTCGGCGCACGAGTTCCTTTTTCTCTTCTCCTCGTCTTTTTCTATAACTGAAACCAATCGGATCTAGGGGATTACGGCCGAAACCACCAAAAACCGGGATTTCCGGGTACGGTTCCGGCCGAAACCGATCCAAAACGGCTGAAACGAATCGATTTCAACCGAAACTTCAAACCTTGATTTGTAAGCATTGAAATAACACTTGAGGAGGCCCAAAAGCCTACTCACTAAAGCAATAAATCCAAACTCTCCCATAAGTGCTGTTAGTAAAGCGCTTTTATCAAAGCTACCTTAGCGCCAAACAAGCTCTTAATATGCTCTCCGTCAATTTGTCTCAATCGTTGCAACTTCTACTCTTCATCTAATAAAGTCATTGCACATTATATCCCTCCTAGTTTTTCACACATACACCTCACCATCCTCGTTTCTACCACTCTCCTTCTGTACTTGAGACCTCAGGACCGAAATTCTGCACCATACAACATAAAATATTCAATTAAATAGTATTAAAAATATATGATTAATTCATAGTTAGCATATATCCATAATTGAGTTTCAGGAAGAGGTATAAATCAGAAAGAGTAGCTAATTTATTGTAAAACAGTTTTCAACTCTTATTTTTGACCCACTTGCAGTCTCAATCATAATTCAATCAATTAAGCACCTCCTAACATAACAAATTTGTAGTCCTAATCCTGATTAAATGAACTATGCAACAAACCCCTCTATGTGCATCTTAAGAACTTTGTTGGGGGTTTCGAGAGTTGAGATGATGTACCAACTTTCTCTTTTTCATTAAGAAATTTGTGAAGTGCTAAAACATTATTTGGAGGCATACTAATTGAAGCATATTGTGGCAAACATTGACTTTGCTGAATAGCAAGTGTACAAATCCCAAAAAAATGACCACCTCCTATACAAAAAGTGTGTATGTCCTTTCCTACTTTACATATATGATTATAGTAGCACCGTTTCTAACATGTTCCCTAGTGTCTGCATGAACAGATTCAGGTCAGACACTTTTACATTAGATTCATGAGGATAAAATGTACATGTAATAAAAGAACCACAGTAAGGCATGTAATTGACAAACCAAAATATCACTAACTAATAGCAACTGTGAACAACCTAGTTGAACAGTTCAAGTATCTTATACTACATTTTACAATGTTGTCATGTAAAAACTACTCAAGTGTAAACAATTAAACAAATGTTATTATATAACACCTCGGATAGAAATCCTTCAAGTGATAATCCTCCTAACACGTTCTTCTCCGCAGCATCCTTATAGGGGGCTTCAGACCAAGGGCTGTAGTACAAATATTATTGAAAGGAAGAAAAATCATTGATAAGTGCTTATAGATTTAATTAAAAAAAAAAGAAGATTAGACCAATCAATCAGTAATTTATATCATTTAAAAGCCTATGAGCATCCACTGAATTCTGCATAATAAATTTGGTCATGATTACTTTAGTAGCAATCAATTTCATAGCTGAAGTGCTCTTATCTTTGAACAACCAGATGGATGTTCAACCAAACATTTGCACTTGAGGCATCTTAGTGAATTTTCAACAATAACGTTTCAGAATTCGGATTTGGTTTCTCGCCGGTTTGCCCTGATTCAAATTCAGTTCAGTTTGTCCTGCATCAAAACGGGACGCAAACAGGAGGAATCGGGCTCAGATTGCCTGGTTTAAACCTGAATCTGCAGAATTAGGCCTGATGTTTTCTTTTAATGTTTTAGACAAAACAACCGAATGGACCGGTTCATTTTTAGACCGGCCCGAATTCGAATTTTCAAACTTTGTTGTCTAAATGATGTCAACCAAACAACAAATCAAGCCTAGAATACTGGTGTATGCCAGTTGACATGTGAGTGTGTGAGTGATGATCATAATAACAAAAGGCTTTAGATACAACTGAGACCTCTGCACCTTGAAACCTCTACTTTATACAGTTCCCTAAACTGCCTCTTATACCCCTCCAATTTCATATCACCCAGTACTCCAGCTACTTGGAGTTGGGAACAATCTCCTACCATATTTTTCTATCAAGGTGATATCTGCCCAACCCCCCTTCTCGTCCTCTATGGATACTTAGGCCTCCTCCCTACAAGTGCTTGCTTCATTGTTGCAAATACCTGAACTATTGCAACTTGTTTTCTATGATCTTATCCGCCACACATGTGACTTTTAAGCTTACCATCCTTATTTTAACACTAATCCACAACATCTTCTTCACGGAATTTAACCAACCCATTCTAATTGTATTTAAATTATATAGATTTATTTCTCTAACAGGACCATGGTATTAGCAGTCACACTTGGTTTACTATTTATCCATTGATAGTGACACGTGCATATTCTGCCATTGTCTTCTTCTGAACAGCGATCCATGTATTCCGTTTTTGTATGAGTAAACTTAGCGCCTACCTTGCTCCTTTTATCAATTCACATCATCAAATAATATACACCTTGCTCCTTTCTGCATTTAGCACATCCATAGTTGGATAAAGAGTCACTCAGTTATGAGATAAGGGTAGGCCCACGATGCAACCCTAGAGTCACATATAATTCTTTGCACATGATAAGTTGAATGCGTAGTAATTTTGCATCCTCGTACATCCCTTCAACTACCTATATACAAAAGTTGTGAGAGAACCCTTTTTCACCAATCTTCCTATTAATCATTTATTATATATAAAACGGATCAGACACTTCATGCAAGTACAAGACATGATGCAAACAAAATGCTAGTTGGGTTTGGTTTTATAGGCAACAAAGGAGTGAAGTATATTGCACCAAATGAAAATATGTGACATTTACCATGCAACAATCCTTGACCGCCTACGCGCCTGGGCAGTTTTTCACTTAATCCAAAATTTGAGATTTTCCAAAATTGTGTTGAATTTTGCCCAGAACAATAAAAAAATTGCTATTTTTTACCCAAAATTGAGTTGAATTAACTCAAAATTAAGATGCATTAACTCAAATTGAGTGAAATAAACTCAAAATTAAGTTGAATTAACTTAAATTCTTATGATGGGTTCATAAGAATTTGGGTTTTTTTCAAAATTGTGTTGAATTAACTCAAAATTGAGTTGAATTAACTCAAAATTGAGTGGAATTAACTCAAATTCTTATGATGGGTTCAAAAGAATTCGGAGATTTTTCAAAATTGAGTTGAATTAACCCAAAATTGAGTAGAATTAACTCAAATTGAGTTGAATTAACTCAAATTCTTATGATGAGTTCATAAGAATTTAGGGATTTTTCAAAATTAAGTTGAATTAACTTAAATTGAGTTAAATTAACTGAAATTGAGCAGAATTAAATCTAACTTAAACCCTAAAGACTAATATTTTTATGGGCAAACTACAAAAACCTCCCCTGAACAATACACCTAATTTCATATTGATCCCTCAACTTTTTTTTTGAACAGTTTGATCCCTGAACTAGGCTTTATCTGCAATTATCCCCCTTCATCAACTTTTTATCCTGAAAATACCCTTATCAATTTCCAATAAAACCCAAAATTTTTTTAGAATATTTAATTTATGCATACTTGGACAACAATATTTTAAGCATAAAAGTTGAAAGAGGGGGCTAAATGCAGAATCAGCATAGTTCAGAGATCAAATTGTTCAAAAAAAAAGAGGGACCAATATGAAATAAGGTGTATAGTTCAGGGGAGGTTTTTGTAATTTTCACTAGTTATATTTTTCTTTTCCTAATTTTTTAGAATTTTTGTATTCTCTCTCTCTTTATATATATATATATATATATATATATATATATATATATATATATATATATATATATATAGAGAGAGAGAGAGAGAGAGAGAGAGAGTAGTGATACATTGCTGCCGGTAACGTGCGGGCTTAACGTGCGGCCACCCCCTTCCGGGTTATCTTTGGAATTCTTTTTTTTTAGGATTGATCACCCACCCTTGGATAGCACACACAAAAAATTTCAGCTCAATCCAAGACCTGTAGGCCGTCCAAATGTGATCGACTTTCATCGGTCGTTCATTTTTGTCGTCATTTTGATCAACACATTTGGACGGCCTACAGGTCTTGGATCAAGCTGAAATTTTTTGTGTCTACTATCCAAGGGTGGGTGATCAATCCCCAAAAAAAAATTCCAAAAATATCCAAGAAGGGGGTGCCGCACGTTACCGGCCGCAATGTATCACATCTCTCTCTCTCTCTCTCTCTCTCTCTCTCTCTATATATATATATATATATATATATATATATATATATATATATATATATATATATATACCCACACAGAGAGAGACAGAGAGAAAGAGTACTAATACATTGCGGCAGGTAACGTGCGAGCTTAACGTGCGGCCACCCCCTTCAGGGCTATTTTTCGAAAAAAAAATTTGGAGATTGATCACCAACCCTTGGATAGCACACACAAAAAATTTCAGCTCGACCTAAGACCTGTAGGCCGTTCAAATGTGATTGACTTTTATCAGTCATTCATTTTTACCGTCATTATGATCAACACATTTGGACGGCCTACAGGTCTTGGATCGAGCTGAATTTTTTTGTGTGTGCTATCCAAGGGTAGGTGATCAATCCCAAAAAAAAAAAAATTAAAAACACCCCGAAAGGGGGTGCCGCACGTTACTGGCCGCAATGTCCCACTACTATATATATATATATATATATATATATATATATATATATATATATATATATATATATATATATATATATATATATATATAGAGAGAGAGAGAGAGAGGGGTGTTACGTTGCGCTGTGCGCTGCGGGGGTGAAAACACGCTGCGGAAGCCTGGCCGTCCGATCGAAAATGATCGAACAGGCAGCCCAAAATCCAGCGAACGATCTCCCTGCGAGCCGTGACCGCCGTCTGATCCCCTATAGCCAACCGTCTGATCCCGTGCAGCCCACTCCGCCCGGCATTTCATCAGTCGGTTCGATTCCCATCCGTTGGATCGATGGGAATCGAACGGCTGGCATTGATTTTCGCTTTACTGTAGCGGCTACAGTAACAGCGAAAAACATTTCTAACCGTTGGATTCCCATCGATCCAACGGATGGGAATCACCCGGCCCATTTGTGTGTGAATTGGATTCCCATCCGTTGGATCGATGGGAATCCAACGGGCAAAAATGGTTTTCGCTGTTACTGTAGCCGCTACAGTAACAGCGGAAATCAATGCCAGCCGTTCGATTCCCATCGATCCAACGGATGGAAATCGAACCGACTGATGAAATGCCGGGCGGAATGGGCTGCACGAGATCAGACGGTTGGCTATAGGGGATCAGACGGTCACGGTTTCACTGCGATATCGGAAGCGGGATTTTGAGCTGTCGTTCGATCAATTTCGATTGGACGGCCACACCTCCGCAGCGCATTTTCTCCCCCGCAGCGCGCAGGGCAACGTAACATCCCCCTCTCTCTCTCTCTCTCTCTCTCTCTCTCTCTCTCTCTCTCTCTCTCTCTCTCTATATATATATATATATATATATATATATATATATATATATATATATATATATATATATATATATATATATATATATGGGTCCCGATCGGGTAAGAAACCTCTTATATGCGAAAACTTGTGTGAAACCAACCTAAAGGTTTCAGAATTTGATGAAACTTGGTAGGCATGCTCTACCTATGCCAGGTCGATCATCCTCACCAAAATCCATCAAATTCTAAAACCTCTAGGCTAATCAAATTTGACAATCAAATTAACGGTTTTTATGAACGGTAGGTAAGTCTTCTAATATCTGATGCCCCTGGAAGTTTTAGAATTTGATGAATTTTGGTGAGGATGATTAACTTAGCATAGGTAGCATGCCTACCGAATTTCATCAAATTCTGAAACCTCTAGATTGATTTTGCACAAGGTTTCACATATAAGAGGTTTCTCACCCGATCGGGACCCTATATATATATATATATATATATATATATATATATATATATATATATATATATATATATATATATATATATATATATATATATATATAGGGCCGGGATCCGTTGACAATCCAAAATGGGAGGTAAATTTACAACCAGCTTATAACTCGCTTCAATCGTTGGATAAAGGTTTCTGAATTTGCTGATTTTTTGTGAGAATGATCATTATGGCAAGTGGATCATCCTCACAAAAAATCAACAAATTCTTAAACTTATAAGGGCATCAAATGTGTTATTCAAATTATCGGTTCAATTAGACGGTTAAGAAAAGCGTCTTACATTTGGTGCCCTTAGAGGTTTCAGAATTTGTTGATTTTTTGTGAGAATGATC
Organism: Chamaelirium japonicum; assembly: GCA_947650365.1. Lineage (NCBI taxonomy): Eukaryota > Viridiplantae > Streptophyta > Magnoliopsida > Liliales > Melanthiaceae > Chamaelirium > Chamaelirium japonicum. Next base: position 55,569,951 of record OX393554.1, on the reverse strand, counting down.
AACTAGCCATAGTGATCATCCTCACAAAAAATCAGCAAATTCTAAAACCTCTAGCTCCTTCAAGTGATGGGTTGTCAAAGAAACGGGTTGTCAACGGATCCCAACCCATATATATATATATATATATATATATATATATATATATATATATCGAGAGAGAGAGAGAGAGAGAGGGATGTTACGTTGCGATGTGAGCTGCCAAGGGGGGAAAGTGAGCTGCGGGTATTTTGACCCCCCAAAAAGTTTTGGAATTTGATGAAATTTGGTGAGGTTGTTGTCTAGGATGAGAAGATCATCCTCACCAATTTTAATCAAATTCCAAAACTTCTAGGGGGGTCAAATGGTCGAAGCAAAATCTGCAGATTTTAACGGTGACTGCGGACGGCAGAAATTGCTTCGACCATTTGACCCCCCTAGAAGTTTTGGAATTTGATGAAAATTGGTGAGGTTGATCATCTCATCCTAGACAACAACCTCACCAAATTTCATCAAATTCCAAACCTTCTTGGGGGGTCAAAATACCCGCAGCTCACTTCCCCTCCCCCCCCCCTCCCCCCGGCAGCTCACAGCGCACTGTAACAGCCCTCTATATATTTACAGTGCGTTGTGAGCTGCCGAGGGGGGGGAAGTGAGCTGCGGGTATTTTGACCCCCCAAGAAGTTTTGGAATTTGATGAAATTTGGTGAGGTTGTTGTCTAGGATGAGATGATCAACCTCACCAATTTTCATCAAATTCCAAAACTTATAGGGAGGTCAAATGGTCGAAGCAAAATCTGCAGATTTTAACGGTGACTGCGGACGGCAGAAATTGCTTCGACCATTTGACCCCCCTAGAAGTTTTGGAATTTGATGAAAATTGGTGAGGATGATCATCTTATCCTAGACAACAACCTCACCAAATTTCATCAAATTCCAAAACTTCTTGGGGGGTCAAAATACCCGCAGCTCACTTTCCCCCCCGGCAGCTCACTGTAACAACCCTCTCTCTCTCTCTGTATATATATATATATATATATATATATATATATATATATATATATATATATATATATATATATATATATATATATATATATATATCGCCTAGGCACCGTCTCACCTAGACAGGCCAAAACTCCTTGGCACCGTCTAGCCGCCTAGAGAGGCCAAAACGCCTTGACAACATGCCACCACTATTTTATTCATACCAATTGTAGACAAATTGTGAAGAGTGAGTAAATTCCAACCTAACTCCTCTAGTCATCCCCACCTACATTTTTCCCCTATTGAGGTTTAAAACATTATCATAATTGAGGGTAGACCTTCCATTATTCATGTACTACTGCAAATTTGTATGGCATGTCCTACTTCACTTACGATCATGTTGTTTAAAGTGAATTGTCTTGCAACTTAAGGATTTCACGTGGCCCCACCATAATTTCCACATATTTAAAGCATTTTTTATATTGTATATTGATGCCACCATGTTGAAGTTTAGTTGCTATCATGTTCTTGGTTATGCTTCTTCGCTTAAATACTCGGTATTTTGAGCTCAACACCCCTAGAATTTTCTAAGCTTTGCACAATTTGAATTTTTTTTTATCCAACACAACTGATACTTTAAAAGTTTCAAACCATTCTGAAGAGTTTCAAACATTTGCGCTGAACCTATAGCCACTTCACTGCATTAAGGTTCTTGAAACACAATTTGGTGAAATCATCTCATATTAGTTTTCAAGTGATTTTTGTTTGTTGGAGTTGTTATATGTTTAATTAAGGTGGGAACATGTTTCTTAAAGATAATGTGGCAACTGGTAAGCACATTTTAGAAAAGAGGTGACCACACAACTTCTCTAAGAACATCTATAATCAGTAGGTTAAATCGATGATGGGGATTTTGAAGGAACATTTATCGCTTAGTTTAAGTCTATTCAGACACGTTTTAGCTTGTAAACAATAGATACAAAGAATTGGAATTTTTTTGTAGTGGACTCTTCAAGTATATAATCATATTTCCTTTTTATCTTCGTCCTCTTCCTTTCGTTGTTACCCTTTTTGACCCTTTACCTAAGATCTAAGAGCATCTCCAGCAGATGACGCATATGCATTTGTACTAAGCATCGCCAAAGGACAATCACGTCATTGTATGTATAAGATCGAAAAAATGATCTCCAACGGACTATGCATTGGCGCTTTTACAATGGGCCGCGAAAAATAATCTGCATCTTTGCAAATGATTTTGCATAACATAGGTAGGAATCACACCAATAGGCCAACTGCTGGAGAACAAAATTTGTCATTTTATCCATATTTGGGCGGGGACCAGTGGATGGGTCGTCCGCTGGAGATTCTCTAACTATAATCATATTGGAAATTATAAATAGATTCCACTCTAAATTTCAGATCTCACACCTTTTTTTAAAAAAGAAAAATAATCCTCCACTAAATTTTGATTTTTATATTGCCCATTTTACATCAGATTTTAGCCTTAAATTTCATATATAGGTTTGAGACGCAAAATTATTAAATAGAATACTCCTAGAGTTGTAACCGTTACTTGGTTGCACAATATACTTAGATGCCGATCAACCGAGAGATTTTGATATTTTTGCCCCTTCGGGAGAAATTAGTATTTTGTCTCTACAGTTTTACCATATTTTGGACTATTTGCATTAGCTATCATTTGATTGTCTTCGTACATCGATCAGAAGACCAGATGTCGTTTTTTATTAATCCAAGTACATTCCAATGTTGACATTGATTAATCGAAGTCAAACGAAAACGTAATGAAAATCATTTGACTATCTTCGTGCCTCGATCAGAAGACCTAGGTCATATGGTGTTCTTAGAGACACTTTATCTCCTAGTAGGGGTGGAACTTGGGCGGGTCTGACCCACCCAACCCGAAGAATGGACAAGCATGGGCAAGGCTAGTTAAAAACTTGGACGGGTTTGAACAAAAAAAGATCAACCCGATTTCAATTCGGACGGGTTTGGGCACCGGTCATACCCAACACGTGGAACCCGAGTATAGTGGCCCAACATACACTTCTCAAGTACTTTAACCTTGCACTTTCATGTATCTACTTTGTTATTATAGATTTGATGAACTGACATTGCAATTTCAAAGATGATTTTGTTGAATACACAGATGTATTACTAGTAAAGATTATGCATAACTTGAGTTATTAAAGTTTAAACACAGAATTCAACAGAAATTCAGCATAGATCTAACTTAGTATGCTTCATTTTCAATCAAATGGTTTTGACCATTTAATTTTGTTATTTTTTTCTACATCTACGTATGTTTCACAAGCATTTCTAATTGGGCAACCCGCCCAACCTGCTCATTTTTTTTGCAAATTGGTCAATCTGACCAACCTAATCATTTTTTTTGCAAATTGGTCAACTCGAGCAACCCGAACAGGCAAACACGGGTTGGACTTCCACTAGTTCCCCCGGTTCCACGGGCAAAACGGGTTGAGGTGTATTAGGTCGGGTTGAGCATGGGCAGACCCATCAAACAGCCCAAGTCCCACCCCTATCTCCTAGGGTAGCAAGAGACATATCATTTCTTGTACCAAAGTCGACTATTGAATACTTCCTAATTGTCGAAATTGTTTGACCTTGTTACCTTATTTCTGACATAGGAATCAACCTTTATGCACCCATTAGTGATATTTGTTAATTAGAATGCTATTTAGACATAAGATAATCCATTATTTGATTAACAGATAAAGAAAATACATGTTGGTTGAATCCACTTTGTTCGCCACAATAACCCCCCCCCCCCCCCTCTATGTTTCTTTAGTTTATTAAGTTATGATCTGAAATCAATAGAATAAACGTGAAGAAACATAAAATAAGAAAGTAATCTTGTCCACAATCTTAATGGATCAAATCTTTGGTTTTCCTATTAAATGACTTTGTTTCTTCTTGATTTAAAAATTTTTAGACTTAGAAGTTGTTTTAGGGTGTATAAGAGAGAGAATGCTCTTTTGAGCATATGTAACCCTCAGACCAACTTATTGCATGTTAATTGGTATAAATTGTCAGGAAAAAAAACTGTTGATGGCACTGTTGGACCTAGTTCTCATGATGAAATGTGTGCTGATCCGACTCCAGAGTAGCCCAACTAATATGCAATTTACAAAACTTATCTTGATTCCAGTCATCCCACAACACTAATCACCCTATCATGGCCCTTGGATCAATCGATGTCAACCTTGGAATGTTGCTAGCCTTATCCACCTTTATGGCATCATAAAGTTGAATATGGATTTTTATTAATTTCTGGGATGATAAATGCAGATACAGAAAATGTGCCTAGTTGACCAATGATAATATCTCAGAAACAAAACAACCACCCAGGGAGGTATGAGCGGGTACGGAGCGCAGCGGGAGGCGATCGGCGAGCGAGGCGGCAGGCGTCCTGCGCTTGCCCGCCTGCCGGACGTCTGGCACTCTCGTACTCGGCGTCGGCATCAGAACCCTCTCATCAACCCCAAGGTTCTTAATGGCTACTGGCGTCAGGATTCGACGCCGGTCCTTTCAGCGGGCCCCGTTCTCAACCCTAGGGTTCAGAACGGTCGGTGGAGAGATCTTCTGCCAGATTTCCCTCGGGGCCCTCCCCCGCCTCGGGAAGGTTCCTTGGGAAAGGCGAGCCCTGGGGACGCGATCCCTGCTCCCGTCAGCGCCGCCGGATCTCATCAGGTGGGGCCAGCCGCCGGATCTCATCATGAGGGCCCAGCCATCAGATCCCATCCAGAGGGCCCGTCTGCTTCCCTTTTTGAGAGACCAAGAGGCGACTCTTGGGCTTCCCGAGTTTCTGCTGTCCCTCCCCCACCACCCCCTTTGCCTTCTCATCCTCCCATTCTTCTTCACCCACCGCCGCCGCTCCCTCTCCTTCCTCTTCCCATTGTTCCGCCGAAGCCCTCCATCCATTCTAAATCCAGGATCCCCTGCCCTTTTCCGAGAGGCTGCTGCTTCCGGTGCGGGGAGAAGGGCCACCTGGTCTCCGCTTGCAGAAACGCGATGGTTTGCTGGATCTGCCGCGGGATTGGCCACTCCTCTTCTACCTGCCCTCTTCGCGTCATCCTGCCTTCGTCTCCGCACAATCACCCATCTTTTCATCCGCCCTCGCCTCCGCGCTCCTTTCCCCATCCGTTCGTCACCATCCCCCCTTCCTCAGCCTCCAATGCTGCAGTCTACAAGCTGGAATCCTGTGCTCTTGTCCGGGTGCGGGAGGGGTCGCCCTCCTCAGCAGATCTTTCCTCAGCTCTCAAGACTCTGTGGCAGTCAGAGTGGGAGTACCCTGCCTGGCGTCTCGGCGCGTCGGAGTTCTTGGTGGAGTTTCCTACTGCCTACACGAAGCACTCAGTCGTCAGCAGAGTCTCCGTGCGGGCTGATCAGCTGCTTCTAGACTTCTCGGCTTGGACTCCCTCCCACAGGGCTCGAGGGTCTTGTTCCTCTTCAATCGTCAGGCTATTTGTTTCAGGGGTGCCGCTTCACTGCTGGAATGCTCCGGCCATGCATTCGGCCTTGTCGCCATTCGGGGAAGTCATTGAAGTGGAGAATGGTATCGACGCCTCCCGCGACCTCCATGAGTTGATTCTCGTATTCAGGACGATCAATCCTTCAGCCATTCCGCCGAGCCTCTCGATCAGATCCGGGGACTACTTCTTTGACCTTTCCATCAGAGTAGCATCTTCTTCGTCTCCGGCTTCGTCTTCAGCCTCCGTGCATCAGCCGGGTAGTTCCTCGGATCCGCATGCAGGACCGTCGGTTCCGTACCCTTCGAACCCGGTTCGAGAGGTGGGTTCGACCTCGGCGAACCGAGCCGGCGTGGAAGGTAACGGTTTTGGTTCCCCCCAGGATTCCCGCTCTCCACCCCCTCCTTCCTGCCCAATTGGGGCCGAGATTTTTTCTTCTCCCGTTATTCCTCCCCGCGATTCAGGGGATCGGGCTGTTTTAGCTACCCCTGAATCACGGGAAGCTGACCCAATTCTGGCTTCGGTGTTACCTAGTCAGGTTCCCGCCGTAGAGCCCGGGCCAGAGCTGGAAGAGGGAGAGGTGGAGTCGTCCGAGCTCCCTCCAGCCCCTGAGGCCTTCCCCCAGCAGCTGCAGACCTACCTCCGGAGACCTCAGAGGCAGCCGCCTCCAGTGATGCAGAATCTGAGAAGCTTTTTGGCCTCGAGAGCTGAGGAAGACCTCCCTCTCTTTTTGAACCTTTTGGATGATGCTGCGGTTCTTGAGATCGCCTCCTCTTGTGGATTTGCGTTTGGGAGCGACGGGAAGGCAGCGAGAGACTTTTTGGCTGCTTCCCGGGAACTGGAGAATTCTAGGTGTTTGGCCGAGGGCCTGTAATTCTTAATGAAGTGTTTGTCTTGGAACATTAGGGGGTTAGGATCTGTGGATAAGCGTTCAGCAGTTGCCCTTCTTTGTTCTTTGCATGCTTTGGATGTGGTTTGCCTGCAGGAGACGAAGACGTCTTGCCCTTCCTCTTCCTTCCTTGCGAGTTTGACGGGCCGGAGCAGTTTCTCCTGGGAGTCCCTGGACGCTGTGGGGACTTCAGGCGGTATTCTTATTGGCTGGTGAACAGACAAGTTTGACTTAGTGGGCTCAGTGGCCGGCTCTTTCTCTTTGTCGGTGTCTCTCTCTATCAAGCCCGGTAGCGCTTCTCTAGTTGTTACCTCGGTCTATGGCCCTAACGACTTGAGCCTTCGCCATGCCTTTTGGCAAGAGCTCTCGGATTTTAGAGGGGTTAGTCGCGATCCTTGGGTCCTCTGCGGAGACTTCAATGTGACCAGATTTTCTCATGAGAGGTTAGGGGGAGTTGGCCATGCGGGTGCGATGGAGGACTTCTCGAGTTTCATCAGGAGATTGGACCTGACAGATCTTCCACTTCGCGGCAGGCGCTTTACATGGTCCAATAAGCGGGATTCTCCTTCTATGGCTAGACTAGATAGGTTTCTTACCTCAGCCGAGTGGGAGGCTTCCTACCCCAATTCCTCCCAGAAGAGCTTGCCAGCCCTTGTCTCAGATCATGTTCCCCTCTTGCTGGACTCTTGTCTTTCGTGGCCCAAGCCTCCCAAGAGATTCCGCTTCGAGAGGATGTGGAGGGAAGACCCTTCTTTCGATGGTCTTGTGAAGAGGTGGTGGTCTAGTTTCCCTTCAGACTTTAATTCGACCAGGAATTTAGTCCGCAAGCTCAGAAACCTTCGTCAGAAGATCAAAGGGTGGGAGAGAGCATGCTTTGGGTCAGTCCTTCGTCGCAAGGAGCTCCTCCTGAAGCATATTAGCGACCTGGAGGTCCAGGCAGAATCCGCCCCCCTCTCGGAGGCTGAGTTGACTTCTCTGTCTTCCTCTAAAGAGCTCCTCCTTGATACTTTGAGAGCTGAAGAGGTCATGTGGAAGCAACGTTCTCGAGACAGGTGGATCAAGCTGGGGGATCTCAACACTGCCTATTTTCATAGGATTGCGAATGGCCGAAAGAAGAAGAACACTATCCAGTGCCTGACCGTGGGAGGTCAGCGGCTTGAAGGGACAGAGGAGGTTCTAGCAGGAGTCTCGAGCCACTACAGAAACTACTTCCGTGATCTCCCGGCCTCCAAGGCTTCCCTCTCTTGGGACAGCTTGCCTTTTCAGAGGCTCCCTCCTTCTCATGAGCTCGACAGAGATTTCTCCCACGAGGAGATTAAGAGAGCAGTCTTCGACTTGGCTGGGGATGGCGCGCCTGGTCCTGATGGTTTTCCTATGCTCTTCTTTCAAACCTACTGGGACTGTATTTCGGCTGATGTCTCGCGCTTCATTCTGGATTTCTTCTCGGGGGTCGCTTCTCTAGACAGCATCAATTACTCGCTCCTCGTTCTTATCCCGAAGAAGACGGGAGCAGAGTCAGTGGGTGATTTTCGGCCTATTAGCCTCTCCAATTGCGCTTATAAAATAGTGACCAAGATTCTGGCGAACAGGCTTTCCCCAGTCATGGGCGATCTCATTAGTAAGAGCCAGTCGGCTTTCGTCAAAGGTCGTCAGATTCTGGACAGTGTGGCGTCCGTTCAAGAGCTTCTTTTTCACATGAAGGAGTTTCGTATTGAAGGTTTGGTCTTCAAGCTGGATTTTGAGAAAGCTTTTGATAGGCTTCAGTGGGATTTCCTTCTCTCCACCCTTCAGGCTAAAGGGTTCTCGCCTCGCTGGGTCCTTTGGATTTCTAACTGCCTCTCCTCCTCGAAGCTGTCCTGCTCGGTGAATGGAGCATCAGGTGGCCACTTTTCCATGAAGAAAGGGCTTAAGCAAGGCTGCCCCCTTTCTCCTTTTCTCTTCATCCTGGCGGTAGATGCTTTTGACGCGATTCTGCGTAGAGCTAGCTCGCTTGGCCTTCTCTCTGGCATCCGCGGCTCGTCCTGGTGCGTTTCCAATCTTCATTTTGCTGATGACACGATCCTTTTCTGTGAAGCTTCTCTTGAGCAGGTAGCAGTTCTGAAGATCCTACTCTATGCGCTAGAATTCTCTTCTGGCCTTCGGGTTAATTTTTCGAAGAGCTCCCTCTACTATGTAGGAGAGTCTCAGGAGTTCGGTCTCCGTGCAGCTTCCTTACTTAATTGTAAACTGGGTTCCTTTCCCATGAAGTACCTTGGCTTACCGGTGAGCAACAGGACTCTTCGCCGTGCGGACTGGCAGAAGGTTGTGGAGAAGGTGGAACTCAGGTTGTCGAACTGGAGAGGCAGACTTCTCTCTTTGGGGGGTCGTTTGACCCTGGTCAACTCCGTCCTCTCAGCTATCCCGTCTTACTATATGGCCTTCTTCTTCCTTCCCTCTTGGGTTATTAAAAAGATTGACGGGATCCGTAGTGCTTTCCTTTGGAGAGGTCCTGACAGATCCTCCGGATCCTATCATCTGGTGAATTGGGGGGTCGCTTGCAAGACGCGGGAGCAGGGAGGATTGGGGGTTCTCAACCTGCGAGACTTTAACAGAGCGCTTCTCGGCAAGTGGTGGTGGAGACTTCAGAATGATCAGGGGGACCACTGGTCGTCCATCATCAGAGATAGATACTTCCGTCGCTTCTCTCCTTTGCAAGCTCGGGGTAGACGATCGGGTACTCGTTCCTCTTTTTGGAAGGGTATTAGTAAAGTGGGAGCTCCATTTCGGGCTGGAACTAAGCTTTTATTAGGGGATGGCAGATCTATCAAGTTCTGGCTTGACCAGTGGGTCGGTGATATTAGCCTGGTTACCCTGTTCCCTGAATTGTTCGACTTGGCTTGGGACTCCCAGGCCTCTGTGCGCTCTCAGTCGTCAGCTTCAACATCGGGCCGTACTTGGACAATCAAATTTAAGAGAAGTATCCCCCCCTCTCTCCAGGGACATCTTTCCGACCTTCACAGTATTTTGGATTCTTTCTCCCTGGGAGAAGATAGGGATGCTTCAAGTTGGAAATGGAGCAACTCCGGGATCTTCTCAGTTAAATCGTTCTATCTTTTCTTCAACAATGGTGGCACTATCTGTCCCATTACTAGCCATCTTTGGAGATCTCCCTCTCCGCTGAAAACCAGAATTTTCATGTGGTTAGCCATCAGAGAGAGAATCTTGACGCGGGTCAATCTGAGGAGGAGGAATAACCCGAATGTCACTGATTTGTCATGCCCACTCTGTCACGGTCATAGGGAGGATGTTAACCACCTTCTGTTGCGGTGCTCCTTCTCTCGGGCGCTGTGGTCTACACTGAAGCGGAAATTGCATATTCAAGGTCACCCGGCCTCTATCCGTTCCCTTTGGACGGTTTGGAGATCTAGGAGGGTAAGCAAGACTCTTCGGCCCGCTTGGGACCTGCTTACGATTGGGCTATGCTGGAGCATCTGGAAGGAACGCAACTCTCGAGTTTTCTCAGGAAAGGAGGCTTCGATCGCTACTTTTTGGGCTGATTATGTGGCGTTGGTTCGGAGTTGGTCCCCGGGTTTTCCTGTCAAACTCTCTAATTGTATCCTACCTTTTCTTTCTAGCCTTTGATTTTCTTTTTCATTAATAAAAGCTTGGGGTACGCTTAACCCCATCCTCTCTCCCTCGGAGAGGAATTTTCTCAAAAAAAAAAAAAGATAATATCTCAGAAACAAATGCAGTCATGTAGGCCATGCACTGCTTCAAATATTAGATTAGATTACGCAGCAAAAATTAAAACCTTAATCATTACTAACTCACGAATTTTACATCATCAATCAATAAATGCCATAGACAATAAAGCATGATGCACGAATAGTGTTACGAATTGGGGCCCGATTGCTTGTGTTGTAGTTTTTCGAATCTGTTGTACTGAAAAGTGCTTTTCTGATAATGATTTGTGAGAAATCAAGGGTGTTTGGTAACTGCAATTCAAAAGTAATGACTATCCTGAAAAAAAACATTTTTGTCTATTTGGTAGAACTAGTGGTTCATAAAGGGACAATAATGCCCCTAAGAGGGAGCTGAGAAAGAGAAGGTAATGTTGGGGGATATTTTTCGCTGGCTCGTGCGTTCCTCCTGCAAGGCAAAGGAAACGTGAGAATGGTTGGCTCCCTTAGGAGTGCAAACCCTCCGACGCTCAAGTCAGTCCAGGTGTAAACAAGGGAGAGCTCTACTAGTTGGAAATGGTCAGGGTTTTTGAGTTTCGAACTTGTCCTTCGGAGCCGGGGGTTGTACATTTATACACTTTTTGCAGACCGTCAGAGTTTGACACGTGGCGGGTTATTTCCGCACCTTCTACGCCCCCATGTGCTAGTCCACATGGGTCTTTAATGGCCTTTCTCATTTAGCCTGCCAGACGGTGGCGAGGGAGAACTCACCGGTCTTGTCCGTGCCAGGTGGAGATTCTGGAAGGCTCCAGTCTGGGAGGTCCTAGACCGACTTTGACCGGCTTCCGTGGCTGGCGGTAGTCCATGTAGCTCCACGGGGATGGTGACATCTGCCTGCTCGGTACCGCCTTACTGCAAGCGGCCTCTGTGGGAAAGAGGGCGGGCTCCTTGTCAAAGGGGGGGGGGCCTTCAGAACCTCTCCTATTATCAACAGGCGGATTCTTTGACAGTTGCATGATCGAGCGAGTTCCTGAGCGAGCTGTGGGTGTTAAGCCTTTCGAAGTGTTCTTTGAAGTCTGCCAGGAGCGATCTCTCCCGCGGGCGATCCAATCGCGTGCAGACAGAGCGAGCTCCCTGGCGAGCTGTTAGATACTGGCGGCAACTGGGGTATTCTTTCCAGCTGGCGGGTTGCATAGAGAGTCTTGACTCGCAGTACCTCATGAATGAGACCTCAAGGAAGATGCTGTCATGCTGCTCCGGGCGGGCTGTGAGTAACAGCCGCGGGCGACCTTTTCCGCGTGCGAGCTGATCGCATGCGGTCAGGGTAACTCCGGGCGAGCTGTGAGCGCCGGCCACGGACGACCTCTTCCAAATGCGAGCTGATCGCGATGCCCGGGGAGAACTGTGCCAGGGCGACCTCTTCCACATGCGAACCGATCACGTGCGGTCAGGGTGAACTATGGTTGTTTGTAAATATCATTCTAAGTTTCCTATTAGCAAAGGGACGATCTCTCCGCATGTGGGCTAGAGCTTGGCTTCCGGCGGGCTACGGGCGGCGATCGAGACTCTCCAGCCGGCGAGCTACGTGGAGAGCTTACACTCGCAGTACCTCATGAATGAGGCCTCGAGGAAGATGCTGCTCCGGGCGGGCTGTGAACACCAGCCGCGGGCGGCCTATTCCACATGCGATCTGATCACATGCGGTCGGGGTAAGCTCCGGGCGGGCTGTGAGCACTAGCCGCGGGCGACCTCTTCCACGTGCGAGTTAATCGCATGCGGTCAGGGTAACTCCAGGCGGGCTGGAAGCACCGGCCACGGGCGACCTCTTCCACATGTGAGCTGATCGCAATGGTCAGAGCGAGCCGTGGGCATCGGCTCGAGCTACCTTTTCCCGCGTGCGATCTGATCGGGGTGGTCAAGGCAAGCTGTGGGCACCGGCCCGAGCTACCTGAAAATGTTCTTTAAACTCCAAGATCTGTCCTGATCACAAGGCTACTTGCCCAAAATCGGAATTGACCTCGAGTCTCGAGCTCCTTTCGAGGGGTAGTTTCTGCTTCAATCACCCGAGGTCATCATGGGATGCTTTTCCCCTGGATCCGGGCACAAGTGACCTCGCAGACTTTGGCTGAACGGAAGGAGGCCCAATCTTTTGCGCTAAAGGGAACGGTACAGCGCCCCCGCGCCTCTTGCACTTGTGAAGCTCACAAAGGCGCACCCAAAGTTACTTCCCCTCCTTTTCATGGGAAGATACAGGAAGTTGTATTCCGTGGCTTCGCTTCCTTGTTGCTTCAGTGTCTCCATACGGCAGTGCTCGTCAAGCAGCTCCAGAAGTTGTCCTATGCTCAATCTGTTCGGGAGGTTCTTGATCATGAGGGTAGTGTTCCCAGTGTCAGCTCCACCCTTTCGGCCTCCGCTTTGTCTGGCCGTTGCCATCGAGCTGGTGGTATTTTTCCGGGACCATCAGGTAATTCTGCCAATCTCTAGAAACCTTAACTAACAGCAAACATGGTTATAAAAGCTAGAGTGAAAAGTGCTTTCTTTGAAAAAATTTGTTTGCTTAAAAGCCCTCTGCTGTTACCAAACGTACTTAAGCCTTCCAAAAGTATTTTTGAGCTTTTGAAACGCACAGACAAACAGGGCCTTAAATGACCTATAATCAGGGATACACCGATACTTTGAAACAGGTGACGTACCCGTATCGGATACTTCCCGATACTCCGATACGGCGGGATACGTATCCGATACGGCTAGAAAGTATGGGAGTTAAAAAAATATATATATACGATACATTGGGAATACGGGACCGATACACCGGGGATACGGGATCGATACGTGGGGATATGGGGCTGATACGCCGGGGATACGGGACCGATATGTCGGGGATACGGGACCGATACGCCGGGATATGTATGGATGGTAATGTAGTCTAAATTCCAATAATCTAACCCGAACCCGACCAAAACTTCAGATATGGGTCTAAATTATATACGTGACCATTTGCTTAATGATATAATTTATATGTTTTATTTTTTGGATGATGCATGTGACACTAACTTTGTATTTTGTAATGGATGATGAATATTAGCGATTTGTAATGGACAATAAATATGACACTTGCATAGTGTTAGCGTTATTTTTTGTAATGGATGAATGTGACACTTGCTTTGTATGTTTTGGTTGTATTGGATGTAAATCATGTAATGAATGATGAGCATGGTCATATTTAATTTTCAAACTATTCGGTATTTACATTCTAGCACAAAAATATTATATTTAATTATTAATATTATATATATATAATTACAAACGTATCCCTGCCGTACCGCGTATCCTAGTTTTTTAAAAATCCACGTATCCCCGTATCAGTATCGATGCTTCCCAAGGTTCTAAAAAGCGCTAGGCACTAGTCGGGCGGTGGGGGGCCGCCTAGGCGGCGCCTAGGCGTTTTGTCTTTTTTTAATTATTATTTTGATATTATATAATATATATATGTTTAAAAATTAATATAAGTTCAAGATTATCCTAAACCATTATTTTAAAGAACAAGTATAGAACCATAATTCAAGATTGAGTGATTAACAAGAACAAAAGAAAACATGGTTCGCCTGGCCAGCATCAGCCCGCCTGGCTAACCTCAGCCCGCCTGGCCAGCCTAGCTCCGCCTGGACCGCCTAGGCGACCACCTAGCTCCGCCTGGGAGCTTGGCTGCTTTTCTGGAGCGCCTAGGGCCTAGGCGAGGCGGTGGGGGGCCGCCTAGCGCCTATGTGCCGCCTAGGCGGCCGCCTGGGCCTCTTTTTAGAACACTGCTGCTTCCTAGCCTATAATCCTCATTTACATGTGCCTAGAATGGAAGGAACATAAACTTCTCATTGGGCAGCACTTCAGTTCCTCCACAATTAGGGCTCACTTAAGCCTTCCAAAAGTATTTTCAAGTTGTTGAAAGTTGAAATGCACAGACAAACAAGGCCTTAGATGACCTATAATCCTCATTTACATGTGCCAAGAATAGAAGAAGGAATAGAAACTTCTCGTTGGACAGCACTTCAATTCCTCCGCAATTTGGCTCCTCAAAATATATCCTTGGTGTGTCGGCTCCTTTGCAGGGAAAAAGGAGGTCCAAAAAGATAGACTAACAATCTGATTCCAAATCCCAACAAGCAAACATCCATGCTCAGATAGTGGTACCTCTTACTGCCAGCACCTACCATTCTCTATTTCGCCCTCTCCTAATCTCTTTGTGCACAAAGCACAAAGTCGAATGGAGCAAGAGACCATGGGAGAAGGCCCTTCTATTTATAAAGGGGCAGGGGCGTCGATCATAATAGTGCTCCCTACATTTTTGGTAAGTTAAGGATCCTGCCTTGGATACAATCCATAAGGTCCTTTACCACTCGGTCAAATATAGAGACTAGGATTTACGAGGACTAATCAGCCAACTATAGGTTGTCACATGATGATTCTCCTATCCCTGTATGAATGAATTTGACAATGGTTATGACATATCAACCAAGAGCCACCATGTGTTCGCACTTCCGGGTATAATCTAGAGAAGATGGCACCATGAATTGTGGTCATTTTTCCTTTCCATTGATGCTCACAAGAATATCCCACAGTATTTAAGGGGGATCTTTCTCATGGATCCACCATGAAGGCCATCCTTAAGCGACTTAATGTGGAGGATAGTGCATTAACGAGAGATTTTGGAGAGTATATAAGGTTTCACACAACGAATCCCAATGGTCGATCCCCACTAACTGCTCACACCTGGTTAACTAGAGAGGGGTGCCATATCTAAGGTTTCACACAAAGAATCGCTATGGTCGAGCCCCATTATTTGTTCACACTTGGTTTGACGAAGGGGCGGTCCAGGGGTTCCCTATCTGGGAAACCCTAACGGCATCCTATTTGGTTAACCTAAGTGCGGATGCAAGCCTAACCAAGTGGCCATCCTTATGGCTCAATTAGCGCTCACAAATGGTTGGGCCACTTAAATGCACGGAGGGAGACTAGGGGCTAATGTCAGCAACTATTTTGGACCATGTCGGCTTGACCAACACAGGGGCTTATATTGGAGTATGAATATGGCATTTTAGGATTTCCCTAACTTCTCTTCCAATTAACCGAAATTTCCTCGACGAAACATATCATAATTATTGCAACTAATTAGGATATGTTACGTCTTCTCAGTTATTGCACCTAATTCCACTAAAAAGGCATAGCTACATTCCAAGGTACAGCCTTGCCCTTACCCGCTAAATATGTCCCCAGTGCTCTAAAAAGCGGCCCTTACCTACTAATATGTCCAAGGTACAGCCTGCCTTGCCCTTACCCACTAAAGTTATACTAATATGTCCCCAGTGTTCTAAAAAGCGGCCCATGCGGCCGCCTAGGTGCTAAAAGGTTCCCCATCAACTACCTTAGCCCCTAGGCAGTGCAGAAAAGCAGCCCAGGCCCCTAGGCAGGGCTAGGCGGCCGCCTAGGCAGGTCAGGCGACCACCCAGGCAGGTCTAGAAGGGCCCAGGCGGGCTAGGCTTTCCTTTATTTTAACATAGTTTATGTCCAATTCAATGCCAAGATCATCCATAAGAAGAAAAGGGGGAAGGAGCGAGAAGTAGATGTATTACTAGTGACTAAAGCTAATAAGGCTCAATAATAGATTGTTGATGGTGGTGATGATAAAGAAAATGATGAAGAGGTCAACAACGGTTCGGGACTTACTTGGTGAATGGTTCGAGAGGCGAGCGGATAGTGTTCGAGTGCCTAGGAAAAGTTCTAGAAACGTTGGTGGTAGCGCTTCATCCTGTGAACCCTAGAGAACTTCATGAAAAAGATTTTGTATCGGATGAGGAGATAGACGAAGAATGTGATGAAGAGGTGGAGTTTAATACTAATAAAGAGAGATTCTTGGAGGGGAATGGAGAAGAAGAGTACTAGGAGAAATGATGTTGTATTTTACTACTTTGTGATTTTTTGTTTTGGATTGTACTAGAATCTTGGATACTTTATCATAATATCATGCGTCATTTTGCTATTAGAAATATTGAATTTATAGTTTGGATTTTACTAAAAACATGCATATTATCTCAAAATATCATGTTTGTTTTTGTTCTTGTTAATCATGAATTTATATTTATGTAAATGATACTTGTTCTTTAAAATAATGATTGTGATAATCTTGAATTTATAGTAAAAACATCTAGGCACCGCCTAGGCAGCCCCCCACCGCTAGATTAGCGTCTAGCGCTTTTTAGAACCTTGTAAGTCCCCCACTAACCGATATCCGCAAATAATAGATGGAACCATCATAATGATCGTCTTAACTTCATTATACACCCATGGTTTGATGGTTTAGGTTCGAGTTTTAATTGGGCAAAAAACTAATCGATTGAGGCCCGCGTTGGTTTTGATTGGTTCGGATCAGGTTTGACCGATTCAGAGTCAATTCGGGTCTGATTTAGTTGGGTTTGGTTTGGCCGAATCAAGAGTGTGATTCATTGATTGGGCCCCCATGCATCTAAAGGCTATGAGCGTCGGATGCACCATACCAACCCTTGCACCGGACCTACTGAGTACTCTCCCGTGAGAAAAAGATTCAATGATGCCCTCTCCGCACTACATCTCGGATTTGAAAATCTGCATCCCGTAGGCCTCGTCGATTTTCCTCTCTCGAGGTCTGACATGTAAGCAACACAACCAAAGAAATTTGTGTACCCATCACACACCATGATCGCAAACCTCGCCAGCACTATATTAAACACAAAGTTGTGTCGAGAGGTCAGATGTTGCTTGTGTGTCCCTCCTTTCCCATCCCAGTCCCCATCACTCATGTCTCAATGGGCCCCACATTTCTATTACAGCTTTATATAAAATATAATGCCTAAAATACAACATTGATAGGTTCAGAATTTTTAACTTTACAACTGTAAAGAATAAACTAACGTTTGAGAATTCAGATTTGGGTTCAGAATCGGAAAAAAGAACAAGTTGGGACAGTTTGGGTTCGATTGATTCGTTCACTTTCACCAAAAATATTGGAAAAAAAAATCAGAAATTTGGATCTGCTTCAGCCAAATTGGTCATGATTCGGTCAATTTGGGCCCGATTCAGTCTTGAATAAGCGGAACCAAGTCTAAGTCAACCTTGTTCAAACTCAATTCAGTTGGACATGATCTGAAACATGCAGAACCAACAAACTGAACTCGAAACAAGGCATATTTAGGGAATCCGAATCATATTGCGTGTTCGGGTGGTGTTTCGAATCAAATCAGCCAAAATATAAATTTGTAATCTTTGAATTTGAACCATGGTTGAAAGCTAGTCGTATAAAATCTGCTCAATCATTTGGTGGAGCCTTATTCCAAAAATAGTCATCCCACCTTAATGGGATACGGTTTCTTTCATGTTTTAAAAGATTCATAAGAACTACATAAAATCTCCATGCTCATAGTATACGAAGATCACCTTTTGTAGACGCAACCTTTAGCCAGTATGAAACTCCATCTCCTAAGTGTACTACTACCATCGAGATTTTGGCATATGATGGACCAATCACTTATGAGGGACTTTACATCCATTTGTCCACTTCATTGGCCGACTTGGTATTATATTAAGAAAGAATGCCTACAGGAAGATTGAGTGTGTTGATCCTTTTTCTCCTTTCCTCTTTTTCAACTCTTCCCACCTTTTTCTACTCTCCTCTCTAATTCCTATAGTCGTTTTCTTCTGTATTTCATTGTTTCTTTGTTGTTTAAATATTTTCCCTTGCTCCATTTAGGGATTTTCTTGGATGATCTCTACAGTATTGGCTGTCCCTAAAAGGACTGTATGAACTTAATCAAAGGGTTGAAACAGAAAAAAAAGATAAAGCAAATAACACATGGTACATGTAGCTTGCATGATGCATTTACTTTCCTTGTCACAAGCAACTCAAAAACAAATACAGCAATAAGTAAGAAAACTAGCTTTTAGGCAGTCGTTAAAACTAGTATAAATAAACAAAAATGCAACCTTCATTAGCAATGGTTAAAATATGTTTTCCAAAAGAGCATTACAAAATATAAAAGGTCACTAGTAGGACACTACACAAATGGTTGATTAAAGGAGACCAAATATCTCAGGCCACTGATCAAGCTTATGAGAGCCTCTATGACCATACTAAGGGGAAGCAAGTGAGTATAAAAAAGATTCACATCCAACTAAATTGTCAATAATCTAAGAGACAAGTTAGCTTCTACCATGTTACCTTCAAATCTGTCAAAAGCCAAATGCCTAATGCCAACAAAAAAAACAAAGTGAAAGGAATGAGGGCAAATAAAGAACACAACAATGGATAACCAAAAGAAACAAATAAACAACAAATTTGCACTTCTCTTTGAGAGCAAAGATTCACCTATCAGGCGCAGTTGAAAACAGTTCATCAAGTTCAGCAGGCTTTAGAGCTCCATCCTGTAAACCAAAGATACAACTAGTCATAACCGCAAAACGAGGAAAAGTTATGGACAACTTCACAAACAGAACTACCAACTCCAATGAAGATTAAAAATACTACAGCAGCAAACACCCCACCAATGTGCCAAAACACATCAGAACAGCAATGTGAAAGGAGATGCTAATTTCCATGTGAGGAGATAAGCAACTGCTCAAAATTGCAAAAGACCGAACAAGAGAAATGTCCCAGGAGATGTCAAGAGATTTGATCAAAGAGATCCGTAAATTCTTGCTAATTTGGATTGTATCAAGCATTCCTAGAAACAGTCACTCGTATATGAACTTGAGTAAACTTGAGTAAGCTCCACTGGGCTGGTTTAGATCTAACCCTGAAAAGCGGATTACAATGGATTTGGGTGCCAGTTGAGTGTCAATTGTGTGAAAAGAATGAAGAATTTTAAACTGTCGAATTTGAGAAGTTGCTTATGAGCATTGCAGAAGGCACATAAAATATCAACCAACTGCTGCTGAAATTGATTTCAACTACTTCCAATCTCACAAGACAGTAGATTAATAGCAGAACTGTGCTTATCAACAAAAATGGATATAGGATCGAATGTTCTAACCAAAATGCTTTGGATTTTCAGCCTACCAAAAACAAAAAGAATTTGAAATTGGAGTGTGCATATTTCAGCTTATTTCAAATAAAATTGTTGGATTCAACTACTTGTTGCTTTTTACTAGATGGCACCAGTGGAATTTAACATATAAATCATTTCACTTCACCAAAACACATGTACCAAATAGACTGTACTAGGTAGTTATTGGAAAGGCGATTTTTACGATTGTTTATGAAAAAATAACATCTGACCTTATAACGGAGTAGATTCCTCAAGGAAATGTCAAAAGAGGCAAAACTATATGATGGTGACTAGATCCAGAGGGAAAAGAAGCGATAGACATCTTCCCTAAGGAACGACGAGGCTCATAGTTCCTGAGTCATTTGGAGTGGTTCGTGCTTTGTTGTCATCTTAAATCATTAGTGGTGATTTCTTAGTGGCCCATTGTAACCTTCCTACATAGGAGTATCCCATGACTGAAACTCTTAACTTTCATTTTCTCCCTCAAGCATCTCTTCACCTCTCTCTCTCTCACCATGGCTCAAAGAGACGAAGAAATCCACAAACTAATGCCTGGTTCTATCTACCGAATTCGTGATGCTGTGCGACAAATTCCTCGCTAGTACCAGTGCAACTATTGAAAGCCGAAAGTCAAATAAAAGCCCCCAAAAAACAGTAGAGATGAATTTTAGAGGTTAAGCTACAATGGCAAGGATTAGATCTTACTTGAATCCATCAGAGAACCAGGTCACATCCAAGTTCTGACTAAATACCATGCCAAGGGCTAAAGAGGGATGAGGTTAGCCTTACAAATACAAGGATTAGGAATGAGCCCATTGGACAGGGAATACTATTTGGTAAAGGAGAGGTAAGCAATGCAAAGTTATAAAGAAAAAGTGATATGTAATGATGGTCAGAGGAGAACAGCAAATGTAAACTAGAATTAAATATGCTATAGAAGGCAGCTTTATATATACTAGTGTGCGATGGAAACAATGGGGGCCATGGGGCACAATCTAGCAAGCTGAGACGGAGAACTAAAGTCAGAAAAAACAAAAGGTAAATGAGATTTATATGAGGTTTCGGTCCAGATATCACCAGAAAGAATCCAAATGAGGGCTTATTGGTGCAGATGAAAACTGTACTTCAAATTGGATCTTTCAATTGATAATAATCTCTAAGTTGTCTACTGTTTCTGGTAATCAATTGGGTATCAAAATATTCAAAAGGGATGAATGAGTTCAATTTAGGCTTATACGTGTTTTAAGTTGCAATTAGACAAAGGATGCAGGCTTTAGATGTAAACAATGTAGGGAAGGTAGTCCTAGGTCAAATATATGTTCAAACTTCATGCTAGGTTTTTATAGTGGATTTAGGCACCATTCAATGCTTTTAAAAACAAGCTTTCATTTAGGGTTTACAAACAGGAGATAAAAAAGAGAGAGAGCAACAAAATTAGGACTCGCTCTTTGATCAATCATTTGCCTCGTACCAAAGCTTGCTAGACCTTCACACCCTGATGGCATGCATAACATATCCAAGAGAAAAGGAAATAATGCAAAAAAAATCAAGTTTCAAAGTGTTTCAAATACATGACACAAGTCCTTTTATGTAAAAAACCGATCGACTAAAATCCTTCCTAAAATACTCAAGAGAGACCAAGGTTCAAAACCCAGTATCTGAGATGTAGCATCATTGTTGCACCTCTCGCTTATTTACCCTCCCTAGAAGTTTTAGAATTTGATGATTTTTGGTGGGTGTGTTGTCTAGGGTAAGGTGATCATCCTCACCAAAAACCAACAAATTCTAGAACTTCTAGGGTCATCAAGTGAGCTCGGCAAAATTAACGGTTACAGTGAACGGTCGAAAATGTTTCGAACATTTGATGACCCTAAAAGTTTTAGAATTTGCTAATTTTTTGTGAGGATGATCACCTTACCCTAGAGAACACATCCACCAAAAATCACCAAATTCTAAAACTTCTAGGATGGCAAACAATGCCTGAGGTCAGTGTAGTTAACGCGACCGAAGGCGCCAGCCTGAGGCGAGAGGCGAGACTAGGGCGCCTCGCCTGAATCGAGGCGGCAACAGGAATATAAGGCGGAGCAAGGCGCCCGCCTGAGGCGAGAGTCGCTCCAGGCATGAGGCGATGGAGGCGCCCGTCTCATTTAATTAATAGTTTAAATTGAAGCCAAACCTGAATCACACCCGTTCTTTTGCATGCTAAGTGTGATTCACCGGTCGTTGTGATTCAGTTTTGGCTCTAACCTATTGACCATATAAGGTTATAGGAAAAAATGAAATGACAGGTATCCAACTTTTGGGTTGCCAACTTTACGTGGCATCCCTCTAGGGATCAGGGTTCATCCCATGGGAGTTCAGATCTTCTCCAGTTGGTCAGTGGACCAGTGCGCATCAAAAATTCAAAACCGACACGATGGCAGGCGACCTGAAAGTGAAGCGTACTCCAGCTAACTGCATGCGACTATGATGTGCATCGAGCCCACCGACTGAGGATACCGAGTTGAGGAGATCCGAACTCATCCCATGGCCTCTAGAAAAATAATCACAGCATAACGAGCTGCCAGCACTTGTTTCAACTAGTTATTTTATAATTTATCTATATATATTTTTTATATTTTTTGCACGCCTTATTTCAATCAAGTGCTCGCCTCGCCTCTCGTCTCAGGCGCCAGTAAGGTTGAGCACCTTGAGTTCACCTTGACGCCTTGACTACACTGCCTGAGGTGCAACAACGATGCTACACCTCAAGTCTAGGCTTCCATTTCACATATATATATATATATATATATATATACATATATATATATATGGGTCAGGATCGGATGACCCAGCAAATTTTGACCCATCAATAACCCAGCACCCTTTGATGCACATGCACCTAGAGGTTTTAGAATGGGCTGATTTTTTGTAGACATGTTGTCTATGGTATGTTGATCATCCTCACAAAAAATCAGCTCATTCTAAAACCTCTAGGTGCATCAAATGTGCTCTTCAAATCAACGGTTTTCGACTGTTAATCTTAACCGTTGATTTGAAGAGCGCATTTGATGCACCTAAAGATTTTAGAATGGGCTGATTTTTTGTGAGGATGATCAACATACCATAGACAAGATACCTACAAAAAATCAGCCCATTCTAAAACCTCTAGGTGCATCAAAGGGTGCTGGGTTATTTGCTGGGTCAAAATTTGATGGGTCATCCGATCCTGACCCTATATATATATATATAGAGAGAGAGAGAGAGAGTAGTGATAGGATGTGGCGTGCTGAATAAGTGCGGTTTTGGAAGGTCCGATTGGATGAATCCAACGGATAGGATTCACCCAGGCTGACCAATAACGTTGTTACTACAGCGGCTACAGTAACAGCGATTTGGTCGTCTGGATGAATCTCATCCGTTGGATCGATGGGAATCGAATGGCACAAAAAAAATTCGTTCTTACTATAGCCACTACAGTAACAGCAAAAAAATTTGGGACGTTCGATCAGATGGATCCAATGGATGGGATTCACCCGGCGGCCAAATTGTTGTTACTGTAGCCGCTACAGTAACAGCAATTTGGCCGCCAGGTGAATCCCATCCGTTGGATTCATCCGATCGGACGGCCCAAAATCACACCGCACTTATTCAGCACATCACATGCCGCATATATATACATATATAAATATATATATATATATAGAGAGAGAGAGAGAGGGAGAGAGAGAGAGAGAAAGAGGATAAGAGGTATAGGCTGGCGGCCTATTTCGGCGAAATTGGCAACCGCCCATTTCATGCCCCTAGAAGTTTTAGAATGTGCTGATTTTTTGTGAGCATAAGCACCCTATCTTAGATCATCCACAAAAAATCTGCTAATTCTAAAATTTTTGGGGCATCAGATGTTATAATTCAGATTAACGATTATAACGGACGTTCGATAAAACTTCTAACATTTGAGGCCCCTAAAAGTTTTAGAATGTGATGATTTTTTGTGAGTGTTCTATCTAAGGTAGGGTGCTTATGCTCACAAAAAATCAGCACTATCTAAAACTCCGAATGGCTTCAAATGGGAGGCTACCCATTTCAGCGAAATAGGCTGCCAACCTATACCATATATATATATATATATATATATATATATATATATATATATATATATATATATATATATATATATATATATATATATATATATGGGCATGCTATGCTGCGGCAAGCGGTAAGTGCGGCACCGCACCGCAGCCGTCTGATGCACGCGCTGCGTGCATCGCATGCACGCAGCGGTGCATCAGACGACAATGGTACGATGCGGCACTTACCACATGCCGCACTATAGCATTTCTCTCTCTCTCTCTCTCTCTCTCTCTCTCTCTCTATATATATATATATATATATATATATATATATATAGGATCAGGATCAACAACCAACACTTTTGGTGCCAACTCTGTTGTTAGTATTGTACGATACACGATACGTATCGTGTTTACATATCGTTTTTCTCCTGTATCGTACGATACACGATATGATACACAATACGGTGAAAACATGTTTTTTTTTAACTTTTAAAATGATTTTTTTTCTCTTAATTTCCCAAAGGACTATGTAGGTCTCTTAGAGTTAAAAAAATATTTAGGAATATTTTCTAACCTAGAGTGAAGTGATACTCTTTTTTTTTTGAAGTTTATAGGTGTTTTACAAATCTTTCTCTAGAGTTGTCGGAGCCCAATGCCATATCTTTTTTAAAAATTTCTAGAGCTTGGAGCACCAAATATCTACAACTTCGCTAATTTCAATAGTTATAGGATTCCATTTCTACCTATATATATATATATATATGTGTGTGTGTGTGTGTGCGCGCGCGCGCGCATGTGTGTGTGTGTGGTACTTCTTAGTAAAGGACTAATGGATCTATGTTCATAATGGAAGGCTTACGGAAAAAAGTGGATGACTTTGAATAAGACAATGAGGATGAGAATGAATATGAATAAGAGGTGCAAAAAACATTAGAGGTAGATAAAGAAGCAAGTGGTGATAAATTATCTATTGGTGATGATCAAATTGATGATGTAGATGCGATGGAGATTTAAAAATAAGACCTTCCTACTTTTTTAGTTTTTGTTTTGTCTTCATTGACCATTCGAATATTTTGAGAACAATATATTGATAGATCATAGATAATACTTATATATGATTTCTTTTTTATAGAAATATATGCATCATATTTTTTGTATAGGCCAATGTTATGTTTGACGTGAAATTATAGGGAATGTCTTACTCCTCTACTTGACTTTTCATATTTAATATTCTAGTATGTACTTTCTATATTTATTTTATATATATATATAATATAAATTTAACCATATCTTACGATACACGATACGATTCACGATACACAAAATAGGGAAAACGATATACGATACGATACACGATATGACAACCTTAGGTGCCAACACATCAATAGAGGTTCTTAGAGGTTTTGAAATTTACTTAAATTTAGTGAGGATGATTACCTTCCAATAGATAGCTAGTCCACCAAAAATTAGAATATTCTAAAATTTCTAGGTGCGTCAAATGTGACGAGCTTTATCGACCGTCCATGTTAACTGTTAATTTGAAGATGATCATTTGACACACTTAGAAGTTTTAGAATGTTCAAATTTTTTGTGAGTATGTTATCTATAGGAAGGTAATCATCCTCACCAAATTTCAGCAAATTTTGAAACCTCTACGAACCTCTATGGATGTGTTGGCACTGTTGTTGGCACCAAAATAGTTGGTCAAGAATCCCGACCCATATATATATATATATATATATATATATATATATATAGAGAGAGAGAGAGAGGGCTGTTACGTTGAGCTGTGAGCTGCGGTAGGAGAAAATGAGCTGCGGGTATTTTGACCCCCCTAGAAGTTTTGGAATTTGATGAAATTTGGTGAGGGTGTTGTCTAGGGTAAGATGATCATCCTCACCAATTTTCATCAAATTCCAAAACTTATAGGGGGGTCAAATGGTCGACGCAAAATCTGCAGATTTTAACGGTGACAACGGACGGCAGATTTTGCTTCGACCATTTGACCCCTCTAGAAGTTTTGGAATATGATGAAAATTGGTGAGGATGATCATCTTACCCTAGACAACACCCTCAACAAATTTTATCAAATTCCAAAACTCCTAGGGGGGTCAAAATACCCACAGCTCACATTCTAAACCGGCAGCTCGCAGCTCACTGTAACATTCCTATATATATATATATATATATATATATATATATATATATATATATATATATATATATATATATATATATATATATATATATATATATATATATATATTTATACAGTACGGTTCTCTTGCCCGACAAAAAAATTTAAGGGACCTAGAGATTTATAATTTGCTGATTTTTGGTGAGGATGATCATCATGCCATAGATAGGACCTCCACCAAAAATCAGCAAATTATAAAACCTCTAGGTCCCTCAAATATGTTATTCAATTTAACGGTTAAAATAGACGGTCGATATTGAAGAACACCTTTGAGGGACCTAGAGATTTTATAATTTGCTGATTTTTGGTGGAGGTCCTATCTATGGCATGATGATCATCCTCACCAAAAATCAACAAATTATAAAACCTCTAGGTCCCTCAAATTTTTTTGTTGGGCAAGATAAGCATGCCCGACGTCGAGCAAGAGAACCGTACTGTGTATATATATATATATATATATATATATATATATATATATATATATATATATATAACATAGCACGTCGGTTTTGTGCTGACTAGACAAAACGGAAGCTGACTAGGACAAGCTGACTGGACAAAAATGAACCAAATAGATCTAACCATTTGTTCAAAAATCAACGCACGATCTCTTTCCCCGTCAACCAACTCCCTCCCTAACCATTTAAATTGCACTAAACCCCTAAAATCTCGGTCCATTTAAACTGCACTAAACCTGACCATTCATCCCGTGATCATTGTTCGCATCAACGGCTATAAACCCGCATGTTGAAATTTCGGTCGTCCCAAACCATCAGGTTGATCTCGAGGAATCCGTTTGAATAGAGACAACTGTCATTGATCAATTATAAGGGAAGGGGGAGTTGGTCGCGCAGAAGGCGCCTGCTTCGTGCTAATCGGCATGGGCGAGGAAATGGATGTCCCTATGAATGTCAGTGTTGTTGTCGAAAGTGTTTTGTTGCCGAAGGCGTTCAGGTTTATTGCCACCGAAGGTAGCCCGTTGCAGTGCCGACAGATGTGTTGCCGCCAAAGGCGGCACGCTATGGTGCCGACAGGCACGGGCATGCACTAGTATATATATATGGGAAAAGGTTTGGTGAAATCAAGTTCACCATTCAAATGATGAACGCAAATGGAGAAGATGCCATGTGTCCTAAGAAAGTCAACAATTGTGGCTGGGTATATATATTTATACATATCCTCATATATATGATATATAAATACCTTCAGTCGCAATTGTTGACTTTCTCAGGACAGGTGGCAACTTCTCCATTCGAGTTCACTATTTGAATGGTAAACTCGAGTTCAGTTATATATATATATATATATATATATATATATATATATATATATATATATATATATATATATATATATATATATATATATAGAGAGAGAGAGAGAGAGAGAGAGGAAAAGGGAAATGAGCTGCCAGCTTATTTCAACGAAATGGGCAGCCACCCATTTGAAGCCCTCAGGAGTTTTAGAATGTGTCGATTTTTTGTGAGCATAAACACCTTATCTTAGATAAAACACCCACAAAAAATCAGCACATTCTAAAACTCCTAGGGGCATCAAATTTTAGATGTTTTATCAAGCGTCCGTTGTAACCGTTAATCTGAA
This sequence comes from Chamaelirium japonicum, assembly GCA_947650365.1. NCBI lineage: Eukaryota > Viridiplantae > Streptophyta > Magnoliopsida > Liliales > Melanthiaceae > Chamaelirium > Chamaelirium japonicum. The sequence goes on along the minus strand of OX393554.1, from coordinate 55,543,007 downwards.
TTATTACATTTGATGCATCTAAAAGTTTTATAATTTGCTGATTTTTTGTGGGTATTCTATCTAAGGTAAGGTGCATATGCTCACAAAAAATCAGCACATTCAAAGACTCCTAGGGGCATCAAATGGGCAACTGCTCATTTTTTCGAAATAAAATAGATAGCCAGCCTATACCCTGTATCCTATATATATATATATATATATATATAGGGGCATGCGATAATGCGGCATGCGGTAAGTGCGACACTGCACTATAACCGTCTGATGCACCGCTGCGTGCATGCGATGCACACAGCGGGTGCATCAGACGGCTACGGTGTAGTGCCGCACTTACCGCATGTCGCATTGTACCATGCCCCTATACATACATATATATATATATATATATATATAGGGAAAAGGGAGCCTAGACCTGAGATGCAGCGTCGCTGCTGCACCTCAGGCATTGTTTGTCATCCTAGAAGTTTTAGAATTTGGTGAATTTTGGTGGATGAGTTCTCTAGGGTAAGGTGACCATCCTCACAAAAAATCAGTAAATTCTAAACCTTCCAGGGTCATCAAATGTTCGAAACATTTTCAACCGTTCACTGTAACAATTAATTTTGCCGAGCTCATTTGATGACCCTAGAAGTTCTAGAATTTGCTGATTTTTTGTGAGGATGATCACCTTACCCTAGACAACACACCAACCAAAAATCATCAAATCCAAAAACTTCTAGGGAGGGTAAACAAGCAAGAGGTGCAGCAACGATGTTATACCTCAGGTGCAGGCTCCCTACCCTCATATATATATACATATATATATATATATATAGAGAGAGAGAGAGAGAGGGTGGGGTTCCTATGACAGCGTCATAGGGAGTACCCTATGACATGCGATGAATTAGTAATGTTAGAATGTTTAGAATGTCCTGAATTTTGTTGAGGATGATCACCTTAGCTTAGATAAAATGTCCACAAAAAATCAACGCATTCTAAAACCTATTGGGGCATCAAATGCTAGAATCTTTATCAGCCATCCATTTAAACTGTTAAATTGAAAAGCATATTTGATGTCCCTAAAAGTTTTAGAATGTGCCGATTTTTTGTGGGTGTCTTATCTAAGATAGGGTGATCATTCTCATAAAAAATCAGAACATTTGAAATGTTCTAGGGTTGCTAATTCATATGTCATAGGGTATTCCCTATGACATGTCATAGGAACCTATTTTCCATATATGTATATATATATATATATGAGGGCTGGGAAGCTGAACTCGAGTTCACGATTAGGTTGGTGAACTTGAGTTTTCCAGGAGGACACGTGTACACATTTTCTTTTACTTTTTGCCTTGTGTCTTTTATGTGTTCATCCCTCTTAAGTCTTAAATGATTGTCCCCTCTTACTTGTTTTATATCTTTTCAGTGGACACAGAACGCAATATAAACCATGTTTCACCATTCATTTGTGAACTCCAGTTCACCAACTTCTTTCCCTATATACATATACATATATATATATATATATGAGGGCCAGGAAGCTGAAATAGAGTTCACACTTCACGATTAGGTTGGTGAACTAGAGTTTTCCATGCAACACGTGTACGCGTTTTCTTTTACTTTTTACTTATGTCATTTCGGTGTTTATTCATCTTAAAGTCTTGTCCCCTCTTACTTTATGTCTTTTCAGGGGACAAGTGCAATATGGGTTTCGTAAGAAAGGAAGGGGGTTTTTGAAAAACTAAATTAAAGAAAATATTTTTTTATTAAAATGGGGAACCCAATATGTGTGTGTAGGGAGGGGAAGGGAGCACATACACACTCCCTCTATGCAACGTACCCACTCTCCAGTCGTACTCCTCACTCTCTCCACTCCCCCCCCCCAATAACCATGTCTTAAATGCAAACACCTGGGGATGGGAAGAAATAACAAATTACGGAAATGTGTGTTTTTCGTAAAAAATGAAGAGGGTTTTGGAAAAACAAATTACAAAAATATTTTTTTGTTAAAAGGGAGGGAACAACCCATGTGGGCGGTGTTGGGGGGAGGGTGGGGCACATACAACCCTAAAATGGAGGAGGGATGCAACCACACCCCACATGTCCTCTGTCTCTCTCTCTCTCTACATGGGTAATCATACAAAACCCTAAATGGAGGGATGCAACCGCACCCCACATGTCATCTCTCTATTTTTCTCTCTCTCCACATGGGTAATCGTACCATCAAAAAATCCCCCACCTTCTCTTCTCTCTTTCAACCGTAACCATCAAAAAAACCATCCCCCACTCTTTCAACTGTACCCCATATCCCCCCCTCTTCTCTCTCTTTCAACAGTACCCACGTCCCCCCCTCTCTGTCTCAACTGTACCCCACATGTCCCCCCTCTCCTTTCTCTCTCCAGCAATAAGAGCATTTTGCTACCCGATAGATTCGTTGCACTTGCTTACAACCAATTGTGGTGCGCCACATCGTCAATGTGTCAGTAGCAACATCACAGTTGTCGAAGACAGCCGTCCGAGTGGCAATAGGCAAGAGAATTACTAGTACTACAAGATGGGAAGGATGGGGGATAGTTTGGAGAGATAAGTGCCGGTCAAGTTTTATCATGGGGGGGAGGAACAACCATAATCTAATGGCTGGGTTAGGGTGAGTGCAAACACACTTGGAGAGGGGAAGAAATAACATATCTTGGGATGAGGGTTTTTGTAAGAAAGGAAGGGGGGGTTTGAAAATATAAATTAAAAAAAAAAAGTTTTTTTTTGTGTGTGTGGGGTGGGGTGGGTGGGGGACATGTGGTGTTTTTCTTGTTAAAAGGGGAAATAACGTACAAACTCTCTTTTCTCAGTCAAGAACAAAGCCGTTTTGCCATTTTGAGCCTCCATATTTGACGAATCATGCACAATGATCAATGTGGGACACTAAAATTTTATAGGTAATACTAATGAAAACACCCACTACTATGCATCAAAAACTCCAAACCACAACAAAAATGATAGTACAAAGAAAAAAGAATTATAAATGTCATTGTTTAAAAGCTTAGGTTTAATAATAAAAAAGTGCACCAACATACACCACTATAGACTGTTCTGTATCGTTGTGTACAATAATATGATACTGTAGAACTAATACGAATTGAACATGTTGAGAGTTGAGACGCATCGGTGCTTCGCCTTAAAGACACACGAGTTTACATTGTACTATGGCATGAAGCACCTGAAACACTTTAACCTAGATTTTCTATAATAGTGACAGAAAACTGAATACTTGAACAGAACACTAAAAGACAAATCTCCAAATAGAGTGCTTGCACAATTCTAAAATCCAATTACGATAATTTGATTTCATCCCAGCTAAGATAGAGACAAGATAATTAATGCTACCTCCCATTCACCTGGGTTCTATATATGCCGGCCCGCATTTCATATATATTCTCAGCTAATTCGTGCTTTTTTAGGGGCAATAAAAGTATTAGAATGAAGGCAACTAGCATATACACAGCTATGACCAGAAAACTTTCTCCCATTGATATCATGGATGAAAACTTTAGTTAAAGGCCAGCTGTCATCACTGCAAAGCTTCTAAAATCCTTTTAGCCACTTTTATCAAGGTCACATTTGGCCTGTACCCCTCGCCTCATACTAGTGAATCCAGATTCAAGCCCACACCCACCCATCAAGTTAATCTACATCTTTTATTATCTACCCAAAAGATTATCATAAGGTAAGGCAGAAATAATCAAACCTAAACCTTTCGGATACAGGACTTTCTCTCGGATACAGGACCTTCTCAAAGGACTTTTACTTCAGATGGGATCACTATATGGCAGTAAATGGTTTAGTTCAAACGACTTATAATTGATTCAATAAACAGAAGTTTGCAGCATGTACACAAGAAACTAATAGACACCCGGCATTGAGCATTTGCAGACCACAAAATAACAGATATGAGAGATCCTAGAAACTTTTTTGTACAGTAGACCAATATAATCCAACCATGTGAAAAGGCAAAGGTATATTTAAAAGGAATATTCTATGTAAAAGACCAGTAGATATCAACCAGCAAGGATGAGAAAGTAATCCGTACATTGTCCATGTCAAACATAAAGAAGATTCCTTTCAAAAACTCCACAGCTTCATTTGTCAGCTCCACACTCTATGAAACAAACAAAATTATATAATATTAAATTTTAAAAAATATATGCAAATTCTACCAAGAACAGAATTCAAATGTAAGATCAGTCTTGCTAGATACAATTTCTATTTAAGGTATTGAATCAAACAAAACACAGTCTAGAGAGTAACCTATAATTAGAAAGGTTATGAGAATTTTGCAATGTTTGATAAAGTATACATCTCCTTCACTTTATCATTTTCATGTCCGTAATGACATTGAATACCGACACATAATTAAATTTGTTGAGCATTCCTCGCGAACAAAAATCAGGCGTAAAGATGGAAGTTTATGCAAGCTTCTTATAGTTTCCAATTACGAGTGGAAATAAATAATCTGAATGTCTTACATATCAACACTTTCTGTGAAATTGTCACGAAGGTAAGACTGCATCAACCAATTCATTAGACATCATATTTAAGTAGGCCTCTTGAGGAAAACGGTTTTTAATAGAAAGAGTTTTCAGGAGGAAGTAAAAATATAAGAATGACAGATGCCATTTAGAATTATTAAAATTTATGAACACTGTGCAAGAGTCACAAAAACTCAATGTACCTTATGGGTACATTCTTTTGCATTTCCACTCACTTAAGAAACAGAAATGAAGTCCACTGACTTATGTTTGCACTAGTAAGAAACCCGGGCAATGCCCGAATGTGCTTGATGCACGCCATTTGACAAAGACGATATAGCAACTGTTCGAAGAAGTGTGAAATCTGAAGCGAGTGTGATTCACTTGTTCAAGAGAGAGAGAGAGAGAGAGAGAGAGAGAGAGAGAGAGAGAGATTAACATCAAATGACCATTAAATGCCATTGAATGAAAATTTATAATCTTTATGGTAGGTTTTTAAATGGATTTAAAAGAGACGTGTTCACACACGGAAGAAGAATTCTAGCTCTTTAAAAAACATCCACGTGTCACAACACGCGTGAGAGGCTTCCGTTTTAGTATAGATACTAGTAAGAAACCCGGACAATGCCCGAATGTGCTTGATGCACGCCATTTGGCAAAAAGACATCGTAACTGTTTGAAGAAGTGTGAAATCTGAAGTGAGTGTGATTCACTTATTAGAGAGAGAGAAAAAGAGAGATTAACATCAAATGACCATTAAATACCATTGAATGAAAATTTATCATCTTTATGATAGGTTTTTAATTGGATTTAAAAGAGAGCTGCGTTCACACACAGAAGAAGAATTTTAGCTATTTAAAAGACGTCCACGTGTCACAACACGGGAGAGAGGCTTCCATTTTAGTATATATATAGATTGCTTTCATTTCGACAATTTATACTTCACCAGTTCTTTTGGGAGGAAAGAAATTAAGTGCTAACCCTAACCATAGAATCACCTCTCAATCTCACCCCTTTTTTATTTTCTTCTTCGGAAGGAAATGCAGTTTCCACCCTTTTTGCTCGGGCTTGATATCTGCCAAAAAATGAGGAAATGAAGTCCTTAGGTGGATTGTGGATTCATTTTCACCAATTGAGATAAAAAAAGAAACAGCGGAAAGCGGTGGAAAAAAAACCAATCCCACTGCTCGGTTTGTTTCCGCAACCCATTTCCGCCCAAAAAACTCTATCTATAAGGAACTTGATAACCATCCCACAGTTAATCCTAAGGGAAAAGGGAGTTTCCAAACCAAAAAGGGTCCTCTAGTAAAGAATTAGAGCATGAAGGGTTAAGACTCTCAAGAAAATCAATATGTAGGGAAGTCTAACTAGCAAAACGCTGGGGTAGACTTCTAAGCATACAAATTGTGATATAAGATTTTTCAAATAACAAACAGCTAATTTGTAAATTTAAGGAATTTCGGAAGGCATCAAAATGCTGATTTGAGCTTCAAAGGAAAGCAAGATCTGATTTTCACATATGGCCCGTATGGGGTCTTCAGCATGACATATAAAACTCATATTTGACCAATGTGAAAGACACCTAACCAATTTTGAATACCTTTCGAAAACTACATGTTGCACAACACTATCAGAATTATAATGGCCCAATTCTATAATTCTCATAAGATTCCCTATCAGCCAATCTGCAAAGCCATTACTTAAACATGAGTTTTTGTCCGTTATACCAAGTCAATCTAGAGATGGAATTAGGGAAGAATCCTAGACCAATTTAGAAAGAATATTAGTTAGTTTAGTCATTTAGATAAACTTTGGTGCCCTACTTGGGTAGCAAAAACTCCAATTTTTTAATAAGTCTCGATTAAAACATGACTTATTCAATAAACATTCGTTACATTACTCTTTCCCAATTTTTTGAAAAAATCACGATTTTATGAAAAAGTCACAATTTTCATGTTTTAATCCCGATTTCCATGTTTTAATCCCGATTAATTGTGTTTTAATCCCGTCACTCAAAAAACCTTTTGGAACATCTATATATAAATATGTTCTGAAATTCGACCGTTTGTTTCCCGACCTTTCGGATCTTTTCCCGATTTTTCCGACTTCCCTCCTACCCGATTTATTCTTGACTTCCGACCTGGTAACTATGCTTAACATGTTATAGACGGTTCAGGGTTTGTCTTACTGGCTTTCTCTCTCGAAGCAAATACATCCAACAATTTATGTGAGAGCAATACTAAAGAACTTTCCATAATTTTCTCCCTTCTTTAGAGGAGTTACCATAAGTATGAGGATTGAACCAATTTATATCAGATTTAAATTTTAAAATCTGATTCAGATCAACTTCCCATAAAGCTTGATAATAAAATCAGATTTTATTTTCTGAAAGCTTGATCCAAGATCAAATATATTCCAGCATCTACATATAGAGTTCCACATCCTTTATTGCGAACATTAGCAAGTGTCAATATTCAGTATGCTTACTATATACAATATTTGAAACTTGCCCAAATTGAACTCGGTTTTTATTAAGACTCAAACTTACAATTGTTTCGACAACTTAATTTACAATTAAAATAAAAAAATTAATGCAATTCCAAATTTCCAATAGACTCCAACTCCAAGCATAAGCGTGTTTAACCCAACACATTGAATAAGAGTAGGATTTTAACATGGACACTTAAAAACGGATGAAGCAACTATATCAAACTGAGCATTATAGAATTTTCCTAAGAACTGAAACTCATCTATCTAGAAGGAATAAGTGAACCAGTCAGGTTCTAATAGCACTTATTCAAGAATTGCCAGTATCATCATATTTCTTATGAAAACAACAATGTTATGTGCTCGGAATGAAGTAAATATACTTTTTGTATGATTCCTAGGTTACTACCTTGAGGAGACAGACTTGAGAACTAGTATGGACAAGTTCAGGCCCTTCAAACGCTGACAATAGGAATATTTGTACCACCAGATAAAGCAATAATGGGGCATCAAGCATCATAACTCAATAAAAATGGATACCTGATCAGGAGCACGTTTGAATATTGATGTTGGAATGAGATCATCCCTAATTTTCAGATCATTATCATATCCAAATTTCCTCAACACTGTCCATGTTGTTTCAAGACGACCTTTTTCAATAAAAAGTGCATGAAGAAATAGAAATCCGGACAAGGTAAGTCCATTGTCATTAACCCCATCAGGCATCTTCTCTTGCACGACTTTCTTGACACCCACAATTTCAGTAGGCTGGAGTGGAGCATTGAAACATCTAACCTGAACAAACATTACATAAACAGTTAGCTACTATAAGTATGATTGCAAAAAAGGGTACTGCTTTAAAAAATAATAACAAACAAATTGAAAACCTGAAAGTCATTCAACTCTGCGTCACTAAGAGCTCCATCTCTGTCATGATCACAGAGAATGAATATCCTTTTCAAAGCATTCACACATCGTTTCTTCAACGACTGTGTTTCTTGATCAAATAGTGGGGCAGTTGGATGCAACACTGCCTTCTGAGCGTAATAGAAGACCTCAGGGACCTGCAGAAGGAACACATTTATAAACTAATTTCTTTGAATGGCAATGCATAAGTTTTGCATCCAAGGTTTGCAATAATTCATGAGGATTCCACAAGTCATGGGGAGGAATGGCAAGATACCTGAATTTGCCTGAGAGCAGAGCACTCTATACAGGTCTCAATCTCTCGAAAATGCTGCATGATTGGTGACATCACCTGCTCTAGACTCACCTGCTGCTCATCCCGTAGGTCCAACTTACATCCCACAACAATCACAGGCACCTTCACCTGCAAATTCAAGCAATACCAAGTTACCAACAATAAACATAATTTTGCAGAAGATATTTAAAATTCTAACATTTTGACCAGCCACTGGATGATGCGATCGAAAAGCGTCCCTAGCCACTGCCACGTTGGCTGCTTTCTTTTTTTCTCTATGAACAGAGAGTAGCAAGTGTTTCAGATGTCGGTTCCTAAAGTATATGATTACCATTAACCATGGAGAAACATGTCGTCCAGTTTCATTCAAAAAAATTTAACTCAGTGTTCAAGAAGCCGGGTTGAAAGCAGGCCATTTGAACACTTGTATATTTAAAACAATCACAGGCACATTCAACTGCAAATTCAAGCAATACTAACAATAAACATCATTTGCAAAAAATATTTAAGATTTTAACATTCTAACCAGCCAAGGGGCGATGCGACATTGAAAGGCATCCCTGGTCACTGCCAAGTCGGCGGGTTTCTTTTTTTCAGATGTCGGTTCATAAATAATATGTGATATTAATCATGAAAAAACCGACCGTCCGGTTTCATTGAAAAAAAAAAAACCAGCGTTCTAGAAACCGGGTTGAAAGCCGACCATTTGAACCTTGTATAATTAAAATTATGACTTTCAAGCCGATTATTGAAATGTCTGGATCTTTTAAAAGGAAAAAAAATACAATAATTGGTATTCTACACTTTGATCAAAGGTCAAGTTGTTTCCCGTGCAAAATTGTGCCTAATCCAAACCAAAACCCTCCCCTCCACCGATCTGCAATCTCTCTCCAATTTTCTTACTCCCTCTAACTCTCAATCTCTCTCACTCTCCGCTACCTCTCTCTCAATCTCTACAATCACTCTAAACTCTCCACTCTCTCTCTCAATCTTCTAAACATAAATTGCAACAAACTCCACCCCCTCGTCTCCTAAACCTACACACCGCACCCCCTACCCTCTCGCCCCCTCTACAACCGAACGCTACAGCCAACACCCTTTTTGGTGCTCATTGTCCAAACCAAACACAGCCTCAACCACTCCATCTCTGTAACCGAACCCCACCCACCCTATTTTTGTAATCTCTCTCTCTCTCTCTCTCTCTCTCTCTCCACACACACACACACTCATCTCTCTATCACTCTTTGAACTCTCTCAACTCCTCTGCTCTCTCCTCTTTAAAAAAACCTAACATTTTTATTGTGGATTCATCGGCTTCCTCCGGATCAACGACAATTTTATGATCCTCTACTCTCAAATTTTGAGAACCTCTATGACAAAAAGCCGTAGATATGATATAATAAGAATTAATGATTTGGGTATAGTTATGCTTTATATCAAATTGCGATAATTTGCTCCATAACCTATGTTTTTGGGGTGAATTATTTAAAAAGGAGACATTCAAATGATTAAAGTAATGAAATAACTTGGTTGGTAAGAATTTTTCTTTTTTTGTTAAAAAATTTACTCATCGGTAAGCACCGAGTATCAAATGATTAGAGTATATGTAAGACAATTTTATCAAAGTATGTTTGATGTCTAATGAACAACATGCTTTTCATGTTGTATGTTATTAAGCCATAGCTATCCATGCATTTTGTGCTTAGCAATGGCCATTGTATTTCAATTGAATTTAGTATTTTTGTTTCACAATAGTGAAATGGACTATTTATTTATAGGAACTATATATACATTTTGCTTGTAGTGTATACTAGCAAGTTATGACAAAACAAAGCCAATGGCCTATCACCGGTGAAAGCCACAACCGAGATTTTTTTTTTAAGAATTACATGTGTCCTTAGCTTGCCTCGTCAAGTACATTGTTGTGCACCAAAATGTTGCTAGATCAAAAGATCTTTTCTTAAACTTTATATTTGTTATAAATTGTGCTTCATATTGACTAGATTTGATAATTTATAGACAATTGAAACTAATAGTAAATTTATAATATAATCAATACTCGAATACATGTATGCTTTAATTACTTGTCAGGTTAGCATACTCGGTATTAGAGACAATTGATACCAGAGCCTATTAGATAGGCAATTGATATATGGTTCAAATAAGAGGAAGTCTTTACCCTTTGTTTGATAAATGTAGATAATGTCGTGAGGCACTTGTATTAGTGTACTTTAAGGACAGAATTGTAATGAACCATATATCCCCTAACTATCAAGGAGGTCGCAACCATGCGGTGTCCGTCATTAGTAGCAACGATTTACCGGACTATCTTGGGTTTAGCATATGGAGTGACAAATTATTCCCAATAGTAGTGAACTCTAAAATTACATGCAGATGACGGTTCATTAGCCAAGTCTCAAATACATCAACCAAAATCGTTAATGATTCTAAGTTGCACTTGATGCTTAGCTTGTATGACAGGGGATAGACTACATAGGTTTTTGTTGAGAGAGACATCCTATTGTCTTTCATCAACTAGATGAACTCACAGAATTTACACAAATACTTGATATTGGCATAGATGATATCGGCTCATGTCAATCGATGATGTTGGTGAATCTCGATGGTACTTGCGGAGCCAGCATCGACCCCTATGATAGTTGCTATCATATAACCCGAGGTTGAGACCATGGCCGAATCAATACAGTCACGGACAAGGAGATACAGCCAGATGCTGAGGTCGAGCAAATACAACCCGTCATAACAACAGCCAGAGCCAAAGACCAAGGAGATACAGCCTGCGACCCATATGATAAAGTATAAGGTTGAGGTCGAGGCCATTGCCGAGTACGTCGAGGAGGTACTGGAGGATGCTAATCAAGGTCGTTGTCGTGGTCAGACCAAGAAGAAGTTGAGACTATGTCTAAAATTGAGACCAAGAAGAAGTTGAGACTATGTCTAAGGTTGATATGATGTATTTTTTTATATCAATAAGCTCGTATTCGGGACATATTGCGTACACAATTCATTTTGATGTATTATTGGAGTATTGGGATGTATATAATCATCCCCAGTTTTATATTTTGTAGTTATTCATTATATTCTGATAAACATTTGTCTAATTGCATACTTAATGTAATCCACTGTTTTAAAACTCGCTGACTCGACTCGAAACTCGGCCGAGTCGACTCGACTCGGCTGAGTTTCGATCCAACTCGGTCCAAAACTCGGTTGGGCAACTACTCGGACCAAAACTCGAGTGACTCGGACCAAAACTCGAGTGACTCGGGCGAGTCACTCGAGTTTTTGGGGTGTGTGACTCGGTTCGAGTCTTGATCGTTGTATTTTTTGGGGTAAAATCGGGATCCGGTAGAACAATTTATGTTTTGTAATGACATGTTATTTGGTGATAAGCTTTAAGGTCATCAAAACTTGTTAGATATCCATTTTTAAATATATATAATATTTAAAATATATTATATAATGTCGAGTTTTTTGTATCGAGTTTTGTCGGGTTTTAGCCGAGTTGTCGAGTCAACTCGACTCATTAAGGTTTCGAGTCGAGTCGAGTTTTCGTGTTTTAAAACACTGATGTAATCTCCATCTAAAATACTGAAAACATATGAAGTACAACAAGTTGACTATAATATTTCTTAATGTTAAGCCCAAGGTCACAACCCTCAACCGTGACTAGTGAAATTTGATCTAATCTCAATGGAAAAATTGAAATTCGTCCAAAATATAAAAAACTTGTCCAAGGAACACTAATTTGGCATGGATGAATGTTACACCCAAAAGTGCATCTTTTGCTGCGTGACTAGTGAAATTTGTTCTAATCTCGATCACAATCCCATTGGAAATTTAAAAAATTTATTCCACAAATATGAAAGCTTGTCTAGAAAATATTAGTTTGGCCCTATCTTTTAAAGGCCAAACAGGATTGAACCAAAACCAAAGCTCTGTCTAGTTTGAAATGGTACTAAAAATCATTCCAAGCAAACGGTTTTGTCAAAGTCCTATTTAACCATCGAACCGCACAATTACACTTGAATTAGAAGATCTAGAATTGGGGATAAATCCTCCATCAATCCCAGATTCCCAGTTTCTCAAACCTACAACCATGATCCCTCATCCTTTTCCTCTCCCTTCCCCTCTACCATGCGCATGTGATCGTGATCGTGATCGTGATCGATCGCCGGCACAACACATGTTTCCTAGTGCATAAAGATTCCAACAAGGTCATCGATCACCTCGAGGTGAACAAAAGTGATTATGAGAGCTTGAAGGTGAGGAGTTAGGGGGTGAGGACCACCGAGATTATAATCAACATGGTGAGAATGATGGAGTTCGTGGAGTCGAGGACAAGGCAGTCGCAGTTTTGCATCTCTATCCGGTTCACCAAGAATACGGCGATATCATAAAGCTTGAAAGTCAAGTTGTTCTCATCCTTGTTTGTTGACATGGGGAGTATTTGTGTATTGTAAGTGGTTGTGCTCCCTTCTAAGTCCTCTTTCAATCTCAGTCAAGGTTTAAGTTCGGGTTCATATTAGGGTTCAGACTCAACAAAAATGAACCGGTTTGGGTGGTTAGGTTTTGGGTTCTACATGTTTGATCGTTTCAAAAACCATTAAAAATAGAAAAATAAAAATCCGCCTATTATTCAGCTAATTTGGATCTGATTTAATTGATTCAGGCATGATGCAGAGATGATTCAGACGAACCAGGTTTGACTCTACTTGTTTCGGATTCGCTTTGGTCGATTTGGCCAAATCAAATTTTACTAGGAACTAGTAAAATTTGGTCCAAAATACTGAAATCACATCAAGAATCACATCGAGATGATGAGATTTGAGTTCAAGACAGAGTTGAGACTTGAGACCTATGTTCGCTCTACGCTGATCTAAATTGCATCTTTTTTTCAGTGTTTCATTAAAGTCGATGTCCCAAATGCAGGTTTCCAAGCCAGGTTCTAGGATGTCGGCTTCCCTAATGCTGAGTTCAGGCAGATGGCTTTAATGAAACCAACTTACTAACTTTTTCTGGTTTTTATATGACCCCAAATGGTAGGATTGCAACTCCGTCAAGCTATTTTTTTTTCCTTTTTTCCATTATTAATGATAGGCTTCATTAACTTTAAGAAGCCAGAGTTGAAGGTGGCTGTGGCCAGGGACCCTTTACCGCGCGGTTTATCAAAACGTTAGAATCTAAAATACTGTTTGTTCCCTACTATCCTATTAATATTTAAATAATATAAATTAAAATTTTAAAAGAACAGCATATGACAAGAGATCAAGAACCTCCAGGCGGCGGAGCTCAGGTAGCCAGTAGGTGCTCAACCGGTCGAGCGTGGCAGGCCTGTCGCACGCGTATGTCAGCACGATGGCGTCCGCCGTCCGGCATTCAGTGATCAGCTTGGCCCTACTTTCCGGGCTGCAACAGAACCACAAGGCAACGATCTGGCAGTTTAGATCGAAGACGAGGAGAGGGGAGAGGTAAGAAAGGGAGTTGGGGGAGGATGAAGACCTGGCGGAGGTGTCAATGATGGTAATGGGAACGCGATCCGGATAGTAGTCGGCCGGGAGGCGGGTGGGCGGCAGGACGTGGGGGACGTTCTCTGGGAAGGACTCGGTGGCCACGGCGACGATCAGGCTGGACTTTCCGGTGCCCGGGTCGCCGACGACCGCGATACGGACGCTGGTCCGGCCGCCAAAGGCCGCAGCGCTCGCCGTTGCCGCCGCCATGGGAGGGGTGGGAAAAGGATGGAAGCTTTTCGGATCTTGGTGTAGTTGGGGAAAGGAGAGGGGAATGGTTGGGTGCTCCTTCGGGCGCTGTATGGAATTATTCGGGTTTAAACGGAAAGGGAGCGGTGCGTCCCCAGGGCTTGAGCGGGGGTTGAGCCCTAAGAAAGGGTGGGTTGTGCTTGGGAAAGAAGCCAAGCAAGAAATCCGGCCGCGTGTGAGTTGCACGTACTAAATTGATCCTATAATGATGAGTATATATAGTAATACAGCACATCATATATCAAAGAAAAAAAAAATTAAATGACCACATGATATTTGATATTTTCAAGAATGATCAACAGGTTTCAATATTAATCTATATGACCACCACAAATTATTCAAGACCTTAATACTTCTATATATTTACAACAGAGTCTTCCTTTGTCCCTTTGTTTTGTTTGAGGGTTTTCCCCATATCTTCTATGGCCAAATATGCTCTGCACTGTACCTGCCCTTCTCCTCCCTCTCTCCGAACATTAGAACCCTCGTTGATGAGCGAATCCTTCCCGAAGGTTGCTTTCTTATCGACCAAATATCAGCAAGCTCTTCAGGATCTCATTTCTCCCGCTGGACGTTGTCATACATCATCGGAGCATCCTCGTCGGTCCCTAAACTCACTGGTGGTAGGCATCCTTATCGGAGCTTGCTCAGGAAGAGATCGGTATTACCAAGCTCTTGAATGTCCTCATTTCTTCTCGCCGGATTTTATCATAGCTCGTCGGAGTTTCTTTGGTAGTCCTAAATCTTGCCAAGGTCACCATCAGAGCTCACAAAGTAGGTATAAACCCTAACCTCGCTCAAAATCCTTGTCAGAGATCAATGAAAATATATTGCACCTTATTTTTTATAAACGCAGATATCTACAGAAAATTATGCAATTAGTCTATATGCTCTAACCAGAATGTCTTTACTATTTCATGTTGGAAATAATTCCAGGGTAGAGGCCCGCAGCGGAAGCAAAGTGTAGGTCCGAAGACCGGGGATGGTGTGCGTTACATATCAAAAATTTTATCAAAACGATCTACACGTGCATGTATGAATCTAGCATGACAACTACGCGACTTCCTAACGTCGATCTAGCGAAAAGAATAATCTAGCATGCATGCATATTCTATATCTACACTAGATCTATATGTTAGAAGCCATACCTCCGTGCAGATTCTTTCACCGCAACAAATTTCTTCTTTGTCGATGGAGACGGTCTCGGATCTGCTCAATATACCTTCGGAGCAATAGCTATAACGTTTTGCTCCGAACTCCGATTGGGTTAAAATTTGAACTGTAGCTAGATAACTTCGAGACACAACTTTTGCAAGTGGTTTCACGTCGTTTGGAGTTCGGTATCTCCCGTAGTTGCAAAAACATCATTGATCTTCTGTGCAAAATCTGGACAGTAAAAGAGTGCGAGAAGCGTTTTCTAGTTCACCCGATCTCGCACGATGCACGACGCATCGTCGATGGATCTCGAGTGCCTCCATATGATGAGTCTTCTCCTTCTACAAAACTCCACATGAGGAAGACGAGTCGCCATCCAATGGTGCAAGCGAGGTAGAGAGATGAGAAAGGATAGGAGAGTAGAAGAGAAAGGGGTGGCTAGGGTTTTTCCTAGTAGCATTGCCGGCCCCCCCTCCCCCCCATTGCCCTTATATAGGGCCGGTCTATCCCCTTTGGATAAGGATCCAAAAAGGATAGGGTTGACCCTTTCAAATCTCTCCTTTATCTCTATCTCTTCCTTGGTTTTGAAAACAGTCAAAACCAACCCACCTTTTGTCCCTTATGACCGGCCCCTTTATTGAAGGCAACAACCTCCTATAAACAAGGGGGTCGGCCTTGACCAGTCTTCCAACACCTAGGGGCGACCCTTTTTAGTGCATAGTGGTGTATGGTTTGACCAAAATACCCCTATGTCACTAGTTGGTTATCCCTCGTGTACGAGACTTTACAAGGCACGCATAAGTGAAGTGCACTAATGATTTTACTATTCTTTGAGGTTCCCGTAAGGTGGCCCTAATAAAGTCAACTAATCAACTTGCAACATGTCCCGGTGCATCGCACCCATATGGCGGAGTCCACTTATGGCAAGGGATCGCTAAATGTGTCTTTATACTAACCTAGGGTTTCCCTTTAGTACACACACGTAGTTACGCATCTACCGTGCACTAGTGCGAAGCACTCACAGAGCGTAGGTTTGGACTTCTCGCTTCCTCTAACTGTATCATGTATTTCAAGGAGATGATACACGGACCGTGTATAATATGGATAAGGTAGAACATTCATAGACCAGGGTTCATGACTTCCAACTTAGACTCGATCGACACACTACTCGAGTGTACCATCGATCCTTTGAGTCTGAGTTAACCTACGTAGCCACCAAGAGTATAACGCAGGTTGCACTCCAATTCCCCCGGACTTACTATGTTCTCTCGCATACCCCTGCTCTCCGCTTGGTGTGGTAAACCGTTGTTCCTCAACTTGGTGTCATGATACAACTCGAGCGGTGAAGAATACCATCAAACTCGAGTGCTCATATGACTCAGTTTCTTCTAGGTTGACCTCATATGTTGTACCTTCGATTACTTTGTTGAGTAACCGAATCCGGTCAACAGTCCAATTGATGACCACCTGGCCAGGGTTTAATACGATGTAAGTCAGACCAAGGAACGCACCTCTTGTTAGGGGTGTGGATGACCTGCAGGAGTGATATGCTGATGCGACGCCAACCGGGTAACCCAGTATACCGTGGTTTTAGACCACGTAACTGGACCCTCACACATTGGTGCGTCAAAGCACTACACAATTGGTTAGCCCACCATGCATGATTTCTTAAGGTTTAGGATCATTTTATCCTAAGTAGAAACACGGGTTAGTGCATCAGTGTTTACTCACCGATCTGTGCACCATGTTGGTTCCGTTCGACCATACACTATGCCTGGTAATGACCGTGGTGGAGACACCCATGCTCTGTCATCCCAACAACTTATCCTGATAGGGTGACCAATACTAATTAGAGCTACGAATGTATTTAGGTTACATGGGACCAGTCCATTAAGTCTCATACTCAAGTAGATTACCATATAGCCATGACTCTCTGTTCTGTAATCAAAACACGTGCTAAGGTACGTACCAAGGTACAATCCAAAGCTATCAATTATACATAGCTAAACTATAGATTTTTACGAGCTGTAGACCTTACCAATTTTAATATTTCAATCTACCTGCGTTTATTTGTCTCTATTTTAAATTGTGTTTATACCCTAACTAGATTGTATTTACATGAATCTACATTGTAGTTTTTGTAACTTTCTTGATTCGTTGTGTTTCACATAATAATTTATACTATACGCATTTTCAATGGAGTTTGAATTTTGAGTCAATGATCAATAAAATACATGTTTTACAAGAATTGAAATAATTTATATTGTAGGTCAATATATCTTTAAATTATGATTGAGATGTAACCTAAGTAAAAATATTTTGTAGACACCACTAAAGTAATTTCTGGAAGAGATTTCTAACTTTTTTTTTAAATATCAATAAATTTTAATAATTATTTTATATATCTAATTGTGGTTTATTTGCTATTGTTTATGCAGTTTCTTTTGTTTGTAATAAGGCATGAAATTATTGCCTATATTATGTATTTATGATGGAGAATTTGTGTGTGTAAAGTGTGTTTATAAGTACAATGGAGTAATACTCAAAACCTTTCATTTGAATATGCCTACCACTTATGACCAACTTATTGATAGAATATATCATATTACAAATGACATTATTAAAGACTACGATATCACTATTAAAGTGTTATATTCACGCACAATCATATGCCCTCCTATACAAATTCAAAATAATGAAGACATTATCGTGTTCATTACCTATAACATTCATAAAATTAATAAAAGTATCTTATTGCAAATAACAAGGGTGCCAAAAAACTTTACCCTTACACCACCACCCCTTTGTACACCGCCACCCTTTTATAAGAGGAAACTAGACTCGACGATGATAATTCTTTCCAAATGTACTAGTGTTCGTCATTTGATCACATTACCAGTTATTATGGTACAATTTTCAGAATTATTCTCAGAAAAAGACGTAGACTTTATACTATGCAGTCTAGATGTTGAGATAAATATCAATGAAAAAAAATCTGCACAAGACCATCCTATGTTAAACATTGGCATGGACGACATAATGTATGATTAATTAATTATGTCATATTTTAAACTAGTAATGTTACCACGCAAAAGATTTCGTGGGCATGATAATATTTCAAGGAAGATGGCAATATTGTAAAGGTGGCAACAAAACATTTAAAGAGTGATGATAATATTTTGAGAGAGATAACAATATTTCGAAGGTAATAACAATATTTCTTGAGCGGAGATAACAATAATCATACACGTTCATGTCGGCACGAATATTCGACGAGGGCGCCAATATTCGACGGGGGCGTCCACATTTTGTGAAGACGCACACATTCAACGGAGGCACCCACATTCGGCGAGGGCATCCAAATTCGATGAGGTTGCTCATATTTAATGAAGGCATCCACATTTGGTTAGAAACACCCATATTCCGCCGGAGCAACTATTTTTCAGCATGGCAACCACATTAATTGGCGTTCTTTTTTGAAACCATTGCCAAAAAAAACTTTCACACAATCTATAAACATTCGGCGACAATGCTCACATTCATCCGTGGTAGGCAACAGAATAAACAATGTTTGATTCTAAAATATTTTATCAAAAAACTATTTTCTATATTTTCCATTCACTAAACATTTTTTAAAACTTCCATTTAATTCAACCTTATGTAACTATGTAAGTATCAAGTTATCTTCAATTATAGTACACCAAAATATAGTGATAAATAGATAATTCTAAGCTGTGGACTTCTTTCAGTCGAGTCATACCATTTATAATTAAAATTACCATTTATGAATTAGAACTTATGAAGGAATGACTATATAATAAATATTAAATATAAAGCTATAAGAATTTTCTAAGATCCACAAAAGTTGTGTTCGCAAAAAATAATCCTACCATTAATCTAAACATAAAATATTTAGCCTTATTATAAAGTAAAGAAGATATCTAACTGATTTTGAATCAAAATAGGCTTCACTATTTCTTGTTGTTGATTGCCAAAATAGGGTGGAAGAGGAATGAAAGGTGGGACACGCAGTTCACACCATGAACATCTGCAGGAAAACTACTTTTTTTTATTTTATTTTGTTCATTAATCCTAAATCGAGCGTGGATATTATTTCATTTGCTTCCTTGGCTTATTGTTTGTGACGCAATGATGTACCTTGTCTACATCGACAAAGGTAGAGAGATGGTACCTTGGCGGTATCAGTGGAGGTCGAGAGGCTGGCGAGGAGGGTGGTGCGGCGGCCAAAAAATGAAATGAGTAACTGATTCTCTATTAGTAAGAAATCCATTGCATTATGATTTTTTTAAAAAACAACTCTGAATTAGTTGCGTTCTATTAAACAATTCTATAAGTAAAGCATATGGGAGAAATAAAAAGAAATAAGTTGATATAATCGAAATCCACTGCATCATTACTATGCCTAGTGCACACTGGAAACCTTTACACATTTTTATGTCTGATCAAAGAGCTAGAAGACAAATTTAAAAAAAAACAGAGAAATTAAAAAACAGAGAACTAAAAAAATACAAAAAGATGAGCACGATGAATGAAGGGATCTTTTTTTTCTCTTTTAGAGAGAGAGAGAAAGTGAGAAGTACCTCTGGGTGGACAGAGGAGCTGCAGGAGGCAATCTCTCTTCTCTTCTGCACGATGAGAACGATGACTAAAGATAAAAAATAGATCACAATCTTTTTCTTTTTTTCTTTCTCTATTTCTATTTAGGGTGGCTATAGATTTTGATCAATCTCGAGTAGGGATGGCAACGGTGCGGTTTCGGTACAGTTTTGGGCAAAACCGAAACCGCACCGCAACACCGAACCGCCACACCGAAACCGCACCGCACCGCGACGGTGTACCATATGTAAAACCAAAACCGCACCATGCGGTGCGGTGCGGTGCACCACGGTTTTACATTATAATGGTCTAAACGGTGCGATTTTTTGCTATTTTGGGTAAAACCGAAACCGCACCGCAATACCGAAACCGCACCGCACCGCGACGGTTTTATATTTTGGCAAACCAAAACCGCACAATGCGGTGCGGTTTTCCGCGGTTTGCGGTTTTAAACCGCACTGTTACCATCCCTAATCTCGAGGGTGGTTTCCATATATATATATATATATATATATATATATATATATATATATATATATATATATATATATATATATATATATATATATATATATATATATATATATATATATATATATATATATATATATATATATATATATATAAAGAGAGAGAGAGAGAGAGAGACCGAGAGAGAAAGAGAGATGGATCATGAGGGACCTGGTTAAGGAGTTGATCGCATGGGATTGGAGGGATTTCACGATGGCCATTTCCATTTGGAGAGAGAGCAGGATTTAGGGGTGGGATTTCATAGTTGTATAGGGGATGAAGGGTGAAACGGATGGCTAGGGAATTGATCACACTAGATGAAGGTCGTTTCTATTTGGGGAGAGAGGGAAAGAGACCATCAGGTGAGGGATTTGATGGAACATGATTAGTTTGTTGCACTTACTTAAACTCCAATCTTGGTTTGCGGGTTAAGAGGTTTCCATCTGGAGAGAGAGAGAGGGGTGGGTCGCGGGTTTCAGGGTTGTAAAGATCGAGGGTTTAGTGAGAGAGAGAGAGAAGGGATCGTGATTGGAGTTTTCATCATGCGAGGACAAGATTTAGGAGCAATTGGCCTCTAATTTATTCTTATAAAGATAGTCATTCTAATTCATTCATGTGAGCTATTTTAATTCATTCGTATGAACGAATATAGCATTCTAATTCATTTGTACAAATCTAGTCATTCTAATTCATTCGTATAAATGTAGCCATTCTAATTTATTCATACGAGTTGTTCTAATTCATTCGTACGAATGTAGCCATTCTAATTTATTCGTATGAACGATTGTAGCCATTATAAATCATTCATACGAATGTAGCTATTCTAATTCATTCGTACCAATATAGCCAATCAAATTCATTCGTACAAGCCATTCTAATTCATTCATACGAATGTAGCCATTCTATTTCATTCATACGAATATAGCCAGTCTAATTCCTTCATACAAAGGTAGTCATTCTAATTCATTCGTACAAGCCATTCTAATTCATTCATACGAATGTAGCCATTCTAATTCTTTCGCACGAATGACTATAGCCATTTTAATTCATTCGTACGAATATAGACATTCTAATTCATTCATACGAAGGTAGCCATTCTAATTCATTCGTATGAACGAATGTAGCCATTCTAATTCATTCGTATGAATATAGCCATTCTAATCTATTCGTACGAAGGTAGCCATTCTAATTCATTCGTATGAACCATTCTAATTCATTCATATGGATGTAGCTATTCTAATTCATTCATACGAATAAATGTAGCCATTTTAATTCTTTCGTACGAATATAGCCATTCTAATTCATTTATAGGCATTATAATTCATTCATACGAGAGATTCTAATTCATTCATACGAAAGTAGCCATTCTAATTTATTCGTATGAACGAATGCAACCATTCTAATTCATTCGTACGAATATAGCCTTTCTAATTCATTTATATGAAGATAGTCATTACAATTCATTCGTATAAGCCATTCTAATTTATTCATTCGTATAAGCCATTCTAATTCATTCGTACGAAAGTAGCCATTCTAATTTATATGAAGATAGTCATTACAATTCATTCGTACCAAGGTAGCCAGTCAAATTCATTCGTACGAGCCATTCTAATTCATTCATACGAATGTAGCCCTACTAATTCATTCGTACGAACGAATGTACCCATTCTAATTCATTCGTACGAAGGTAGCCATTCTAATTCATTCGTACGAATGAATATAGACATTCTATTTCATTCATAAGAATGTAACCATTCTAATTCATTCGTACGAAGTTAGCCATTCTAATTAATTCGTATGAGCCATTCTAATTCAATCGTACGAATGTAGATATTCTAATTCATTCGGATGAACGAATGTAGCCATTCTAATTCTTTCATACAAATGTAACCATTCTAATTCATTTATTCGAATATAGCTATTCTAATTCATTCGTACAAACCATTCTAAATCATTCGTACGAATGAATGTTTCCATTCTAAATCATTTATAGGAATGTTGCCATTCTAAATCATTTGTACGAAGGTAGCCGTCTAATTTATTCGTACGAGCCATTCTAATTCTTTCGTGTGAATGTAGCTATTCTAATTCACTCATTCGAACGAATGTAGCTATTCTAATTCAGTCGTACGAAGGAAGCTATACTAATTCATTCGTACAAGCCATTCATATTCATTCATAAGAATGTATCCATTCTAATTTATTCGTACGAACGAATGTAGCCATTCTAATTTATTCGTACAATTGTAGCCATTCTAATTCATTCGTAGGAAGGTAACCATTCTAGTTCAATTGTACGAGCCATTCTAATTCATTCGTACGAATGAATATAGCCATTTTAATTCACTCATAGGAATGTAGTCATTCTAATTCATTCCTATGAAGATAGTCATTCTAATTTATTTATATAAACAATTCTAATTCATTCGTTCGGGCCATTCTAATTCATTCGTATGAATGTAGCCATTCTAATTCACTCGTACAAAAGAATATAGCCAGTCTAATTCATTCGTACGAAGGTAGCTATTCTAATTCATTCATACGAGCCATTCGAATTCATTCGTACGTATGTACCCATTCTAATATATTCGTACAAATGTAGACATTCTAATTCATTTGTACGAATATAGCCATTCTAATTTATTTCGTACGAAGGTAGCCATTATAATTCATTCATACGAGCCATTATAATTTATTCGTACGAATATTGCCATTCTAATTCATTCATACGAGCCATTCTAGATCATTCGTACGAGTGTAGCCATTCTAATTCATTCGTACAAAGTTAGCCATTCAAATTCTTTCGTACGAGCCATTATAATTCATTCGTATGAATGTAGCAATTCTAATTTATTCGTACGAATGAATGTAGCCATTCAAATTCAGGCGTACAAATATAGCCATTCTAATTTATTCGCACGAAGGTAACCATTCTAATTCATTCGTACGAATGTAGCTAATCTAATTTATTTGTATGAACGAATGTAGCCATTCTAATTCATTCGTATGAATGTAGTTATTCTAATTCATTTGTACGAAGGTATCGATCCATTCTAATTCATTCGTTTGAGCTATTCTAATTCATTCGTACGAATGTGCCTATTCTAATTCTTTCGTAGAAGGAATATAGCAATTCTAATTTACTCGTACGAAGGTAGCCTTTCTAATTCATTCATATGAGTTATTCTAATTCATTCATATATATGTGTAGCCATTCTAATTCATTCGTACGAACGAATGTAGCCATACTAATTCATTCATACGAATGCCGCTATTCTAATTCATTCGTACGAAGGTAGTCCGTCTAATTCATTTGTACGAGCCATTCTAATTCATTCGTATGAATATAGCCATTCTAATTCAATCGTACGAAGGTAGCCATTCAAATTCATTCGTACGAGTCATTCTAGATCACTCATACGAATGTAGAAATTATAATTCATTCGTACGAACGAATGTAGCTATTCTAATTCATTTATACGAATGTAGCCATTATAATTCATTTTTTCAAAGGTAGCAATTCTAATTCATTCGTACGAGCCATTCTAAATCATTCGTATAATTGTAGCCATTCTAATTCATTCGTACAAACAAATATAAGTATTCTAATTCATTCATACGAATGTAGCCATTCTAATTCATTCGTATAAAAGTAGCCATTCTAATTAATTCGTATGAGGCATTCTAATTCATTAGTATGAATGTAGCAATTCTAATTCATTCGTATGAACGAATATAGCCATTCTAATTTATTCGTACGAATTTAGCCATTCTAATTCATTCGTATGAAGGTAGCCATTCTAATTCAATTGTACGGGCCATTCTAATTCATCTGTACGAATATAACCATTCTAATTAATTCGTACGAACGAATGTGGCCATTCTAATTCATCCGTACGAATAAAGCCATTCTTTTTCATTCGTACGAAGGTAGTCATTCTAATTCATTCGTACGAACCATTCAAATTCAATCGTACGAACGAATATATCCATTCTAATTCATTCGTTCGAACGAATATAGCTATTCTAATTTATTCGTATGAATATTGCTATTCTAATTCGTTCGTACGAACGTAGTCAATCTAATTCATTCATACGAGCCATTCTAATTAATTCATACGAATGTAGCCAATCTAAATCATTCATATGAACAAATATAGCATTTCTAATTCATTCGTACGAATGTAGTGATTCTAATTCATTTGTACGAATGTAGTTATTCGAGTTCATTCGAACAAGCCATTCTAAATCATTCGTACAAATGTAGCCATTCTAATTTATTCGTTTTAATGTAGCCATTCTAATTAATCCGTACGAATGTAGCCATACTAATTTATTCATACAAACGAATATATCCATTCTAATTCATTCGTACGAATGTAGCCATTCTAATTCATTCATATGAATGTAACCATTCTAATTTATCGTACAAAGATAGCTATTATTATTCATTCGTATAAGCCATTCTAATTCATTCGTACGAATATAGCCATTCTAATTCATTCGTATGAACAAATGTAGCAATTCTAATACATTCGGAAGGTAGCAATTATAATTCATTCATTAGAGCCATTCTAATTCATTCGTACGAATGTAGCCATTCTAATTCATTTGTACGAATGTAGCTATTCTAATTCATTTTAATTCATTCGTACGAATGAATGTAGTTATTCAATTTCATTCATACGAATGTAATCATTCTAATTCATTCGTAAGAACAAATATAGCTATTCTAGTTCATTCGTACGAATGCAGCCATCCAAATTCATTCGTACGAAGGTATCCATTCTAATTCATTCGTACGAGCCAATCTAGTTTATAAGTACGAATGTAGTTAATCTAATTCACTCGTACAAAGATAGCCGTTATAGTTCATTCATACGAGCCATTCTAATTCATTCGTACGAATGTAGCTATTCCAATTCATTCGTATAAACGAATATAGCCATTTTAATTTATTCGTATGAATGTGCCATTCTAATTCATACATACGAAGGTAGCTATTCTAATTCAATCATATGAACTATTCTAATTCATTCGTACAAATGTAGCCATTCTAATTTAGTCGTACAAATGAATATAGCCATTCTAATTCATTCGTACGAAGGTAGCCATTCTAATTCATTCGTATGAGCCATTCTAATTCATTCGTATGAACAAATATTGATATTCTAATTCTTTCGTACGAATATAGCCATTCAAATTCATTCGTATAAGCAATTCTAATTCAATCGTACAAATGTAGTCATTCTAATTCATTCGTACGAACGAATGCAAACATTCTAATTCATTCGTACGAATGTAGCCTTTCTAATTCACTTGTATGAAGGTAGCCATTCTAATTTATTCGTACAAATATAAACATTCTAATTAATTTGTATGAACAAATTTAGTCATTCTAATTTATTCGTACGAATGTAGCCATTGTAGTTCATTCGTACCAAGGTAGCCAATCAAATTCATTCGTACGAGCCATTCTAATTGGTTCGTACGAATGTAGCCCTTCTAATTCATTCGTATGGACGAATGTACCCATTCTAATTCATTCGTATGATGGTAGCCTTTCTAATTCATTCATATGAACGAATGTAGACATTCTAATTCATTTATACGAATGTAACCATTCTATATCATTTGTACGAAGGTAGCCATTCTAATTAATTTGTACGAGCCATTCTAATTCAATCGTACGAATGTAACTATTCTAATTCATTCATATGAACGAATATAGCCATTCTAATTCTTTCGTACGAATGTAGCCATTCTAATTCATTCGTTTGAAAGTAGCCATTCTAATTCATTTGTACGAACAATTTTAATTCATTCGTACGAATGTAGCCATTCTAATTCATTCGTACGAATGAATGTTTCCAATCTAAATCATTCATAGGAATGTATTCATTCTAAATCATTTGGACGAAGGTAGCCATCTAATTCATTCGTACGAGTCATTCTAATTTTTTCATACGAATGTTGCCATTCTAATTCGCTCAAACGAACGAATATAGCCATTCTAATTCATTCGTACGAATGTTGCCATTCTAATTTATTCGTACGAAGGCAGCCATTCTAATTCATTCATGCGAGTCATTCTCATTCATTTGTACGATTGTATCCATTCTAATTTATTCGTACGATTATAGCCATTCTAATTCATTCGTTCGAATATAGCATTTCTAATTCATTCGTAGGAAGGTAGCCATTCTAGTTCATTTGTACAAGCCATTCTAATTCATTAGTACGAACAAATGTTGACATTCTAATTCATTCATACGAATATAGCCATTCTACTTCATTTGTACGAAGATAGCCAGTTTAATTCATTCGTATGAGCAATTCTAATTCATTCGTTTGAGCAATTTTAATTCATTCGTATGAATATAGCCATTCTAATTTTTTCATACGAACAAATATAGCCATTCTAATTCATTCATTCGAAGGTAGCCACTCTAATTTATTCGTATGAGTCATTCTAATTCATTAGTACGTATATAGCCATTATAATATATTCGTACGAATATAGCCGTTCTAGTTCATTTGTACGAATGTAGCCATTCTAATTCATTCGTATGAAGGTAGTCATTCTAATTCATTCATACAAGCCATTATATTTTATTCGTATGAATGTAGCCATTCCAATTCATTTGTACGAACAAATATAGCCATTTTAATTCATTCGTATCAATGTAGCCATTCTAATTCATTTGTACGAAACTAGCTATTCGAATTCATTCGTATGAGCCATTCTAATTCATTCGTATGAATGTAGCCATTCTAATTTAGTCATACGAATAAATGTAGCTATTCTAATTCATTTGTACGAATGTAGCTTTTCTAATTCATTCGTCCTAAGGTAACCAATCTAATTCATTCGTACGAGCGTTTCTAATTCATTCGTATGAACGAATGTGGCCATTCAAATTCATTCGTACGAATGCAGCTATTTTAATTATTCCGTACGATGGTAGCTATTCTAGTTCATTCGTACGAGCCATTCTAATTCATTCATACGTAGGAATGTAGCCATTCTTTTTTTTTTAATCAACTTCAGGGGATTTTATTTGGGACCCTGCCCATGCAATAAGGAAAAAAAAGAAGAATGAATTACCTATGCTAATTCATTCTTACGAATGTAGCCATTCTAATTCATTCGTAACTATTCTAATTCATTCGTATGAGCCATTCTAATTCATTCATATGAATGTAGACATTCTAATTCATTTATACGAACGAATGTAGTCATTCTAATTCATTCATACGAATAAAGATATTCTAATTCATTTGTACGAAGGTAGCGATTCTAATTCATTCGTACAAGCCATTCTAATTCATTCGTATGAATGTAGCGATTCTAATTCATTCGTACGAACGATTGTAGTCATTCTAATTCATTTGTACAAATGTAGCTATTTTAATTCATTCATACGAAGGTAGTCATTCTAATTCATTCCTACGCGCCATTCTAATTTATTCATACGAATGTAGCCATTCTAATTCATTAGTATAAACGAATGTAGCCATTCTAATCATTCGTAGGAACGAATATAGCCATTCGAATTCATTCATACAAATGTAGCCATTCTAATTCATTCAAACAAAGTTAGCCATTTTAATTAATTTATACGAGCCATTTTAATTTATTCATACGAATGTAGCAATTTTAATTCATTCGTATCAACTATTCTAATTCATTCGTACGAATATAGCTATTTTAATTCATTCATACGAATATAGCCATCCTAATTCATTCGTACGAACGTAATCATTCTAATTCATTCCTACGAAGGTAGCCATTATAATGCATTCATATAAGCCATTCTAATTCATTCGTACGAGTGTAGCAATTCTAATTCATTCGTACGAACGAATGTCGTCTTTTTAATTCATTCTTACGAAGTAAGGAATTCTATTTTATTCATAAGAGCCATTCTAATTCATTCGTATGAATGTAGCCATTCTAAATCATTCATACGAATGAATATAGCCATTCTAATTCATTTATACGAATGTAGCCATTCTAATTCATTCGTACAAAGGTAGCCATTCTAATTCATTCGTACGAGCCATTTTAATTCATTCTTACGAATATAGTCATTCAAATTCTTTCGTACGAAGGTAGTCAATCTAATTCATTCGTACGAATATAGCCATTCTAATTCTTTCCTATAAATATAGCCATTCAAATTCATTCGTATGAATGTAGCCATTCGAATTTATTTGTACGAAGGTAGCCATTCTAATTCATTCATACAAGCCATTCTAATTTATTTGTACGAATATAACCATTCAAATTTATTCGTACGAATGAAGCCATTCTAGTTCATTCGTACGAATGTAGACATTCTAATTTATTCGTATGAATATAGCCATTCTAATTCATTCGTACAAACGAATGTAGCCATTTTAATTTATTTGTACGAATATAGTCATTCTAACTTATTCGTACAAAGGTAGCCATTCTAATTCATTCCTATGAGCCATTCTAATTCATTCGTACGAATATAGCTATTCTAATTCATTCGAACGAACAAATAGAGCCATTCCAATTCATTCGTACGAAGGTAGCCATTCTAATTCATTCGTATGAAGGTAGCCACTAATTCTTTCGTAAGAAGGTAGCTATTCTAATTCATTCGTTCGAACGAATGTTACCATTCTAATTCATTCATACGTATGTAGCCATTCTAATTCATTGGTATAAAGGTAGCCATTCTAATTCATTCATACGAACCATTCTAAATCATTCGTATGAATATAGCCATTCTAATTCATTCATACGAATATAGCCATTCTAATTCATTCATACGAAGTTAGCTATTTTAATTCTTTCGTACGAGCTATTATAATTTATTCGTATAAATGTAGCAATTCTAACTCATTCGTATAAATAAATATAGCCATTCAAATTCATTCGTACAAATATAGCCATTCTAATTTTTTCGTACGAAAGTAGCCATTCTAATATATTCGTACGAGCTATTCTAATTCATTCGTACGAATGTAGTCATTGTAATTCATTCGTTTGAAAGAATATAACCATTATAATTCATTCGTACGAATATAGCCATTTTAATTCATTTGTACGAAGGTGTCCATTCTAATTCATTCGTATGAGCTATTATAATTCATTCGTACGAATATAGCTATTCTAATTCTTTCTTACGAAGGAATGTAGCCATTCTAATTTACTCGTACGAAGGTAGCCATTCTAATTCATTCATACAAGCCATTCTAATTCATTCGTACATATGTAGCCATTTTAATTCATTTGTAAGAACAAATATAGTCATATTAATTCATTCATATGAATGCAGCCATTCTAATTCATTCGTACGAAGGTAGCCCGTCTAATTCATTCGTACGAGCCATTCTAATTCATTCGTACAAATATAGCCATTCTAATTCATTCGTACGATGGTAGCCATTCTAATTTATTTGTACGAGCCATTTTAGATCATTTATACGAATGTAAAAATTATAATTCATTTGTACGAACGAATATAGTCATTTTAATTCATTTGTACGAATGTAGCCATTCTAATTCATTTGTACGAATATAGCCATTCTAATTCATTCGTACAACGGTAGTAATTCTAATTTATTCATATGAGCTATTCTAAATAATTTGTACAAATGTAGCCATTCTAATTCATTCGTACGAACAAATGTAGCTATTCCAATTCATTCGTACGAATGTAGCCATTCTAATTCATTCATACAAAGGTACCCATTCTAATTAATTTGTATGAGACATTATAATTTATTAGTACGAATGTAGCAAATTCAATTCATTCGTACGAATGAATATGGTCATTCTAATATATTCGTACGAATATAGCCATTGTACTTCATTCGTACGAAGGTAGCCATTCTAATTCAATTGTACGAGCCATTCTAATTCATTCGTACGAATATAGTTATTCTAATTCATTCGTACGAATGTAGCCATTCTAATTCATTCGTACGAACGAATGTAGCTATTCAAATTCATTCGTACGAATAAAGCCATTCTTTTTCTTTTATACGAAGGTAGCCATTCTAATTCATTCATACGAGCCATTCTAATTCATTCGTACGAACGAATATAGTCCTTCTAATTCATTTTTATGAATGGATATAGTCATTCTAATTCATTCGTATGAATATTGGCATTCTCATTCATTCGTACGAACATAGCCAAACTAATTCATTCATACGAGCCATTCTAATTAATTCATACGAATGTAGCCAATCTAATTCATTCGTATGAACGAATATAGCATTTCTAATTCATTTGTACGAATGTAGCCATTCTAATTCATTTGTACAAATGTAGCCATTCTAATTCATTCGTACGAGCCATTCTAAGTCATTCGTACGAATGTAGCCATTCTACTTCATTAGTATTAATATAGCCATTTTAATTCATCCATAGGATTGTATCCATACTAATTCATTCATAGGAATGAATATAGTCTTTCTAATTCATTCATACGAATGTACCATTCTAATTCATTCATATGAATGTAACAATTCTAATTCATCTACGAAGGTAGCTACGTACAAATATAGTCATTCTAATTCATTCATACGAACAAATATAGCCATTCTAATACATTCGTACGAAGGTAGCAATCCTAATTCATTCGTACGAATATAGCTATTCTAATTCATTCATACGAACAAATATAGCCGTTCTAGATCATTCGTATGAAGATAGTCATTCTAATTAATTCATACGAGCCATTCTAATTTATTCATATGAGCCGTTCTAATTCATTCATACGAATGTAGCCATTCTAATTCATTTATACGAATATAGCCATTGTAATTCATTCATATGACGGTAGGTATTCTGATATATTTGTATGAGCCATTCTAAATCATTCGTACAAATGTAGCCATTCTAATTCATTCATACGAATTAATGTTGCTATTCAAATTCATTCATATGAATGTACCATTCTAATTCATTAGTACGAACAAATATAGCTATTCTAGTTCATTCGTACGAATGCCGCCATTCTAATTCATTCGTATAAAGGTAGCCATTCTAATTCATTCGTACTAGCCAATCTAATTTATTTGTACGAATGTAGCCATTCTAATTCATTCGTACGAAGGTTTCCATTCTAATTCATTCATACGAGCCAGTCTAATTCATTCGTATGAATGTAGCCATTCCAATTCATTTGTATGAACGAATGTAGCCATTTTAATTTATTCATTCAAATTTAGCCATTCTAATTCATTCGTACGAAGGTAGCTATTCTAATTCATTTATATGAGACATTCTAATTTATTCGTACGAATGTAGTTATTCTAATTTAGTCGTGTGAACAAATATAGCCATTCTAATTCATTCGTACAAATATAGCCATTTTAATTCATTCGTACGAAGGTAACCATTCTAATTCATTCGTATGAGTTATTCTAATTCATTTATACAAATGGATGTAGCCATTCTAATTTATTCGTACGAATGTAGCCATTGTAATTCATTCATACAAAGTTAGTTATTCTAATTTATTCATATGAGCAATTTTAATTTATTCTTTCGAGTCATTCTAATTCATTCGTATGAATGTAGTCATTCTAATACATTCACACGAACGAATGTAGCCATTCTAATTCATTCGTATGAAGGTAGCCATTGTAATTTATTCGTACAAGCTATTCTAATTCATTCGTATGCATATAGCCATTCTAATTTATTCGTACAAATGTATCCATTCTAATTCATTCGTAAGAATGTAGCCATTCTAATTCATTCGTATGAATATAGCCATTCTAATACATTTGTTCAAAGGCAGACATTCAAATTCATTCGTACGTGCCATTCTAATTCATTCGTATGAATGTACCATTCTAATTCATTCTTGTACAAACGAATTTAGCCATTCTAATTCATTCATATAAAGATAGTCATTCTAATTCAATCGTACGAGCAATCCTAATTTATTCGTATGAATGCAGTCATTCTAATTTATTCGTATGAATGAATGTAGCCATTCTAATTTATTCGTACGAAGGTAGCTATTCTAACTCATTCGTAGGAGCTATTTTAATTCATTTGTATAAATGAATATAGCCATTCTAATTCATTCGTACAAAGGTAGCCTTTCTAATTCATTCATATGACCTATTCTTATTCATTCGTATGAATGTTGCTATTCTAATTCATTAGTACTAACAAATATAACCATTCTAATTCATTCGTAGGAATATAGTCATTCTAATTCATTCGTATGAAGGTAATGATTCTAATTCATTTGCACGAATATAGCTATTCTAATTTATTCGTACGAGCCATTCTAATCCATTCGTACGAATATTGCTATTCTAATTTATTCGTACGAATGAATGTAGACATTCTAATTCATTCGTATGAATGTAACAATTCTAATTCATTCATATGACGGTAGCTACGAATCAATCGATCAAAAAAAGCGTGTGAGTTTGTGCGATAGCTAGTCATGCACCCTAAAACCCTAAAAACCTGAGCAAAGTTATTTCAAAGGGTTTAGAAATGTACCTTCCATGCCTAAGCATAGTAAAGAGGACGATAGAAGTGAATTTGGTCGCAATTGTACTTTTTTTTCGTAAATGAGCCAAACCTAACTCTACCCTCACGACTATGGCTCTCAGCTACTCACTACACCGGTAAAATAGGTTTCTTTAAGTAGCTAAACAATAATGGCAACCCAAGGAGACCTAACAATCTCCCCCTTTGTCATAGTTTTTAGTGACAAAACAAATACCTAATTATACAAACCAATACAGGGGAGCTTCTTATACATCCAATTCTATAAAAGCTCGGCCCCTGAGTGTTTCGGTGTAAATCCTAGACTCTAAACAGAGAAAGATATAAAAAAGAAAACCTATAAATCTGAAAGAAATCAAACAAACAGGTTAAATCCTCTTTTATTCTTGTAAAACCGATGTCAGTCCAAAAGAGCATATAAGATATCATCTATGCAAAAGTAAGTACAGTAAGCATAACATAAATGATACCAATATGTTTAGTTCTAAAAAGGGAACTGACATGATCTATAATTAGGTCTAAAAAATAGGCAAAGTCCCCCTAAGATTTTTTTTTTTTTTTTGAGAACCCCTCCTCAGAGGAGGGAGGGTTAGTCCCCCTAAGATGATAGCCCCAGTCTTATGTATCAAAGTTCATAAGGGATAGTCTTATGGACCGAAGTCCATAAGGAGTTTATGGAATGAATCCACCAGTCTTGTGGAATCCGAAAAGATTTTATAAGGATTTCCTCTCCCTTTTTGTCACAAAAAGTTATGACAAAAGGAAGAACAAAAAATATTGTTCCCTGACAGTTAATTACGTTAAAACACGAAGGGAACCCTAGCAACCCTAGCAGGTGTATACGAAGTGCATAGTAGAGTACTAGTAAAAACTCTCCCTCAAACATAGCTTGAGGTAGGACACCTCCCAACCTCCCGAGGATGCAACCCTAAAGAGGATTGCACCGCTCAAAAAACACCCGCTTAAGCACAAGGCTTAAGGTTGATCACCACCCAACCACCACATATGTCATATATATATAGCAACTAGTGACATATATAGTACGACATTTGGGCTCACCATAAGATATGGAAATAAAGCATAAGTGACCCACAAAACTTCATCACTCCCTCGAAGATAAATAATGAAATACAAAAGAGAGATGGAGGAGCCAACTTAACATACTAGAGCATATAATAAGCATAATCAAGATATTATAAGAAAGCTTAAAAGGAAATGAGATACTCTTGAAATGCAAGTTGGAAAGCAATATTTGAATCGAAACCAAAGGATTCAAAACATTGCAAAAATAAAATAGATCAAAAGACCTAAAAATCTTTTTAAAATTTTATATATGCAAATATTATTGGGATTTTCTAAAAAAAATGCATCAAGAGTAGAAGATTTTAACAATGGTAACTACTAAGCTATGATGCACAAACAAAAAACAAAACACATATATCAAGAATTTGAAATAGCCCATGTGCAATACAATAAACTGGGGTGTAAAATGAACGTTTCCAATTTTTATGAAACCAAACATACCTAAAGTCATAAGAAGTAAGCATACACCTTAGGGATACTACTATGGTTGATGAAGACAAACATGCACTAGTGATGCTATGCAAATAGGACCAAGTCATGCACAGATTTAATAGAGGATATAAATGCAATAGTGTGAATTCTACAGTAAGAGATCAAGCATATAAATGCATTTCAGTTTATTTATGCTTAATAATAAATATATATTCTAGCACATCATCATTTAACTCATTTTCCGATCATTTTAGCTAATAGGATTCCATAAGTGAACACATTGGCCTCATTCAAGGCACTTTTTAGATTTTCTTTTCTTTTACCTCCTAGTAAGCCTAAGACGACCATTCTCATATAAAGAGTGAAGATTGACAATCCCTAGCTAGTTGGCTAAGGTTGAAGGGCTTTGAGATGCCCCTACGAATCTTTTCCTCAAGTAGGTCGTCAGTAGGTCTAGTGAACCTTATAGAGAAACCCATGAAGCAAGGAAGTGACCGATAGCTCCAAGCCAGTTAGCTTTGGGTACCAGGCTTATCGCCCCTCGGGTCATATCCTCAAGATTTTCATAAAAACAAAATATGTGTTCAAGTATGGATTCTACTATTAAAAACTATATGAGTATGATGTGCATGGGTATAAATTTACTAGTTAAGCATAAACAAACTATTATTAATGCTAATGCTAGAAAGAGTTTAGGCATCAATCATACTTAACACACTGAGCAACTTAGTCTATTCTAGAAAGCTTGAAAATATGATTAGTCAATCAACTATGCATAATAGCACAATAATATTGCAACAAAAGAGGTTCATACAAGCATAGTAGAAACCTAGGTCATTTCAAAATAATCTACATGACTAAAAGTAGTTTTAGGATCCTATCTATCTAGAATTACAAAACAAAAACCCCTAAAACAAAGCTTAAGCATGCAAATGAGAACTCGAAAGAGTTTCAATAAGCTTTAACAAAAACAGAACTACAAGCACCTAATATTTTTGTTTTTTTATAAAATATACAAATCATGATGCAAGAAACAAACACAAACTCAAGCATGCTTAAAATTAGAATAGCGAGAGAGAGAGAGAGAGAGAGAGAGAGAGAGAGAGAGAGAGAGCAAGGAAAGGATTAATACAAGGGATGGAAGCCAAAGGAAAAGGAAAAGCTATAGTTCACAATTTTCTTAGGAATCCATATGGCTTCAACCTTCTTCCTTGACTCACCAAGCTCGCTAGGAATAGAAAGATCACAAGAAAAACTAAGAGAAGGTATTGAGACTATGGTGTGACCACTAGGAGATGTGGCTCATAGAAGTCCCTCAGAATATGAACCTCGAACGATGTGCAAAACACGAAAATAACCCTAGTGTGGGTTAAAATAAGGCACACCCAACATGGGTAGAGAATGAAGACTAATACCTCTCCTAGGTGTAGTCAAACAGTCAGTCACATCTATCCCAGGATGAGGGTAAGAACCAAAATAAGAGAAACTATTAGAGAGCTTCATCAACTTGAAGCAACGAGAGCGAATATGTCCCTTCTAGCCATAAAAATGGCAAGTAGGTATGAAGCTCTCACGGGTATGTGGGTGTGTGCCCACATAAGTGGCACTAGGCTCTTCAACAAAGGCTTCCCCCTTAGCAAGCCTTGGCTCCTTGTGTAAGGTGCCAGACTTGCCGAAACCACTCCCCTTCACGAACTGCCCCTTCCTAAAAGCTTCCACGGCACGCCTCCCCTAAAGACTAAAGCAAAAGTCTTTGAGGTGTCCCTTCTTCCCACACCAAGAGCATACATATACTCTATTGACACAAGAGGCCAAAGGAGTTGAAGCATGACGATTAGTGCTCTTAGTAATAGGGGGACAAAAGGTACTAGCAAACATGGTTTGAGCTATGGTGGGGGTACGTTTGCTACCATAACCAATACCACGCTTGTCGTGGACACGCTTTTGGACAACCAAAAACTTAGTCAAGTGGTTGGAGCTAGAATCAAATTTATGAATCTTCAATGAAGAGGTATTCAATGCTTTTTCCAATGACTCGACCTTAGCCAAAGCAGCCTGCTTCTCAACTTTCTCAACTTTGAGAAGATCATCAAGGCGCTTGGTTCTCAAATCTAGAGCTGACTTCTCAATTATGCATGAAGCCCCTTGGGCATGTTCAGCTTCTAGAAACCTCACCTTCTCTTTGAGGTTCAAAATTTTCGAGCATTGTTCTCGAGCAAGAACACATGCCACCTCACTTTCCTTAAGGGCAACCTCCTTCTTGGAGACTAAGACACACATACTCTCCTCAAGCCGCTTGTTGAGCTTTCTTACTCTATCGGCATCCTCCATAGCAAAAGTGAACATGAAGGGAAAGCTTAAATCACCTCGATACTCATTATCGTCGTGCTTGCTCTTACTAGTCTCACTCGAAGGTGAGGGGGATAAAATATTACCAAGAAGACCCATAGATGACACAATGACCAAAAAGTGAGCAAACTCACATTCGATTGGGTCTAAGCTACTATCCTCTCTGGAGTCCGAATCGTCCCAAGAATATAGACAATCTAATTCATTCATATGAACGAATGTAGTCATTCTAATTCATTCGTACGAGTGTATCCATTCTAATTCATTCATACGAATGTAGCTATTATAATTCATTCGTATAAGATATTCTAATTCATTCGTATGAACGAATATAACCATTCTAATTCATTCGTATGAATGTAGCCATTCTAATTTATTCTAATTTATTTGTACGAATATAACCAAAATAATTCATTCGTCCGAACGAAATATAGCCATTCTAATTCATTCATACGAATGTAGCCATTCTAATTCATTTGTTCGAATGTAGCCATCTAATTTATTCGTACAAAGCTAGCCATTCCAATTCATTCGTATGAGCCATTCTAATTCATTTGTACGAATGTAGCCATTCTAATTCATTCGTATGAAGGTAGCCAGTCTAATTCATTCGTACGAACGAATGTAGCCATTCTAATTCATTCATACGAATATAGCCATTCTAATTCATTCGTATGAAGGTAGCCATTCTAATTTATTCGTACGAGCTATTCTAATTCATTCGTTCGAAAGTAGCCATTCTAATTCATTTGTACGAGCCATTCTAATTTATTCGTACGAATGTAGCCATTCTAATTCTTTTGTACTAATGAATGTAGCCATTCTTATTCATTCATATGAATGTAGCCATTCTAATTCATTCGTACGAAAGTAGCCATTCTAATTCATTCGTACGAACCATTCTAATCCATTCATACAAATGTAGTTATTCTAATTCATTCTTACGAACGAATGTACCAATTCTAATTCATTCGTACGTAAGTAGCGATTCTAATTCATTCGTATAAGCCATTCTAATTTATTCGTACGAATGTAGCCATTCTAATTCATTCATACGAAGGTAGCCATTCTAATTCATTCTTGCGAATGTTGCAATTCTAAATCATTCATACGAAGGTAGCGATTCTAATTCATTCGTACGAGCCATTCTAATTCATTCATACGTACGTAGCTATTCTAATTCATTCATATGAACGAATGTAGCTATTCTAATTCATTCGTACGAATGCACCCATTCTAATTCATTCATATAAAAGGTAGCCATTCTAATTCATTTATATGGGTCATTCTAATTCATGCGTACGAATGTAGCCATTCTAATGTATTCGTACGACGAAATATAGTCATTCTAATTCATTCATATGAACTTAGTCATTCTAATTTATTTGTATAAAGGTAGCCATTCTAATTCATTCGTACGAGCCATTCTAATTCATTCGTATGAATGTAGACTTTCAAATTCATTCGTATGAACGAATGTAGCCTTTATAATTCATTCGTACGATGGTAGCTATTCGAATTTATTCATATAAGCCATTCTAATTCATTCGTACATTCGAATTCATTCGTACGAATGTAGCCATTCTAATTCTTTCATTAGAAGGTAGCCATTTTAATTCATTCGTACGAGCCACTCTAATTCATTCATATGAGTCATTCTAATTCATTCATAGGAATATAGCCATTTTAATTCATTTGTACAATCAAATATAGCCATTCTAATTCATTCGTACGAATATATCCATTTTAATTCATTCGTACGAAACGTAGTCATTCGAATTCATTCGTTCGAGCTATTCTAATTCATTAGTATGAATGTAGTCATTTTAATTTATTCGTACGAATGAATGTCCCATTCTAATTCATTCATATGAGTCATTCTAATTCATTCGTATGAATGTAGCCATTCTAATTTATTCGTACGAACGAATGTAGCCATTCTAATTCATTCATACGAATGTAACCATTCTAATTCATTCGTACGAAGGTAGCTATTCTAATTCATTCGTTCGAGCCATTCTAATTTATTCATATGACGAATGTAGCCATTCTAAGTCATTCATACGAATATAGCCTTTCTAATTCATTCGTACGAAGTTAGCCATTCTAATTCCTTCTCGTTGATACTCTATTCTGGCATGGTGTCTCTGGAGCAATTAACTGGGATATCATCCCATACCCCATCAGGTACCTGTGGAACTCATCCAATGGTCATTACCCATCTGGATGCTCTTAGAACCACATATGTCAGAATAGGCTAACTCCAATACCTCAGTGGCCTTTTTAGTTATTTTGCCTTCCAAACAAGACTCACAGGTCAGAAGGCTCTTCGAGGGATCTGTATCTAGAAACTCGGCCTTCACTAACCTTTGAATTATGTCTGAGACAATATATCTAAGTCTTTGGAGCCACAATTGGGTTAGGTTATCCTAAGGATTAAGATGAATATGAATTAGATACTACAGCTATTATGTAATCTTTTTTCGAACTAGATTTTGATACAAAGAGATTGTTATGAGCTATTCCTTTAGCAATGAAGGTACCTATTCAGTTTAAGAGATGCACGTGAGCCATTAATTATAAGTGAAAACCTTTATTTAGCTCGGAGGAAACATAACTAAATATCTAAGGATCAAAATCCTTCTATCGAAAAATCTAAGATAACATATTAACAGCTTCCGCAGTTGTTATAGTATCAGTATCTATGCTAGAACCACCTTACCAATAAGTAGCCTTCTACTTTCCTTGAATCTCTATAGACACAAAGTCCATATTTCAAGAAGCAGAAGCACTACTACTAGATGGCAATTCGACTCTACCAAGAGTTGATGTTTACCTGTCCTAGCACCCTGAGACCATATTTAATCTTCCAATGCCCCTTCTGTTGCCATATCGGAAGCACTTTTGTACTAGGCTTCACCAGACTTAAGAGTCCGCTCCTGATTCTATACATGCATTGTTTTTAGTTTCTGATCAGTTCTTACTTTTAGGCACTTTATAGAAGGCCTAAGTTATGCACTAAAGGAATCACCTTTAATCTTGATCCCATCCTTAGTGACCTAGATAGCTCCCAGAAGTTTCGCATTTGCCATCTCCAGCTTGTAAAGGCTGAAGTCTCTGACAAAGCCTTCAAAGGTTCCATATAAGGATACAAGATAGATGTTCTCCATCACCTCGACATCTAGCACTATGTCAAAGAAAACCAGTTCGCTCTGGAACCCAAGAATGTGTTTCCAAACCAGTATTCCATCAAACATCTTAGTGCTGACGAGTTTCTTGATGATGAGATAACGAGTCATTTGACTGCGCCCCTTAGAAATATGATGCTGTAACAGAACATTACATAAAAGGACCCGGCATATATTTGACTTACTTCTGAAGAGTTATCCGCAAGTATGTTATGACATAGCACTTGCACATCTCTACAGACTCTCGTTAGTCGTTATATGCCCTAGCTGTGCCACAGTGGCATCTGGACCCGATGGATCTGGTTTAGGGATATTAAGATTTATAGCCATTATGGTTTACCAACCCTAAATATAAGGTTATGATGGCATTATCGGTCTACAAAATTGGTACCTGTTATCTAGTTGTCTAATGGGATAGCGGACAGAGGATCTATGGTTGAATATAGATTGTATTAAAACTTATTTTAAAGATATTTTTAAAACAAGCTAATTGCATCCATATGCCAACGCTACCCTCAAAGCAAAGATATCTTCATGGAGTAATTTACCATGTATGCGAGATCTCAGATTCGGATACACACCCGAGGGGGCAATGTGTATCGTCCTCCGTTCACATCGAATCTTTCCGACCCAATCCAAATCTGCCACAGATGGACTATGATGGACCATGGTACCTTTTGGCCAGCCCCCCGTGATCTCCATGCGACGCAACGGGTAGCCTCACGGGTGCTTCAGATGCTTACCCACGAGCCTAGGCAATCACGACACGGGAGTTCATACGGCCCTCGCGAGGGCGAGAAAAGCCCTTCTCTCCTGGCATCGTGACCACCATATCCCGAAGGAGACTACTAAGCCTCCGGCATGACAGAACATAACTCTCACCCGAGGGGGATGTTGAGCCATACCCTTTCACCTGGAAATTCAGCAATTGGCCGTGGAGGCCAGGGGCACTCACACTGAGTTCTCTTACACATCTCTTAATTATGGTGAGGGTTATTTTAATGCAAGTATTTTAGATCCTAGGTTACGACAACCTAGACCTAGATCCTGGTCATACCATGCTCCCACTAGAGTTAAGAGCTCTTATAAAGTATAGATAGACTTGGAAAGGACCATAGTCCCTATCCTGTGGATACTCAGTTGTCACCTTTCTCCCGAGAATCACATTACGTACTCTCCAAGCCTTCGATACTAAATAAAATGATCATTACCCTTTGTACTCTAGAGCCTAGCCTATGGTCTAGACATACAAGGAAAGGTCTCCTATTAGTATGACTCCTCGTATGCAACTTGATGTCCGATGTCGTAGATGATCACCATATCACTATTGGTTTTGATGTCAAACCAATTATGGACATCCGACAACCTCCGTCGGACCTCGACCTAATGGTGGCATAACCAAGTGTTATGGGATCCAAATACCATCAAATACCAATTAGACTACGGGTGTTATTAAATGGAGATCTAACCTAATGGTCACAAGGACCAAGTGGGGAATAGGCATCCCACAAATAATGAGGAAATGGCATCCCATAATCTAACACATACTGCATCAGATTATATTCTTTCACCGAGGTTTAGAGAAATATCCAATCAAAGAAAAATAAATATCCATTGATATCAAGTTCAGGGTCCGACCCCTGAACCTGACTAGCAATGCTCTGACATTTCTTATCATGGCATCTTTCGAATATTCCTTACTTTGGGCCACTGCACTCAGTCCTCCAGTGATGAATCTCCGATCTGTCCTTGTCCTCCATGACTTCAACCTGTAACTGAAAATACTAGTACGCTCTGAGCAATTGCTCATTCGCACGCATCTTCCTAGGTAGAAGAATAAGGACAAGAATAGAAATAAGGGCCGGGAAAAACCAAGCCGTGGTCAACCTCCACACGCTTGTCCCATTAGGCCTTACATTCATCCATCACAGATATAATTGAAATACCATGCAATTATATTCCGGGGTCCGACCCCCGAAAGCAAACAATCACACTATAGCGGTGCCCTGCAAAACACACTATGTATAACATGCGACATATATGAATATATGATCTACGCAAACCCCGGTGACGCATTCGTTCATCAAATGCACATACGATTCGTTCCCTCAAAAAAATTTCTCATGAATCGCACACCAAAATGGCTCTGATACCATTTGTTGAAATGATATCGAAGGTGCAATGGAAGGTGGAGTTGATCCCAAGGATCGTTTCAGTGTGCGGTGTATTTTAAAATTTTTATTCATATTAATCATATGTGCAAATGGTAAAACGAATACGAATTGAACCCCTATAGTCATCTATTGAAATGATTAACATATCTCATATGTATGCATTATGATAGATCTAGGGTTAGTAGGTTATACCTTCGTGCAGGATTTAACACTGCGAAAAATTGCTTCAATGTTGATGAAGACAAATTCGGATATGCACGAATACACTTTAGTGCAAAGGCCGTAACTTTCTATCCCAACATCAGAACGGAGCGAAACTTGATTTACTAGAAAGAAGACTTCAGTGCCAAGAATATGCAACTTGTTTGAAGTTATTTGGACTTCTAAAGCTCCTACAGTGATCGAAACAGTACAGATCTGACCGAAAAATCTGGGCAGTAATCACGAGCGGGATCCTCGCGAAAGAGATAGATGAATCTCTTCGGATTCACCCGATCTCATATATCGTCCCGGATCCTTGTACTCGAATCTCTGAGTGCCTCAAAGCGCAAGCAATCTCCATCAATCTCACACACACACTTGGAGAAGAAGATGAGGGAGAGAAAAGAGATGAACCCGAGAGAGAGAGATGATAAAAACTCAAACCATAAGAGAAGGGGGGTTCTCTTTTTAAAATCTGAGAAGGATGCACCATTTCAGATCTGAAATTTGTGCCCCTCACTCTCCTTTGCCATTTGAAACCGTTCCTCTCTCTCTCCATCTCATTACTCTCAAATTCAATGCCCCTTTTTATTACTAGTTGCCATATTAAAATTGTTGCAATTAAGGAGATGATTCAAAACCTCTTAAATCTGAATTAATCCCTTAATTTAAGTTTGATGGCCATGCAAGCTAGCCCTAGTGAGAATGGCGGCCATTAGGGCATGCGGGATATTTTGAAATGACCAAAATGCCCCCATCATCTAATGGTCGTTCACCTCATGCGGGATTATGTATGGCCCATCTACGTGCACGATAATGCACCCTAACACTTAGGGCACCTCATCGGCATCAGCAATAACTCAATACACCATGGGATGATGAATAATATCTTTACTATTTACTAGGGTGCTCTTAGTAAAAGGTGGGGTGCCCCATAGTAAAAAATTACTAATGGACTCTTCATGGTATAATGGCAACATCATATGTCTCTACACTACTCTGGGGTTACTCCCTAGTGAACACACTTAGTCCTGTGCAACCACCATGCTCCAGTGCGATGCACTCACTGAACATATAACGATTATGCATTATTTCTTTAACTCATAATATGCTGTGAGACAATGAGAAAGTAATGATCCGTAACGATCGTGGATAGGGTGGAACCTTCAGGGACTAGGATTCATGGCTTCCAACCGAACCCGATCGACACACTACCCAAGTGTTCCTGTCAATTCTCTGGGTCCCGGTTAACCTACGTGGTCACCCAGAATGTGACGCAGGCTGCACTCCAATTCTCCCAGATTTATTAAGCTCTCTCGCATACCCCTACTCTCCGCTTAGTATTGGTAATACGATGTCCCTCCACTTAGTGTTATGAGTCAACTCGAGCGGTGGAGAGCACCGTCAGACTCGAGTGACCATATGACTAGGTTTCTTTCAGGTTGACCATTATATCGCACCTTCAATCACTTTGGCCAAGCAACCGGATCCGGTCAATAGCTCAACTGCTGACCACTAGGCCTGGGTTTAGTGCGGTGTATGTCATACTAAGGAATGCACCTCCTAGTAAGGATATGGATGACTTACAAGAGTGGCGTGCCGATGCAACACCAGCCCGGTAACCCAGCGCACCGTGGATTGGGTCGTGGTTAGATCCCTCACACGTTGGTGAACCAAAGTTACCTACAACTGGTTAGTCCACCGATCATGGTTCCTCAGGGTTTATAATCGATTACTCTAAGCAGAAACACGGCTATGTGCATCGATGTCTGTTCACCAATCTGTGCACCATGTTGGTTCCGTTCGGCCATAGACACTGTGCCTGATAATGACCATTATGGAGATACTCATGCTCTGTCATTCCAATAGCTTATCCTGATAGGGCGACCAACCCAAATCAGAGCTGCGAACGATTTAGGCTCATAGGACCGATCTATTGAGTCTCCCATTCAGATGGACTACTATATAGCCATGGCTCCTTAAGTTCTGTA
Organism: Chamaelirium japonicum; assembly: GCA_947650365.1. Taxonomy (NCBI): domain Eukaryota; kingdom Viridiplantae; phylum Streptophyta; class Magnoliopsida; order Liliales; family Melanthiaceae; genus Chamaelirium; species Chamaelirium japonicum. The sequence continues at coordinate 55,498,817 of OX393554.1, read as the reverse complement.
AACATAACACGTATAATAATATGTACCTTTATACAATCCTAAACAAACTATAAACCATATACAACCAAACCTAGGGTTTTACGAGCTGTAGACCATATCAAATCTAACACGAATAAATCTACCCATTTTAATTTATTCATACGAATGTAACCATTCTAATTCATTCATACGAAGGTACCTATTCTAATTTATTCGTACGAATGCAGCCATTTTAATCCATTCGTACGAATGAATGTAGCTATTCTAATTTATTCATACGAATATAGCCATTTTAATTACTTCGTACAAAGGTAGCCATTCTAATTCATTCGTAGGAGTCATTCTAATTCATTCATTCGTAGGTAGACATTATAATTCATTGATACGAAGGAATGCACAATTTATTAGACTGGATAACAACTGGATACTACCAGTGATTTCACTATGTGTATTAGAGATATACCTGTCTCAGTCTTCTTCGAAGCCGCGCAGTAGTCACCCTTCCTGTTTCCCTTCTTGTTACATTTGAAACATTTTCCTTTGGGCTTCATTGGACCATCCTGCTTAGGAATCTGCAACTGCATCTTGCCCATCTTCACAAGTTTCTTAGACTTTCTTTTCTGAAATTTTTCTTTGGCCTTCAGAGAGAATTTTCATTCTACATTCAGGGATTAGGCAGCCTTCATCACATCCTCTGCCGCCTGGAGCGCCACTAGGAGCTTTGCGTTAGTCATCTTCAACCGGTTAAGGTTAAAATTGGTAACAAAGCCCTCAAACGTTCCCGACAGAAATATAAGAAAAATTTCGGTCTATATCTCTGCATCCAAGATGACATCGAAGGAACCAAGTTTATTCACATAGCCAAACAATTTTAGCATATGATCCCGAACTAAGGTTCCCTCTGCCATCTTTATGGGCACCAATTTCTTGATGGTCAGGTAATGATTCACCCGACTATGACCCTTAAATATTTTCTTTAAATAGAGCATCATGTCTGAAGCGAAGGCCATGTCTTCGACTTACTTCTGAATGATGGTCTGCAAGAAGGCCACAATGTAGCACTTGCATATCTGATCAACTTCTAGCCAGCCTTTTCATTCCTTCATCTGGACCTCAGGAGTACTTGGTCCTTGCATAACCGATTGAGGGATACTTTGGACAATCGTGTGTTATCTAATCCTTAGGGCGAGCATCAGGTTATGCTTCCAGTCCTCGTAGTTTGGTCCTGTAAGTTTTTTTTATAGTTTGGTCCCGTAAGTTTGTTATCATTAAGGATGAAGGCTAGGGGGTCGAGTTTAGTTATATTTTCTGTAAAAAATGGTACAAAGCTAAAATTAGGATCAACTACAATATATTTTATAGAATTTAAAAATAGATAATATTTACTCCAGCCGTAATGTCTTCACCACCTCCAGTGGAGACATTCATGAATCAAAATTCTCTAGGCTCGAGCACTAAGACTATCGACCTTGAATTGGAAATAACATCTCGATGAGAGTATGCAACCGCTTCTGCCAACGGGATGTTTACAACCAATCTTCATCAGAATTACCTACGCAAACTGAAAGACCTCTCAGTCTCCTTTTGGCCAGCTTTATGTGACCCGTCATGCGCAGTAATGGCGGCTTCATACAAGTTTCCGAATGCTTCCCATAAATCTATGTGGGGTCAACAGAGGAGTTCATAGGCCCCCTCGGTGCAGGAAAAAGCTGTCACCCACTGTCATTGGCATCCTCCGTGTCTAGAAGGAAACCACTAGGCAAACCAACATGGAAGGAAACACATGCAGCTCTTACCCGGTGGGAATATCAAACTGCGTACCTCCCACCCAGACCCTTAGCCAGTTGATCATGGAGGCTAGAGGCTCCCCGTTGGAGGGAACCTCTTATACATCCCTTCTTTATAAGATTTTATGCATGTATAGAAAGGTCACGACCTCCTAGACCTAGACCCTGGTCTACCGCGCTCCTACTAGGATTACAAATCGTCCCATGAAGCATTAGTATCATTGAAAAATATCATAGTCCCTACCTTGAATACTCATCTTTCGCCTTTCTTGCAAGGATTACATTACATATATTCCAAGGCTCCCGATACTCCACTAATCTGCTCACAGTCCTAAGATCTGGAGCCTAGCCTAAGGTCAATGTGGAAAGGACTCCCACTAGCATAACGTATCATTCATAATTTGATACCTGATGTCATAGTAGACTTCATCTCATTATAGGTTTCGATGTTGGCTAAATAGGGACATCCAACAACCTCCGTCGGACCTCAACCTAATGGTGGCATAATCAAATCGTGATGAGTTCTTACTACCATCAAACATCAACTAGAAACGGGCATCACTTAGTGGAATCCTAATCTAACTTGGTCGCTAAGACCATATAGGGAAAGGGCATCCCACTAGGGTTATCATGCTTCTTATGTGGTTATTAGTCATCTCTTAACAAATCTAACACTGCGTCTATCTCGGTGCACAATACTCGGCTACCTAAATTACCACGAGAGCGGTTACTAACTTTCCTTTTAGATAGCCACCAGAGTTATACGTGTTAGAAATATATAGAGACACTAACGAATCCATAAGCTAAGTACTAACCCTAAGCCTGATCTAGAGACTAACTCACAAGCAAGACTGGTAAACAAATTATCATCGGGGTTCTCTAAACACAAAGTAAAGAGCATAACAAAAAAAAAAAATCCAAACTGAATCAAGTCTAGGGTCCGACCCCTGAACCTGAATCAAGTATCTCCAGGATATCATGTTCTTCTGTTCTGCGTGATCTCCCGACGATGATCCCGATCATCGCCAACAAGCACGCTTTCCCGGGACCTTACACTCTATGGTACCGCTTGCCCAAACAGTGGTTGTAGCATCTTCGATCGCTCATCTCCTTCTTCCTATGACCAAAAAAAATTAACACGCTCGAAGCAAGTGCTCGTTCGTCTATAATTTCGCTAGAAAGAAAAAGAAACAATCCTAAAAATTTGGCCAGAGAATCGAGAGTGGTTAACCTCCACCCCCGCCCATCTAGAGCCTTAAAATCCAGAAGCACAATAATAATCAATGCAAAAAAATAAATCCGGGGTCTGACCCCCGAAGGTATGCAATCACAGATTATTATTCAGCGCGGTACCGGTAAAAAGACGATGCATAACACAATCCATATGCATGATTTACACCGAACCCCGACGAAAACATATGTTATCATATATTTACATGATGTTTTCACGAATTCATGCATGAAACATACACTGAATCATGCTCTGATACCAATTGTTGGAATTGAATCCTATTATCAGAGTCGCAACGAAAACAAAAGATAGATCCGAGTATCTCATAGTGTATGTTTCATTACAATCTATCTTTTAAACAATCTACATGCAAATCTATGATCCTAGCATATATGCGAACACCCTAGATACATACTACGATCTACGGAAGACATGCATGCATCTAATTAGGTGTTTAAAATCATCATACCTTATGGATCTTTGATCCGAAGATAACGGAACGATGATAAACACCATATGAATCAAGAGGGAATCTGTTGGATAGTACCTTGTCCTTTGCAAAGGAAGGAACCCACGGTGTCCTATCTCTGAGTGCAAGGATGACGCTCCGACGAAGGATGGTACGAAGCGAAGTCGATGGCGTGCCTCGAATACCACATCTTTCTTTCATCTTCTTCATTTTCCTTTCCTTCCTCCTTTCTTCATCTTTCTTCTTCCTCCTTTTTCTTGGCCGAAACCGTCGAGGAGACAGAGGGGGTCGGATTTCTGAAGGGGAGGGGGAGAAAATTAGGGTTTTTCCCTTCCCCTCTTCTTGTGCCTTTATAAATCGATCCCCAAGTGGCTTACGCTAGCTTAAACTACTTGTGGTTGGCCCTATGATGGCCACAAGAGAGGGGGGGAGGGGGGATTTGTCCAAGGGGATAAGGTCATGGGCTAGGGTTTTCCTTATCTCCATGAGACCTTGGACGAAAATACCCTTTTATCGGTATACCGCTGATAGAGAGATATAATAAGGTACGTTAGTCGGAATCGAGTTCCGTTAGCGCCTATGAGCTACAGGAATTATTTCGCTCATTTAAAGATCCATATTTAATATGTTCTGAGTTATATTTCAGTATTAACCAAAATACCCCTATGGTCCCTTAACACATGTGAATTAGGTTCTTAGGCTTCGGGCTTGTGCTCCATCGCGCTACTTCAAATCTAATGTATCCAAATAGGTCAGGAAACAATTCTTATACGCAATGATAGGGGGAACCTTTAGGGTTCAAGATATCTAGCTCCAACCAGATCCCTGATTAAATGTTCCGGTGACACATCGAAAGTTTCGCTAATCAGCCCTAATTTGATTAACTTGCGTAGCCACCCAGAGTGCAACGTGAGTTGAACTCTAGTGATCATAAACTTATGTTACTCCCTCGTAACCCTGGTCTTTACTATATTTTGATAATATTTAGTCCATCTTATTACTGGTGCCATGATTCGACTCGGGCGGTGGGGAGTACCGTCAAATCCCGATCGATCATCTGACTAGGATTTGATGACTTGTTATCTATAACACCACACACCTTCCGGTGCTATGCCTAGCATCCAGAATATCATCAGTTATACTGACAACCACTAGGTCTGGATTAATTGTGTGGACAATTTGACTCATCAAAACGTACTCATCCAACACTGGATGTTGGATAACATGTAGGGATTGTATGCCACTCTAGTGCCAGCCGGGTAACCCAATTTACCGTGGTGTTAGACTATGAAGGATACACACATGTTTGACACATCAAAGCACTACACTACTAGTTGGCTCAATGTATATGGTCCCCCAGGGTTAAGGACAAATTATCTATAGTAGTAAGACAGTTTATGCACCAATATCTAAATCACTGAACTGTGTATCGTCTTGGTTTCTGTTTAACATGATCATCGTGATTGGTCAGGTGAATGAGAATCCCACGTTCCCGTAGTGGAGACATTACCACATCCTTTACCTGCCAACAACTTATTCTCAATGAAGCGACCGACATTACCAAAGCTGTGAACTAGTTCTAGGTCTACACAGAACCGGTCCACTGGGTCTCCCAAGCATGAACCCACCATGGGCCTCAGTGGCCTACTGTGTTCCCTAGGGTCCTTTATTGTATATGAATTAACATACACCTAAGTAGTATTCTAATTAAAGTAATAACAAAAGTCATCTTTATTAATGTTAATACAGAAAATCCACACTCAGGGCATACGAGCTACAACACTACACTGTAAGGATCCTTTGGTAAAGGAGTCGGCACCAGGACACACATTAGGGTGCGCCCAAGCGAATTCCAACCTGGAGCTCGGAGTCGGACTACAGGTTGGGCGCTCGGGCAAACCCTGATAAGCACCCAGACGAGTTGGTTTAGGGTTTTGATATAAAACCTATTCGACCCGTCATTGGGTTGTAGGATGAGTTGAAGACGATTTTGAGTAAAAAGGAGGGGGTTCTCTCAGAATTTTGATAACTAGGGTTCTTCCACGGAGTAAAAATTAGAGTTGAAGGAGAATGAAGCAGAGTTGAGTTCTTTGTTTGGAGAAGAAGGTGTTTTGCGTCTCATTCAAAGTGAAAACTTTCCGAATGCTCCGACGACAGTGGATATATCCCTGATTGGGATGAACCACCTAAAAATCTTTGTGTCCCTCTGTGATTACTTTTTTCTTTGTTTATGTGATTGTTCTGTGGTTGTTCTCGTGTGCGGATTGATCTCAATGATCGGCTACTTCGCAATAGTCACGGCCACAAGGGAGAACCCAATTTTTCTTTTTCCAAAATTCCCTGTTAAAGTTGATGTACACCAAGCATGTTTAACCAATGAAGTGGCCTGGTAATGCAACAAACACATGCAACTATGGCTACAAATCTCTTAAGAGTGGAGGTACAACAACGTGATAAATAGTCCCCCAAACAAATGCAACTATGACTACAAATATCTTAAGAGTGGAGGTACAACAACGTGATAAATAGTCCCCCAAACACATGCAACTATAGCTACAAATCTCTTAAGAGTAGAGGTACAACAACGTGATAAATAGTCCACCCCCCCTCCGCCCCGTTTTTTTTACTCTGACACACACACAATGAGCAACCCCTCATCATCTAGTCTGAGGGAGGATTAAGGCAACTGCTTACAAGTCAATGTAGGCAAGATCCGATCCCATGTCTTTGGTACAAGCACAAAAAAAACTTTTCCAATTAAGCAAGCAAGCACCGACACAACTGCTCTCATCCAAGATTTATAAAACATAGAAAAAAGACGGCAATATCCAAGATCCAAATAGTAATCTAACTCCAGTCCAATGTCTATTACTATTAGCTAACGGCATCCTATTTTACTCTTTATCTTGTAGCCATACTTTTATCCTTTGTGCAACTTGCTGATGTTGATCTTTACCTTTTTATATATCGTTACTTTCATATATTTATCTTGTTGTATGTACATTCATTTTTGTTTAAATAATTTTTTTTTTGAGCATTTACTTTAAACTTTTCGCACATCTTTGGATGTCTTTTAAATTCATTTACTCGATCATTCTAAAGTTTCATACACTCTAACATTGAATCTTTTCCTTAGCCAACATTTTGAACTTGGTGGAAGTTGATTCCGGGTTTTGAGCAATCGTTATGGTTAGAACTTAGAAGTTCGAACATTCAAGCCCATTTATAGACGGGTTACCAAATTCAAAATCATATTTGGGATAAAACGTTCGGACGAAATATCTAAAAACCAATGCTATTCAACCATACAAAAGGTTTATAGACTCTTTACATAACCCATCACAGCTATCTATTTCATGCTTGTCGGGGCCGAGTACAATCCATCGATTGGGCCTGGGTGCTATAGACGGCTGTGATCGGGTATGTAAAGAGCAAGTAAAGGCTTTTTGTTTGGTTAAATAGTATTTTCTCTATCTAAATAGTTTGGGCGTTTAGGGTTAGGCCCTTGACAACATATCCATTTAATTGAAAGGACAGAGAAAGAGAGTTTTGCACCAGGTCTCTCCTAATGAGATGCATTTACAGCAAGTTCCTCCGGTGACTCTTTCCCCCCCTTTAAATGACAAAAAGGTTGGAGCCTTTTGAGTCTGTTGCAGCTGACCCCAGTTGCCCATCGTTGGTCGGTGCTGACGAGCGTGTGTTGCTATCCACATCCCCCTTTCGTAATAAAGCTGCAGTTCACCTCATCGGGAAAATTTTCAGCACTACCCCCAGAGCCTGTCAGCACCCTTTGAATGCTAAGGGCCACTACCCCATGTCTTGGGGCCTACTATCCCATGTCTCTTGAGTCACAATAGGCCCCGTGGTTGTATGGTATGCAGGATGTGCTAAAAATCCGACTTATCATAGATGCACCAAACACATTGACGTGCGCTACTACTAGATCCGTGATGAGTTGGAGAAGAAGTCATGGTAACTTTTGAAGGTGAACACGAATAAGAATCCAACGGATATGATGACCAAGTCGATCACCCGACAAATGTTCAAGCTCTGTCAGGGCCTCATTGGAATGACATAATCAAGTATTAGGGGTCTCGTCCTCATTGGGTCTAGAGGGGAAGATTGTTGGGGGTCCATTCCCATGTCGTAGATAGACCCAGACTGCTAGGCACCCAGGCGAGTCCTACACAATAGGGATCCTTTAGTAAAGGAGTCGACACCAGGGCGCATGTTAGGGTGCGCCCAAGCAAATTCCAACCTGGAGCTAGAAGTCGGACTACATGTTGGGTGCTTGGGCAAACCCTGACAAGTACCCAAGCAAATCAGCCCGATACTCAAAAAACACTGACAAATGATGTGGTGCCCGAGCGTCTGTCAGGGTGCACTTGGGCACCCACAGGTCAAGAAACCCAGACAAGTTGGTTTAGGGTTTTGGTATAAAACCTATTCGACCAGTCATTGGGTTGTAGGATGAATTGAAATGATTTATTTTTTAAAATGAGAGGGTTCTCTTAGAGTTTTGATGACTGGGATTCTTCCATGGAGAGAGGGATCTAGTTAATAATCTTCCCCGGAGTAAAAATTGGAGTCGAAGGAGAAGGAAGCGGAGTTGAGTGCTTTGTTTGGACAAGAAGGTATCGGGTGTATATCTTGTGTCTCATTCATAGTGAAAACTTTCCGAAGACTCCGACGACGGTGGTCATAACCCTGATTGGGATGAACCACCTAAAAATCTATGTGTCCCATTGTGATTACTTCTTTTTTTGTTTATGTGATTGTTCTCGTGTGCGAATTGTTTTCAATGATCGACTACTTTCACAATAGTCACGGCCACAAGGGAGAACCCAATTTTTTTTTTTTCAAAATTCCCTGTCAAAGTTGACACCAAACATGTTTAACCAATGAAGTGGCCTGGTTATACTACAAACACATGCAACTATGGCGACAAATCCCTTAAGAGTGGAGGTACCCCCCCTTTTTTTTTCCTCACACACACACACACACACACACACATAGACAACCCCCTCATCATCTAGTCTGAGGGAGGATTAAGGCAACTCCCTACAAGTCAATGTAGGCAGGATTCTATCCCATGTCTCTGATACAAATCACAAAAAAGACTTTCCCAGTTAAGCTAGCAAGCACCGACATAACCGCTCTCCTCCAAGGACCATAAAATAGAAAAAAGACGGCAATATCCAGGATCAAAATAGTAATCCAACTATGGTCGTTGTCTATGACAATTAGCCAACGACATCCTATTTTACTTCTTATTTTGTAGCTGTTGTTTTATCCTTTGTGCAACTTGCTGATGTCGACCTTTACCTTTTTGTATATCGTTTACTTTCATATATTTAGCTTGTTTTATGTACATTAATTTTAGTTTCAATAAATTTATTTTTTTGAGCATTTACTTTAAACTTTTCGCACATCTTTGGATGTCCTTTAAATTCATTTACTCGATCATTCTGAATTTTTATATAGGCTAACGTACAATCTTTTCCTTAACCAGCATTTTGAACTTAGTGGAAGTTGATTCCGGGTTTTGAGGAATCGTTATAGTTAGAACTCAGAAGTTTGAACATTCAAGCCTATTTATATATGGATTACCAAATTCAAAATCACATTTTGGGGTAAAATGTTCGGACAAATTAACTAAATAGCAATGCTATTCATTCATACAAAAGGTTTACAGACTCTTTACATACCCTATCCTAGCTATCTGTTGCATGCCCATTGGAGTTGAGTGTGATTCACTGATCGGGTTTGGGTGCAATAGACGATTGTGATCGGGCTTGTGAAGAGCCTGTCAAGGTTTTTGTATAATTAAATATTATTTTTCTTATCTAAATAGTTTGGGGGTTTAGTGTTAGGTCCCTGACAACAGATCCGTTTAATTAAAAGGATAGAGAAAGAGAATTTTACACCAGGTCCTTATTGAAAAGATGCATTTATTATAGGGAAATTTTACTCATACCCCATAAATCTGTAATGGGTCAAGTCGGGTCAATCGGGTTGTAAGGACAAACCCGAACCTGATCCAACCCGGCCCAATCCCACCCGTCTTGACCCAACCCGACAGGTTTACATAGGTTCTGTTGACTCAACCCGAGCCAACCCGACCCGACCTGTTTAGTAAACGGGTTAAACGGGTTGGGTCGGGTCAACCCGTTATTAGGCGGGTCGGGTTCGGGTTTAAGTTTTTGACCCGTTTATTAAACGGGTTGGGTTCGGGTTGGATGTTTTGCCCTTATACCTATGTCTCAACCCGACCCGAACCCGACCCAACCCGACCCATTGCCACCCCTATCTGTAATTAGCCCCCATTTCGAACAAACTTGAACACACCCCTTTTTTTTTTTCATACCCCATTCCTATCCCAAAAATACCCTTCCCCCTTACACCCCACCTTCAATACACCCCAGTTAAATGGCCCTCCCAAACTTGATTATACCCCAATCAAACACATACCCCCTTAAATATACCCCAATTATATGCACTCTTAAATACACCCCACTCTTAAATAAACCCCATGCAGTTGGCTGATACTTGAAGGCACAAGTAGAGCTGCAACTTGGGCGGGCCAACCTGAACCCAACCCGAATTTGGGCGGGTTAATCCGAGCCCAATGCGAATTATTTCTCCTCGACCCGACAGGACCCAATACTAAATTAGCGGGTCTGGGACAAGGCTAAACGGGTTCGGGTCGTAAACGGGTCGCCACGATAGACCCGTTCAATAAACGGGTCGGGTCCGGGTTTAGGGTCTGGACACGGTAGACCCGGGAAGACCCGTTTAGTATTCAACGGGCCGGGTCGGGTCGGGTCTACCAGCAATCCAATACTATAATATATAATACCAGTGGGTCTTTCGAGTAAGGTCGGGTCAAGTCGGATTGGGTCGGATCGGGTCAACTGGATAGATCCGGGTGGTAAACGGGTCTTACCGGGTCTTATCGTGTCTACCTATTTATTAGCGAGTCGGGTACGGGTTTAGGATCTAGACACGATTAGTTAAACGGGTCGGGTCCGGGTCTAGGGGTTTTGGATACGACATGAAACTAGACATGACACGACTCATTGCCACCCCTAGCTGCAACTTGGGCGGGCTAACCCGAACCCAACCCGACTTTGGGCGGGTTAACCCGAACCCACCCCGCACAACCTGGCCAACCCGACGGGTTGGGCTTGGGCTAAGTTTAAACAAACATTGGGTTGGGTTGGGTTGGGGGTACAAAAGACGCTGAGCAGGGGCTTTGGGGTTTGGGGTACAGAAAAAAAAAGGGCATTGTTGGTATTAAAGGATTGTTGAGTAAGTTATTGAGAAACGCTAGGGATCGGGGGCTAATTACAGATTTTTGGGGTATGAATAAAATTTCCCTTATTATAAATTGCTCCATTGATTTTTCTTCCCTTTTAAATGACAAAAGGGTTGGGGCCTTCTGAGTCCGTTGCAGCTGACGCCGGTTGGCATCGGGTGTTGGTGGAGGCGAGCGTGCGTCCGTATCCACATCCCTTTCGCAATAAAGCCGCAGTTCCCCTCGTCGGAAGAATTTTCAGCACATCCTGCGTACCATACAACGGCGGAACCCACTGCCCCCATGACCTGTGAGCACCCTCCGAGTGAGTGCTAACTAAGGGCGACTGCCCCCATGTGCTGGGGGCCGCTACCCATGGACCCCGAGGTTGAATTGTACGCAGGATGTGCTGAAATGTTTTCCTCATCTCACCATCTTATCCTCAACCCCTCGAACACGTAATCATCCTGTTGGATTGCGTGCCCCGCCCCCCCTCCTCGCCTCCCCCCACCCGAGCAACCCGACGCGACCCATAGGCAGAAAGGTTACGTCTTTTAAGAACCGAAAGGGGAAAAAAAAGTTTCCAACACGACGCGGGCAACCCAGAGATCCCGATCTCAGTCGCACTCAGGACATGGATTCCGCCGCCCAGCGCCGCCTCAGGGCCATCTCCGGCCACCTCCGCCCCTCCGTCGGCGACAGCGATCCGAGCTCACGGCTCAGCACCAGCCCCACCGCCGGGGAGTTCGTCGCCGGTACTTATTTACTTTGACCCCGCCCCTTGTCGTCAGATATTTAAGTTTTTAAGGATCGGTTTCCCTCCTCTTCTTGGGGCCCATGGAATCCGATCGAACCGAGTAGTTCTTGGGGCCCATGGAATCCGATCGGATCGAGTGGCTCTAACCCTTCAATCCAGCTGCTCTGAATGTTGGGAACAACAAAGTACATAGCAATAAATTTCTATGGTTAGAAAGATCGGTTCTTTAATTCCATGTATTGGTATATCTATCGGGTCAAGAATCGGTTAATATCACGGCCCATTGAATTCTATTTTCAACACAAAGTGCATAGCAATAAATCACAGCATGATTCATATTGTTGTAGTGCGAAACTTTATAAATATGTGTTTTTGTAAGGTTTGCTTTTACTTGATGCAAGTTCTTAATGAACTTAAACCAAAAAAAACAAGAATGCATATTCAAGAAGATTCATTAAGTCTGGAGCTGAGCACGATGAGTACTTCCAAGTCGTAGAAAATGTGTAGGATATAGGAATAGGCTGAAATTCGACAACCTTAGGGGGTGTTGGGCATTAGGAACTACTGTTCCGCTTAAACCTCATCAAGAAGAGGGTATTCCTGTCAATTACTATTTTCAATGTAATCTGATGGTTCAGAGTTCCGTTTAGCATAAAAACGGACGGAGTGATAAATTATCCTTCCGCAGTCCTTTATTCCTTGATTTTGAAATATGGAACTGCAGATATAAATGGATGGGTCCAGAACGATGCCAAACACCCCTTACTTTCCAAATTTGTTCCATGTTAATTGAGATAACTCACTTGCCAAAGTTTATGTTTTGAAGAGAGGAGGGGAGGGTTGGTGTCTAAGAAGTACTGACACTGGTACGGGGACACGGGTACAACACGACACGGGTAGGCCGACACGGAAAATCCTAAAAAAGGAGTACATGGGTACGGCGGGGACACGTCAAAATAAATTAATATTTTTTAATTTATAATTTATACGTTTATAATTCATATATATTTCAATAATCGAAAAATCGTATAGAAAAAAACTAAAATGAAAATTTAATGCATACTGAATCGCAACTGTTAGTTATACCAGCCCGATCAGTGAATCGTACATAGCCCTAAATGGCATGAAAAAGAACGGGTGTGTTTCAGTTTTGGCTTTAACCTATCTGAAACCTCAGAGAATCGGATAGGTTAAAGCCAAAACTGAATCGTAATCGTCTGTTACAACTAGCCTGACAAGTGAATCGCACTCATGCCCAAATGACATGCAAACGAACGGCTGCGATTCAATTTTGGCTTAAAACTATCTGATCCTCTGAGGTTATAACCTCAGAGCATCAGATAGGATGAAGCCGTGAATCACAACAACTTGTGACCCGATCCTATATCGAACAGTCCATCAACCACCCACCGTGTCTGCGAGTGTCCAACCGTGTCCAGCTCCTGGAAGCACGTGGGACATGGCACATGCGTATCCGGCGAGTGTCGGTGTCCGACATTGGTACAGGGGGCCTGAGAAAGTGTGTGCTTCCTTGGTTGGTGTTAAATTGAGAATGAGGGAAGCATTGATGTAACCACTGTTTTCAGACTCGTTCTGACTCAGACGAGTCGGCTCGTTTTGACTCGACTCGGTCTCGATTTCGACCCGACTCGGACCAGTGACTCGCAGGCCACCTGACTCGTCCGAGTCATGGTCTGACTCGTCCGAGTCATGGTCTGACTCGTGTCTGACTCGGACGAGTCATGGTCTGACTCGTCCTATGACTCGTCCGAGTCATGGTTAGAGTCGTTAGACTCGTTTATGACTCGATTGGTCATTTTTATCGATTATATTTTGATAGTTGCATGACGTTGATGCATTTTGTGATATTATTTGGCATATGAATGCAATATATATCTCTTAAGTTTTTCCAAATTTATACTATTTTATCTAATATTACATATATTAATCCAACGAGTAACTATGTTTATGACTCTTACGCGCCACGAGTCGACTCTTCCGAGTCACGTCGCTAAGGGTTGTAACGAGTCGCTTTCCGAGTCCGAGTCTAAAAACATTGGATGTAACCCCTAGGGTTAAAGTTGAAAAGAGATTGGGCTTCTCTAGACTCGATATCAGGGATCGATCCAAAATTCTTTCTTGAAACTCTACGCAATGCAGATTCCAAAATCTAGAACTTTGTAAAGCGTAAGGGTATAAAATTAGTTTTGTTTTAAAACGAAAACCAACTAGGAAGGAATTAGAAGTGGTTCAATGGGTATATTTAGGATCCTAGTGGGTTTTGTGTGCTGTTTTCGCAGGTTTTCGCTAACATATTTAGTGATTGCAACTGAAACGTCTTATACGAGCACAATTTAGATGTTGAGGAGGAAGAAGAGAGTTGAAGAGAGGAATAGACAATATATTTATACTTCATTTCTAGGATTCCATGTTTCCACTACATAGTATATATATAAGCTCCTCCCTATCCATGATTTCCTTTGTTTCGAATAGCCGTATTTGATGACATGGTACAGTTACTTATGACCATAGTTACCAAGTTGGGAGGCGGGAAAAAATTGGCTAGAGGAGGAGTTGGAAAAAGCGAGAGAAAAATTTGGAAAAGTCGGGAAAGAGTTAGAAAACGGTAGAATTTTTAAATATATTTATATATAGATGTTCCAATAGGTTTTTTGCAGTACACAACGGGATTAATACATGATTAACCGAGATTTAAAAGCAAAAATCATAATTAAAAAAATAAAAATCATGATTTTTTCACAAAATTTTTTAAAAAAATTCGGGAAAGAGTCGCGCATCGAACGTTTGTTGAATAAATTGCATTTTTAATTGCGGCTTATTAGAAAAATCGAAGTTTTTGGTAATAGAGCTTTTGATATGGTATGTTTCCTTAATATGATAAGTTATGCTGAGACTTGAGAGTAGGTTAACTTTCTGTTATGTACTCATTAATCTAACCATTAAAACATGATTATTATAAAACTAATCACCACCACACATTTAACAATTTGATAAAGGGTCCCTCATGCTTCGAAGAAAATTGTAGAGAAGGTCTTTCTAGTAATGAAAGGTATGTTACCAATAAAGCTATGTTACCAATTGGGGTTCAATATTCATCGATGTTCTTTATTTCATTTTCTTGTCCCATGGTTCATCTGGGTGCATCATGCATCTTCAACATAGATTTAATGTTGATTGGTTCCATATTTTCGTATTGGTGACTCCAATAGAATTTTTTTCATGCTACTTAAATTATAGGATTGACTAATTGATTAAGATGGTTTAAGAAGAATGATGGTTTCATGGAAGAGATGAAGTTGAAACTAGAGATGGGTTCTCCATTATGAATTTGAGGAGGTATGCCTCAACCGAAATCCTAAGTCCTTAATATTTGAGCGTGCTTGGAATAAGAAGTTTTGAGGCCATCAAGAAGGCCTTAGTAGGAAAGGTGTATGGATAGATAATTGACTGATAATATTTGGGGCGCTTTCTGCAAAGCGAAATATAGGGTTGGCAATGACCTATGCCAATGGCAAACTTGCATGGGTTGCTCCTGGGCCTTGAGAGCCATTACCGATGGGTGCCGGTTGTGAGTAGTTATTTGTGCTCTATCATGAGTGTGGGCTCTAATTTGAGCATGTGGTCAATGTTGTGGTTATCGGTACTCCCCCCATCCAAACCCCTCTGCCTTCCTGAATGGTTGAACATTGAAGCCTCTGTACTTGTGGATGCCTTATATTATCTATCTGATCGCAACGAAAAGTGGAATTAAGGTCTTTGGTTCCAGATCTTTGGTCCCTACCTCGCGACCCTGATCCTCCATGTGTCGATTCTTATGACCTTGGGCCAAAGAAATACGATTTGAGGTTCGAATGAAGATTCCATTAACAAAGCTAAAATTTCTTGCAATTTGATTTTTAAGACCGATAATGGTGGTGTTGAGTCCACGGAAGACGACGACGATATTAATACTGAGCCTATGAACTTCCATTTGAAGATACTTTGGAAAGCTCGGGCGCCCCCTAGGGCCAAGAATTTTGCCTGGAAGCTATCAGAGGAGAGTCCCGACCAAAGAATTTTTGCTTTGAAGATGCATTGCCTTGGAACTTATGTGTAGCCGCTATATGAAGGAAGGGGAGGACACATACTTTTGCGGTAGGCAAATGGTGGTACATCTTTGAATGTACTGGTTGGTGGTTGAAGACTTTGACCGTCTGGCTTGAAATCACCACTTTTTCCAAGCTCTCAAATTCAGAGCTATTATATGTCCAAGGTCTAATATTGAAAGCATTTTAGAGGTTTTCCCTTACTTTTGACCGTGTTAACAAGCAATTTGACAGGAGGACAAGGAGCATAATGTGTCCAGGGGGAGGCTGCATGTACACCTCCTTATGAAGATCACCAATTCACCATGGTTTAAGGCAAATTTGGAACATCATCCTTTTCATCGGACATGCGTATTTTTTATGTTATGATGGATTTACATGGTTTCATTGATTATTTGATCGAGTGGTGTATTCTGTGACTTGAAAAAACAATCCCCCCTAAGGAGTAAGGAGGTTGGACCGAAGCGCAATGACGACCCAACCAATTACTACCACCAATGACCACTCTGGATGGTTGGCACCGGCTAGACTCTCAGTAGATTAAAATTTATCTTTTCTTATGTTCTCTCCTCACCTTGGAAAATTGATAGTTACATGTATGGTGATTAGATGTTGGTTGGTTCACTCTCTCCCCTCTCTAAGAAAATAGTTCAGAGTGTGGTTTCTGTGTGGTGCTAGGTATAAGCATAAAAGCCTTGCATAACCAGTAGCTATTGGTGGCTTAGGGATCAAGACCATCGATGCCCCGATCGGCAAAACACCCCTTTTTTTTGGGTAATTGTTTGTTGGTGGGGGGGTGTTGAACATGGAGATCACCTTTTTTGTGTTTACCGTTCACAAACAAAGGTTTGGGGATGGGGATAAGATGGAAATATTATATAGGGATGAGTGGTTGCCAACACCTTTTATTATATTATAAGAGTCATCCAAAGTGGGTGTTGTCAACCACTCACACACATATTTTTTATAAGGAAAACCCTTCATGGGAACAACCTCGCCGGCTGCGCCGCTTGGTGAGAGCAATTCACTAAGATTTAGAGGTTTAGTACTAGAATTGAGATCAGGCTTCACGGGCCCTACTAGGAGTTCTCCTCTACACCACACTGATTTTTGCCCTCTCCTCGATTCTTTGCAAAGCTCCTGACTGGCCGATTTTCACTCGATCCAACATAAGTGGGGCCCTAGATGCTCACCCGAGGTGATACTCGGACTCCTTCGTCACATTTGGAGACACCTTAACGCCGACCTTTGCAATGATCATACGTGCCTAAAGGTGAATCGCACCCCACCGTGGGTGCTATCACCTTATAAGGGTCTACTTTGTCTATTTACCCAATCAACGGACCCCAAAGGTCTTACAATGGAACACCTTTAACCTACTAAGGGGAATTAGGGTTTTTCTCACTTGATTCGTTCAAGGCGAGACTCAACCCCCTTCCGATTCGCTTAGAAGTTAGAAGTACCCACCGCATGGGATTTGCAAGGGAAGGAATAAAGAAAACCAGTCAAATCAACCCAAAGCTAGAACAAAGGGAATCAAAGCATTCCAATAAAAAAACCACAACAAAGCTATTGATGAAATTGATGCAAACTTAATGGGGAGCTACCTACAAGCCATATGAGATACTTACCTTGAGGAAGCGACTTAAAGGGAGGAATAAAAGGAGATAAAACCAAGGGATCTTCTTTTGCAAGCAAGATCTCTTTCCTCTTCTCCTTTAAGCAAATTCATCCCACCAAAGGGGAAATGAGGCTTTTATACCCTAGATCAATTCCCAATTAACCCAAGCCAAATTAGGCTTGAAATGGAAGAAATTAGGCACCTCCCAATGTGCCAAAACCCGAGGTGGCTCGGTTCAACCGTACTTGAAGTAAATCATTCGAACGAGTGTTCGAATGGCTTACTCCAGTATCCGAACAACGTTCAAACGGCGAACTCAGGAAATTCTTGAGCTGGCCTTAACCGTCCGAAACATCATTCGGACGATAAACTCTAAACTTCCCAAGTGGTTCGGCCGAACATGAACAATTCGAACCACCTGTTGAATGCCTGAACGATTGTTCGGACTCCCAAACACCAACATCTGAGCGATAGTTTAGACGCCAAGTGTAGACTTCCAACACTTAGAAAAATGAAAAATCTAAGTATTGCACTCCTTTTGACCGAAAATCCGACGAATCAAAAACCATTTTTCAAGCATAAAATAATATTTTATTTTTGAAAATAATTATCTAAAGTGAATAATTTTTGAAATTGTGTCGAATCATCAAAAAGCGCATTATGATAAAAATGATGAAAATTGTACGAATCGATATGATTGAGAAAACATAGGCTACCCCTGCAAATCTGACCTATCGCATGACTCTCAGGTGAGCAAGTAAGGCCGTGTGATTGACTGCCGAGTCTTCAGATGTTCTTGGAAACACTGAAGCACTTGATCGATCTTCGTGAAGGCGAGCGCTATCAAGACTCAGCATAACCAAAGTTACATCTAATTTTGTACACAATGGTTTGAAGTTTGAACTACAAATTAAGCCAACAAAGGTTAGACCCTGCAAGCGGTAACAATCTCACCCTTTGACTTAATTTTGCCTCAAAACCATATATTTCTTTGCTCTCAAGAAAGAATGGTACAGTTACATCCCTTTGATTCAAATGAAGTACTATTTAATTTATAAGTGGTGAGACAATTACAATTTCCAAATACAACTCACTCCCTAGACTAAAGCACAAGATCTTCAATGAATTGCGCACACTTAACTTACAAGTCAAATACCAAGTTTTCCCTGCAATGTTAGTCAATAATCATAAACATATGTTGCACAAAAGAACATATATTACAAGTATGGTGCGAGAAACATCATAGTCTACATACCCAAAATAATCAATTCAATAAAGGGAAGGTCACAACATCTCACTCTCCTCAACGCCCGTCGTGATGATGATGGCCGCATAAGTGGCGAAGGCCAACCTAACCCTTCACTAATTGAGCATACCCAGATAAAAACAAGGTCTGGATCTCTCATCCCCAAAAGAATGTCTTCCTTCTCAAAGTAAAAGATCACCCCAAGTCCTTCAGATTTACCAGAGATCAATACTTCTCCCTATTGCTAGTGGAGAAATCTCTTACCTTTTTGGACACAAAATGTGGTTTGTTTCATCCTCAGTTCCAATTCGCCCGAAGCAGTAGAGGATATATCACCCATTTCCGGGGATCTCCTTGGGTAGAGCTCGGTCATCTCGAGGACTCGGCTAGTGAAAAAAGTCATCGGGACCCTCAATGTGGGATAAAATTGACCCAATGTGGGGTAAGGGTGGACATGGACCCTGTGGCCTGCTCGACCCGACCATATACGAGACTTGGGCTAAGTTTAGAGGCCCACCGGGCCGGGCCGCAACAAATTACGGACCGGGCTTGATCTTGCACTTAATAGACACGTCCCGATCCGACCCCATTGATTTTTCATTTTTTTTTCTCATTTAGTCGTGAGATAAAGAGTCAATGAACCATTTTGCACACCAAGTCAAAGTTAAACACACATCCATAGGGGATCCACTTAAGATCTTCCTCTATGTAGGGGTGTACATGGGTCGGGTGGGCTGGGCTTGGGTCAACTCGTGAAAAACTTAAGTCCGACTAAGCCCGGCCTGGCTGATGCCCACCCCTACCTTGACGGTGAGCCTTCTAGTCGAGTTCTTTGATTCAGGGGCAAGCAAAAGAGAGCCCCAAACTCACGCCGATGCTAAAGTATGTCCTCAAACCTGAAATGACTGGCTGTATGACTTTTACTTTGAAGAACTATAAGGATCAACATATGACCTATCTTCAATGACTGCCTTCCCAATAGCCGACCGTGGAGCGGACGACGACGTGGTGCCTGCCATGAGAGCCGACTACTCTCAGATGGCCAGCCTCTCAATAACTCCTCTTGAACAGAAAACCTTGTAACAATTGAGTCATCTACTCCTTTTGGATGGACAAGCTCTTCGCTTTAGCCATTGCGGTTTTCGGCAATAAGTTAAAAGAAATTGAATCTGGTGGTAGGGATTATCGTTCTTGCGGCTGTCAGAATTCAGAAATCATCTGCAATTGCTAGAAATCGCCAAAGCAAAAGGGAAAGGGAGAAGCAAAGGCAAGTGCCTCTCCTATCCCCCATTGTCACCCTTTTATAGCCAACGTCATTCTAGCTCCAAGATGTCACATTAAATGCTTCGCGGCCATTCACGCTTCAACCTCATAATGATCAACCTAAAAAATTCCACGAGACATGCCGTTTCGTCGACCGACCAATCAAGATTTGCCACATGGCTCATGTGACGAGATGGCTCCCCGTGGACGCTAACCGACGACCGTTTAGGACTGAGTGCCTGCACACGCACGTCATGCATCAGAGGACGAGGAGCCAGAATGCCGCTACATGGCATGACTCGCTTCCCAAACAATGATCTGCTAGAATACCGACTATGCGTTCAAGCAGTCGAGGCAACAAGGCACATCATTGCCACCCCTGATTGACCTTAACAACATGGGTGACCTCATTCCTTATTGTTTTGTGGACAGATGGGGCCTACCAAGTGGCTCAATCACCCAAGAGGGAGAAATTGTGGGTGTAAAGAATATATACCCTTTCGTTGCTTACGTGACAAGACCAAGGATCTCGTGTGGCGGCCTTTTGGTCCCCCCATGGTCCCCTTGAACGACCCGGGACCGACGGCTTGACAACCAATCCAAGGACACCCGTACAATGGCCCCTCACCCTCTTGCAAAGGTGGTCTCCACGTAGCGTCCCAAATGCAGTGGACCCTCGAGACGATGCTGCAAGAGCGGCGGTCTCTCTATGAAGCATCCCAAATGCGGCTAACTTCCAAATGCTCCTGCATAGACGGTGGTCTACATGATGATGGTCTCCACGATGTATCCTGAAAATGTGGCGAACTCCTGATCCGCCCATGTAAAAGTAGCGGTTTGTCCAAGAAGCGTCCCAAATACAGCAAACACCCAAGACGATCCTGCAAAGATGGTCTCCATATGATGGTCTCTACGATGCATTCTAAAAAAGCGGCGAACACCAAAGACATTCCGAGATTGGCAGCCTCTTATGACCACATCCCATGGCACCCTGCAACCCACACAGGGTGCCCAAGCAACGACTTTAAGTAGCCCAATGGCCTTCTCGCCCTTTAATGACAATGGTCTCAACCCTCTACCCCACACATTCTAGATGAGGCCTCGCCCAACCCTTGGACCCGACCTTCCAACATGAGCGACCATAACCAAGATTTCGCTAAGACAGGAATGTTGAGTGCCTTGGCGCATCCCTCAGCAACTTTAAAAGCAGGTCCTTGCATTCAATGTTGTCTGCCCTACTTCATATTAGGACGTTGCAGTCATCTCAGAGATGGTCAAGTTTCGCAGCCCACCCTTTGACATGAGAAGAGAAAAATTGCTGCTGCGTGAGTGTCGCGTGACCATGCGAATATCACATTGCAACAAGGCCACCACACACGTCCCCTCAACCACTCAACATCCGACACATGGCCATCCAAGTGGCCCCTTCATTAACCTCCATTCTTCAAACTTACCCCTATAAAAGGGGTTCAAAAGGCATTGAAGAAGGGTTGGCCCAAAGAAGTTATTCCTACACAGCCACTCTAAGTATCTCCTCTTGTCCCTTGCCGGGGACTGACTTAAGCATCGGAGTGCATGCGCTCTTCTGGGAGCCCCGCATCTGTCTGTTTTTCTTTTGTCTTGTAGGTTTTCGCCAGGAAAGAAGGTCGAGACCTCCTCAATTCGATGGCTTCCACCGCGACCTTCACCGGAGCTTGTCTCTCTTTCTCTGATTGTGAGGGATCCTTGAAAGATCCCCCACACTATCCATGGTGGACAAGACTCAAATTTGAACAACCTTGTTTTGTTATTGTTATCTTTCATTGTTGGTTAAAGTGGGCGGTTTATGGGAGGACTGCAAATTTATTATATAATTTGGGTCAAGAACAATCTTGGGCATGGGTTCGGTTCGGCTAGGCCAAAATCCGAACCAATATGGTCATTTCAATGTGGGTTTGACTGAATTCTTGAACCATGAGATAAAGGCAATGTACACATGCCACAAATTATTTGGTAAAAAACCTTACAAGACACGTGATAATCAATTGAAGAAAGTGGTTGAACAAAGATTAAGACAATTGCCAAAGATATTGAAGAATTAACATGGTTTGGTCAATTATTTCTAGTATTTTGAAGCACGATTTTTGCTTAGGAAATTGGTAGAAAGATTTATATAGGAGTACACATATGGATTTTGTTGACCTAAAGAAAGCTAGTGATAGAATATGCAAAGGTTATTTGGTGCTTGGAAGAAGAAGGGTGTCTGTTACCACTACATTGAGGTTATTAAATAGATGAATAATGGTTCTGAAAAAAGTGCATGAACCACTTGTGATGAGAGTGGTACTGGTTATTGTGGTTTTTTGTGAAGGATCAATCAAAATCTCACACCTATTTCTTATAATTATGATTGTTTTGATAACATATATTTGAGTGAAAATCTGTTTCTTTATGTTATTTTGGTCTAGTGTTAGTTTATCGAAATAAAGATGGGGATGTAGGTTGTTTTTTTGCAGGGAATTATTTGAGCAAAAACAAATTAAATGGAGGGTTATTTTGGTTGAAGATAAATTAAAAATGATGCATGTCTCTTTGAATTATTATCCAAAATATGGAGGGAATAAATGGGATACTTTTCCAAAAAGATTAGAAAACATGATTGATGTAATTGGAAAAGGCACTAGGTTGGTGTTAACCATGGTTTAAAATATCGGCGAAGTATAGCGATATATCGCTATATCGCCAGGCTTCAACATCAAAACAGACTAAATTCTTCTGTTTTGAGGAAAAAGTCAAAATATCACCGATATATCGCCAAATATCGCTAAATAGCTCCGATATATCGCCAAACCCTCTATTTGTTGTTCTTGGTGAATTTAAAGCCACTCTTCACAGATTTGGGGTTTCTTCCAAACTTCTAAGTTGAGATATATTTTTAAATCTTGTTTTTTAAATGTCTTAAGTAGATCATTGTAAAGAATATATTATAAAGATGACTCACATCAAGTTTGATGTTATTCATCATGATTATCATGAAATTAATTGGGATTCATGGTATCATCTATTTAAACCCAATAAACCCTAATGAAATTTTAGTATGTCAATACTACACATCCAATTTACTTGCTATCCAAATTTAATTTTTTTTTTTTACTTAAACCATTTTCAGAGCATTATGCTATGTCATGTACTATCAGTCTATGAGATGCTTTATGCTTATTATGTCTTATGTTTTATGAGTTATGAATTTGTGATATGCTTTTATGTACTGTGAACCATATGGGTTTTGATATGTTTTATCATGCTTCCTAGTGTTTGTAATATTATTGTGATTGTTTAATTCACAGACTGTTGCAAAGTTTCAAACAGTTCATGGATAGTGTCGGATAGTTCACAGACTCATATATAGAGCCTAAATTGAGTGTCCCCTAGAGTAAATGATTGTGTTTTGTATGTTATTGATTATAATGGTGTATCTATACATCCTAAAGGGATGTATAGAAAAATCCTCCAAAAAAATCTTCATTTTGTCATATTTTTCCTCTTTCCCCTAATTTTTAGCGACATTTGGTGATAAATAGCGATACATCCCCAATTTTTCCCCGGTCAATTTGGCGATATCGACAGCGATAACGATACTTAAAACACTGGTGTTAACCGATAGACGCTTGTGAGAGTGTTCTTTGGATTTCTACTTTGTTAACTGTTAAAATTATTTCTATGATTCTCGCACATAGAAACTCGGCTTCCTTAATACTTGATCCTATTAAAGCAGTCAAAACTACTCTTAGTGTTGGATTAAATAGGTAGATATGTGGATTCAGCTCTACAAAATGTAGAAGGAACACCTTGTTTTTTTATGAATTATACCATGATCTACTTAGGTTTTAAGAAGTTGTGTTGTGCCTAATGCAGGAAGGCTTTATCTTTTTAGTTTTTAGTAAGCATCATCACATTTTTTTCTTCCTTTCTCGGTTAATTTTCTGGTTTCATGGAGTGAGCATTACATTTGGAACAACTAGAGTACCTACCTTTCTTCTTCCCAGTAATTGTTCCACTTATGCCTAATGCTTCACATATAGAGAAATCCTCTCTTTCTTTTGATTATTCTACATTGCGCAGAGCAGGGCTACAGTGTCATCCTTCCAGAAAAGTTGCAAACTGGGAAGTGGAATGTCTACAGGTACTGATTATTTTCATTTGATTGTATGCGGTTCTATATCTTTGTGCTAAATTTTATTCTGTCTTGGCAGATCTGCACACTCGCCTTTGAAGCTTGTCACTAGATATCCAGAGCATCCTAATATTGGAACATTACACGATAACTTTGTGTGAGAATTCTATCTTCCTTGCTTCTCGTTTAGCATCTCAGTTCCTAGCATCCAGCTTTCTTGCTAATCTAGCATCCCGACTTTTAGAACTCTTCATAGAATCTTCTCTTTTCCTTTGTTTCTCAATGTTATCACGTCTTTTTAACATATCATCAGCTGCCTATGAGAGTATCAAAGAGGAAAATTTTCCAGATAATGTGAATGAAACTGCTATTCTTAGTCTAATATGTACAATTTCTTTCTCCAGATGCATATTTTATCAAGCAAAACAATTTTTTTTTCTCTGAAAGATACTTATTTTGTTGGTGAAATGACGCTTTGCTTGGAAAATTGTGGTTTAGGTATGCTGTTGACACTTTCCAAGATTACAAGTATTTGGGGACAAGAGTTCATGCGGATGGAAGAGTTGGCGAGTAAGGCCTTCTCTTTATTTTTATTTTTGGCATATATGCTAAATGTAGATCTTTTGTCTGTGTTTGGTCACTAGCTCTTTTCATCCTTAAGGTACAAATGGATGACTTACGGAGAAACTGGTACGTCCCGCTCAGCAATAGGTTCTGGTTTAATATATCACGGGATACCCAAAGTGAGTCAATTCCCAAATGCTAGTTAGACTATTTTCCTTGTGTTTAATACTAGTATATCCTATGTAAAAAGCAACTATGCTCATCTTTCTCACCCTAAAAAAATGCATTCATTGTTACATTTTTTTGACAGGGTGCTTGCATTGGACTCTATTTTATTAATAGACCGGAATGGATCATTGTGGAACATGCCTGCTCGGCATATTCTTATATATCTGTGCCATTGTATGACACTCTTGGTATGCTTTCATTTATTGGAAAATTAGTAATTCTGTTATATATTCTTTTACCGTGACAGTGAGATGGCATTAATCTCTGCAGGTCCAGATGCTGTTAGTTATATCGTGAATCATGCCGCTGTACAGGTTATTTTTTGTGTACCACAGACACTGAGCATTGTGAGTTCCAATCCCCAACTTTATCTAAGTTAAATGTTCCCATGTTGCAAGCATGCTAAAGAATATTGAGAAGCAGTTGCAGTAAGGCAGTTATCTGTGCGTCGATCATTAACTTGTCTACTACTGGGTTCAAATCTTGAATTTCTTATTCAGATGTTTTTAGAGTTTTAATGAGACTATAGGTAATAGTTGGATATAGTTGGTTTCTCAAGTGATTTGTTGGATACAGTTGGTTTCTCAAATGATTTGTATGAGTGTCCTCAGCAAGGAGGGAGGTCAAAGCGTACATTAATCTTTTTCGTGAAATCACTGTTTACATTACCAGTTGAGGAACAAAGAATAGTAGCTCAGTTTACGTTTTATGTTTATCCTAGTCGTTACTAATAAGAGTCATTCAAGAAAACATTAATAAATCTTTTGTATGTATATTATGTGGCATGGCCTATGATCCATGTATGTATATTATTCTAGTAGTGTCTAGCAACTGCTACTATTTGTTAGTTGATACTGGCATATTAATCACAACATTTGAAATGGTTGATTAGTTGGTGACATCTAAATTAGCAAAACAAGGTAGCTATGAATATATGATGACTATTGGAGACTAGAAATTCCCCCAATTGTCTAAAATAACCCAAATTTTGGCACTTTAAGTGCCCTATAGATAAGGTTTTTTAATTGACCCATGGATGCTGGTGTATCAAGGACCCTTTTATATTTAGCATCCTATATCTGGGAAATTAGAAAAAAATTAAGGGGAAAGATTAATTAAAGGTGTTATAATAGCTAACTTACTAATTGTGGGCTCCTAACTAATGAAAAGTTCATAGACGGAATATGGATTAATGGTGACGAATTAAAGCCGGTGGAGCCTCCCAATTTTGTTCTTGCACCATCAAGTCTTTAATTGGTTGCTATAATAGTTGAGGACGCACAACTCATGAGAGGTCACAAGCACTTTGAATCATTAATAAAATTTAGGGACACAATTTGTAACTGTGATGCTAGTAGTGACATGTCATGTTTACACTGGAGCACAAATTGTGTTATTACTTAATTGGAGGTACATAAAACATGTTGATAACGATAAAATATGCATAAGATGAAGGTGGCTGTATAAAAGTTGCAACGAGCAAGTTGGCCTTTAAAAGGAGCTAAAGATCCTATAGGCACCCATTTTAACTTCTGAACTGGTGATTTCGGCCATGCAGAATTACTGGCTAATGACACTAATGGAGTGTTTTGGTTAGG
The DNA here is from genome assembly GCA_947650365.1 of Chamaelirium japonicum. Taxonomy (NCBI): domain Eukaryota; kingdom Viridiplantae; phylum Streptophyta; class Magnoliopsida; order Liliales; family Melanthiaceae; genus Chamaelirium; species Chamaelirium japonicum. Next base: position 55,472,518 of record OX393554.1, on the reverse strand, counting down.
GGGATTGTCAATGAAGTCTATTGACAATTGATTGGACTAGTTGGGTACAAATCCGATGGCTTATCAACAACTCTATCTATATCCGCTTCATATAGGGACTAGGGCAGGTGTCACTTGGCACGAAGGCTGTTCCCATACCAAATGCTGTAGAATTGATATGCTTTGATATGACAAAAGAAAAGATGGGAGAATTAGAGAATTAATTTCAACATAAGGACTGAAATTTGATGAAATTAAGCAATTAATGACCGCTAGAATTCATTAATAAATCCATATAAAACCAATCTTATTTGTTTACAACCATCTTCCATGTGAGTAAAACAAATCTCCTAAATTAGCAAAACCCTTCTTATATTTTTCCTGATTTTTGGACATGATTCTCTGGCCTATTTGTATTTCTTTATTTCTAAGTTTTAAATGTTTTAGGGTTATTTTTTGTATGCAGAGCAAAAGAAGATAAGACAATACTTATTTTGAAGTTCTAATACCTTTGGATTGTTTGCATGGTTATCGCTTCTATTGTATTGTTAAATCCAAGTTAGAGATACTAAGAAGGATCTAGATAACCTGATGTTAACAAAACAAAGAGTAAGCACTGAGCAATGTTGAAGAATTCCCTAGCGAGCTTTAAAGTTAGCAAGGCAGAAGCCCCTATCATGAACAAGGATGCTCTTAACAATGAATCATGCTATGATTCCAGTTCTCAGGATCAATAGACACAAAAGAACCTTCCTATATCTTACCTATGGCCTCCCACCACCCATTCTTAATCCGGCGTACTCACTACTCGCTAACCCTTCTCGAGTAATTTGATCTTGTTCGACACATGCAAGGATACTTGCACGTGTGGCTCTGGCCGAAGGCCTCGGTATATTGGACCAATATGTATAGGTCCCTGAGATTGTCATGGTGCAAATATATGGTTGAGTATTACCTTGTTCCCCTTATGGGTTATGCTCCACTTCCAACAACAACTATCCTCTCGGGAATAGCCACGTAGGTATTCCAGTGCTATGACCTGTGGGCCGCTACCAATTCAAGTAATTCATCGGGATGTGTTGTTACTTCCTTATGGCACAACTCTTTCCAATTGAAGTCTGAAACATTTTCATGGATGGGGTTCTGTTACCAAATAATGACTCCAAACTAGAACCTTAGGGAAGCCAATCCTAATAAAAGAGGTGAACCTGAGAAGAGTAGTAGCAGTAAGCGGTCTTGCATCCAGGTTATGTGAAAAAAGGATTAAGTTGGGTGCACGACCGCTTACTGGCTACTACAGAAGGAAGCAAGCATGCAAGGTTATGAGTTGGGCTAAGCCACAATCTCAAAATGCTCCATCTTTTACTTTTTTTGGAGTTGCTTCACACGACAGAACCATTGAATGGAGGTATTGTCATCGTATAAAAGGACGAGTCCAATGAGCGATTAGGTGGAATTGCGGAAACTAGTAATGCCAGATGCCAAAGACAATCACACTGTCTCACGTGATAACAAATCCTACCACTCCGGACGCTGGTTCAATGTGAAGTAAGATCAAGTGATGATCTGATGATCAATCAGCCACCTTTAAGATCAATCAGACTCAGGCGATTGTTAGTAGGAGGATAAAAAGCCAGGATTCTGTGAACTTGGTGTTCCCAAACCCTGCAATCAGTCAGCCAATCGAGAATACCCAACTTTTAGTGGTAAGAGCAGCAGTTTCGGATTAGTGAATGCCTCCCACCCATGACGAAAGATGGGAATGTTCAATAGAGGAAAAGACTTGGAAGGGAGATCTTCCTATCTATGTATACGAAAGAGCACAAAAGGACATCTTAAATAACATGCATTTTACTTTTATGTGCGACCACTTGTATGGGTAAGTTCTCTTTAACAAGTATATCTGTGCATACTGATATTTAAATGTGTTAGTTTCTGAATTCTAGACTGTTAGTTGTTTAATGAGGCTTACCTTACCCTTTTGTGAAAAAAAAGCTTTAGTGAGTTTGACAAAAGCCAATGACTAGTCAATCCATCAGTGGACATTGACTATACATAAGCATGTCGTCACTGTAGGTTTGAAATGTTCTTGAGAAGGCTTTGGGATAGTGATTTGTGCTCCAATACCATTAAAACTAACAAAAAAAATGATGGCTTTAATTGCAAATTTGAGCATTTAGCCAAATAATTACAATTTCTAAGGATTTACCCAGTAGGAGTCGTGTAACAATGACAAAGTTGTATGTATACAATCTATAGGCAACTTACATAAAACCATAACCATCAATCGTTATCTCCCACTTATGTTTTGTCGGTTTAATGAATCCTTCTCCGTCAGTCATTCCTCTTAAGAAATTTATCAATACAAACTTTTTTGCATCCTTTCTAACATCCATCAATGTAATTTTAGGTCTTCCTATTTTCTTTGTTGCACCTACAGTGCTACACAATATCCCGAGATACCCTCTTTACCGGAGCCAACTCACCCTATTCTCCTAGTTTTAGCCCACATCAAGATCAATAACCTTGTCTCTGCCATGCTCTATCTTGTCTGCTTGGGCTCTCTTTGTAGCACCACATACTGAACCAAATACATTACATGCATTATTGCTTTCTTATAAAATTTAATCTTACGTCTTAAAAGACTTTTTGATCACATAACATCCCGGAATCATATCATACATAAGAAAGAACACAAATACGTCACAATGAACATGCATTTGCTGTAATGTTTAACCATTTACATGAGTGATTACATTCTTTAACAAGTATGTTCACGCATAATGAAATTGATGTCACTTTCTAAATTATAAATTGTTTGTAACCTAATGAGTTCTACCTTTTCCTTCTTTTTGTGATCGATAGTTACATCAATGTCCGAAAGCTTTGAATAAAACTCTTACTACTTTTGAAGCCCCTTATTTATTTAATGAAAGAATACTATTTATAAATTCCAAAACTGTTTTGTTTATAATTAGCAAATGTCAAGTTTTTTTTTTTTGAGCAATTCCTCTCCGAGAGGGAGAGGATGGGGTTAAGCCCTTACCCAAGCTAATTTATTAAAATAGAAGAAATAAAATTATAAATTATAAAGGAAAGGGCTTATCTCCTTGGAATATCTGGGGGGAGAAACCACCTGACCTGCTTCTAGCTAAAACAATAATCTTGTTCCACACCACCTGAAAGAAGAAACCTTACGGAGAAGACTCTCAAGTTGCGTTCTTACCAAATGCCCCACCATAAACAGATGGCTAGGAAGTCCCACGTTGGCGGCAACCTTCTTTTCACTCTCCTGGCTCTCTACAGAGTCCAAAGTGACTCGATGGGGCCCGGGTGGCCCTTGAGCTTTAACCGATGTTTTAGCATTCGCCAGAGTTTCTTCAAGTTTGAGCAGTGAAGGAACAAGTGGTTAATGTCCTCCCTATGAGAGTTACAGCGGGTACACGACAGGTCCTGGACATTCTGATTATTCCTCCTGCGCAGGTTGACTCTGGTGAGTAGTCGTTCCTGAATGGCAAGCCACATAAAAATTCTAGTCTTCAGAGGAGCTGGGGATTTCCAGAGATACTTCGCAATGGGGTAGACGATTCCCCCAGCATTAAAGAAACGATAGAAGGACCTGACCGAGAAGACACTAGAGGGGTCCCATTTCCAGCCAAGGTTTTAATTGTTATTTTTCCCATTTCCAGCCAAGGTTTTAATTGTTATTTTCAGTGTCCATGTCAATCGATCAAAAAAGGAAATTTTTCGATTTTTGGTAATTTGTCGGTGGTAAAATGGAAATACAAATTTCGGTGGAAATATTTTGTTTCTTAGTCAAATTTCAGTGTTTTTTGATGGAAATTTGTCTTTTTTCGATCAGATTTTGATTTTGTTTGTTTGATATGAAAAAGATGGAATATTTTAGCAAAACTTCAGGATAACCTTTTTGTGACATAAATATGCATATCTACTTATCTAGGACTTTAGATTCATATTTAAAATTTTAAACCACTTAATGAATTACAAAGTAAAATGTCATACAAAATCTCAAAGCCACTCAAAGTCTGAAACTGAAAGTAGAATCCCTAACCATAGAATAAACAACGATTGCAGAATAGTTGTACAAACTACAAACTATAAAGTACAAATATGCTAGAATGCTCAAGTCTCATACAAAATACAAGTATACAACTGCAAACTATTAATACAAGCAAGTATACAATTTATACTATGCTACCAACCCAAAAATTTATACTACCAACCCAAAAATTTATATTTTATTCACAAAGGAAGAGCAACAGTTGGGAATCCCAACTTTTCCACTGAAATCCACTGTTAAACCGACAAATGTCGGTGATGTCACCGACATGAGCCCGACAAATGAAATAATTGTACAGTCACAGGCTCTTTTCACCGACAACACTGACATATGTCGACATCCACCAACAATGTCAACCGGCAAATTGTAATATCGACAATTCAGATTTTTTTTTTATATCGAAGCCTCCAAATACCAACATCTGTCGGTGATTTCGATCGACATTTGTTGAAACTTGATTCCATGCTTCTAGCTAACTGAAACCTTGCAATCACCAATAAAGAACGATCCGAGGATCTGATAGAGGTCGAGGAGTTGGCTCTGAAGATATGATGGTATGACCCTTCTAAATTTGACCAAACATGAGGGAGTACTGTTCAACCAGGTAGATTGCGAACATGCAGAGGCATTTTGGTCCCATGCCAAATCAAAGAAGTCAGCAAGCAGAGTAGCAAGGTTGATATTATCCACCTATTGATCTGTCCATAACTTAATGTTGTGACCATCGCTTAAGATCAGCCTGGTACCACATTTGTATGGTGCACCCACCTTACATATTCCCTTCCAGAAGGGAGCAATGTTTTAAGTATCGTTGTCGATATCGCCAAGTTACTCGGGGGAAAAATCAGGGATATATTGCTATTTATCGCCAAATATCGCTAAAAATTAGAAAAAATAGGGCAAAATAAAGATTTTTTTGAAGGATTTTTCTGTATATCCCTTTAAATTTATAAATACACCATTATGATCAATAACATACAAAACAAAATCATTTACTCTAGGGGACACTTAATTTAGGCTCATATATGAGTCTGAACTGTCCGACACTATTTATGAACTGTTAGAAACTTTGCAATAGTTTGTGAATTAAATAATCACAATAAGATTACACGCTAGGAAACATGATAAAACATATCGAAACCCATTTGGTTCACAGTACATAAAAGCATATCACAAATTCATAACTCATAAAGCATATGGCATAATAGGCATAAAGCATCTCACAGACTAACAATACATGCTATAGCATAATACTCTGAAAATGATTTAAGCAAAAAAATTTCAAATTTGGATAGCAAGTTGATTGGATGTGTAGTATTGACATACTAAAATTTCATTAGGGTTTAAATAGATGAAACCCATGAATCCCAATTAATTTCATGATAATCATGATGAATCATATCAAACTTGATGTGATTCATGTTTATAATCTATTCTTCACGAAAATGTGCTTAAGAAATTTGAGAAATTAAAAAATAAAAATATACCTCAACTTAGAAGTTTGGAAGAAACCACAAATCCGTGAAGAGAGGCTTCAAATCCACCAAGAACAGCAAATGGAGGGTTTGGTGATATATCAGCGATATTTGGCGATATATCGGTGATATTCGAATTTTTTCCCAAAACAGGGGAATTTAGTTTGTTTTAATGCCGAAGCCTGACGATATAGCAATATATCGGCCATATATCGCTATATATCGCCGATATTTTAAACCATGGAAGGGAGAGATCTTCCCCGAACGACGTCCTCTGGCATGGAGTGGAGCGAAATGCCGGAAGTTTCTATCCTTGCAAATGTCAAGTTTTCATTAGTGATTTCTTAACTTAGTGATCTTTCATCCAATTTGTCCCCACACATATATTTTATGGCCAATTTTAGCTACTCTGTTACACCTGCCAAACTGATACATAAAAAAAAATCATAGCTCACTATAAAATCATTTAAAGTTAGAAATTTTCGCTTACTATTCACAAAATTTCGCAAACTAATAATTTTAACCTTTTAGCAATTTACATGTTTCCAATATTCTTTGGGATATATAAAGTATAAACTTGTTTTTGCACTAACTGACCTTTGCTGGCTTCCTCTTAACTTTTTTCATTTTTCTGATATTTTTCTTTCGTGTTATTGATCTCGGATCCTTACTAATCGATCACGGGTGAAAGAAAAAGGTTACTTATACTAGTTGGGTAACTTTTCAAGGTTATATGTGGTTTATGATATGTAAATAGAGGTGTAAATATTATTGTGTGGAGGTCGACCCATTACACTTAAATCACTTTGAATTTTTGGCCCTTTGAGTTTTTATGACTGTTTTGGTTCTACATTTTGCTTTTTGGACCTTTCTTATGTTTTATTTACCCTGCTTTGCAGTTATTAAGCTTCTTACCTATGATTCCATCTGTCCGTCTCATAGTGGTAAGAAAACTCGGAGCATTATTACTGCTACTTTGTACTGGACAAAATGGAACTATTCTCTTCAGAATTTTCTTCTTTTTTCATCACAGGTAGTTGGAGGAATTGATGAAAACATGCCTTCAATTCCTTCTGCTACAGGAGTGGAGATTGTTACCTACTCAAAACTACACGGCCAGGTAAATTTTCTCAGTTAGTGTTGCTAAACTTTCATTGTTTTTTAGCAAAACTGTATATGGTGGATTCTTTCCCATCCGCTGTATTCCAATTTTTCAATTGCAGAACTGTAAATGCGCCCTTGTTATTTTTTTATCGATTCATTGTACATAATAGGTTTTGAGTTCTATTTTAGTTGAGAAATTTAAAAAATTCTTTGTTTGTGGTTAGGTGTAACTGTGTAAGAGGCACAAACCAGATTCAACATAAGCTAATATTTCTCCCCTCGTTCCTTGAATAACCTCCTTACGATGAATCTCTTTGTTGAAGGCTACATTTTTTTGATTTCATAATTGATTGAACACTTAGCGCCTTTGATTTTTTTGAAGTTTTTTTTTGTCTGATTCTGATATTTAGAACCATATGTTCATTCACTCCATGTGAAACTGTACTGAGCTTATAACATGGAACTTTGTGCTTAATCTATATATGTTAAATTTACCTATTGCGGCCATGTGAATAACCCATCTAGGCAGACGTAGATGACACATAGAATGATATACAAAGATATCATTTTCCTTGCTTAATGGACAACGTCACAATTAAATTTGGAATTGTTTCTCTTAATCTCAAATTGTATTGATTGGGTGCTTATCAATGGAAATTCTATTTTGAATTAGGTTTATCATAGATCTTTTATTCCTTTGATATCAATGAATGCACATTTCCTTTCTCTATTCCCATTCATATCATTGCTGGTCATTAGACATTCTCAGTTTTTTTTCCAACTTGCGATTAGAATGAGTCATAAACATACTCTTGTTCCTCGAGTTGATTATATTGTGGAAGAGCATCCTGGCATTTCTGACTGGTTGTCTTTTATTTGATTGTTTACTTCAGTAATGTGCATGGATTTCTTATGCGGAAAGGTTATTTAGTTGAATAGGTTGCACTCTCATAAAGATTTTTTTAATTAAGAAAATGGTAATCTTTATTCTAAATTTGGAAAGGTTACATTTGCTTTCTCCACATCACATTAACATATATAATATATATGATCCTCGTGATCCCATCAGGATACAACATACCATATCCTTTTACTCTTTCCACACTGGTATGACTTGCTTCACTTCCATTAATTGCTTAAAATTATGCTTTTCAATCATTTTGATTTTCTGATCCAAGTGGTCCAAAGTGGCTTGTCCTAATAATATTTTCTATGTTATGGACTTGTATGGTCATTTTAAAGTAGGTCAAATTTTTGCTTTTGCCATCGAGTTTTGTAGTGATGTGATGGATTTATCTAGAAAAAAATTAACCTAAAAACAAACTCTTTTAGTTTTGTTACATGGGGAAGAAGCCCAAAGGGTACACCATGAAAGAAACCCTCAAGGGGAATGCTTCTATGTAACAAGGACAAAGGCCAATGATATAAGGATTACAAAGGGGTGTCACCTATGGGTGGGAATACCACAAAAAGGTTAAAGGAAAATACATATAATATAGAGACATGAATGATAAAGATAAGTACTCTTAACACCCCCCTCAAACTCAAGGTGGGGACCCACATAGAGTTTGCAGGAGGAGTAGAGCAATAATGTCAGACCGACCTGCAAGCAGACTGATCTGGAAACACGATTGACATGTAAGGACAACCGAAGAACCCGAAAGACCTGCAAGCAGGCCAACCGGAAAACCCATCTAACCTGCAAGAAGGCTGACCGAGGAACAGGCGAGCCTGCAAGCAGGTCGATCTGAAAACTGGTAACCATACTGACATCTCAAACACCCCCCCTTGCTTGGAGAAAGACAGAACAATATATTGCCGACAAGTAAAAAGGAATGCCAAGAACAACATAGCAAACCAGGAAAGGTAGCTGAAGAAGCAGAGAGAAGAGTTCGTATAATGAGATTAAGGAAGTACGATTATGAACGGACAAGAGTAAGAATCCTCAATCGATAGTACTAAAGGCTAGAAAGGCCACAAACAACGACCTCCATAATGGAGGACTGCAGGATAAACTGACAACATTGAGGGCTATGAAAGCCACGACTGCAGGATAGACTGATAGTACTAAAGGCTACGAAAGCCACGAACAACGACCTCCTTAATGGAGGATTCCAGAATAAATAGAGCTCCAAGCGAAGCAAAGTGCGGTTCAACAATGAGCAACAAAGCATCTAGAAGTAAGCACATGTGGAAGAAGTACGACTAGAGGAAGAGCAAAGTGGAGGTGGCCGACAGAAAATGATCTCATGATCCTTAACCGATCTTACCTGGGATCGCAAATTCCAAGTTTGTCTATAAAGAGCTGATCTAATTGTATTAGTTTCTATAATTGGATAGCCCCAATTGGTAGGAAAAAACCCACAACCCCTTGGGGTTATCCTTCGCTTGGAAGTAGGAAAATGAATAAATATAGTGATAGTTTTATTCTTTGTCGCCGTAAATAAGAATATTTAAAATCAAATTTTTGGAATTTAAAATAATGTGATGGGTGAACGATGGGAATTGAATCCACGCATGGGGTTTTTATCTACCAATTGGGGCTCTCCCTTCATCGCCCCCATGGGGATGGTCTATAGGGCTCATAACTACTGCTCTTACTATATGACACTTACGTAGCCAACACTTAGATCCGGCTCTACCAAAACTTTTTTGGTTCACCCAATCGAAGTAAGCGCTCGACACCTCCTGGGAGATCTCGATTGTCACAATCGAAGAAAGAGATGAAAGAGTTGTAAAACAAACCCTAGCTCATTAGAATGTAAGCAACATCGAGCATCTGATGTGTTTGATGCGATGTTGTGCAGTGCGAGACACATGCAGTACGATGCACATGCGTTGATGTAAAGTGAGGCTCAGAGAGCAAAGATGCAAGACGGTAAAGGAAAGGCGCACAACACAACGACCAATGAGAATCAATGTCAAATGGTTGTTGAGCACACCATAGACGCACATGAGATGAGGGCTCTAAAGCATAGGCAATAGATTTGCAGCGGCTTGTGGAGCATGGCTGTAACAATGCAACGAGTGAGTGAACATAACACGACAATTCAATGAACATCAGTAAGAGTGCTGCAGACAGCTGGTGAGCAGCTGCAAATGCTATAGAGCAAGGCCATTGATCAGCTATAGCACTCGGGGTGAGCTAACTAAGCATGGGATTCAATTTGGCACTTCGTTGAGTAGATGTCAGATGAATTTGAATGGCCGAAGCGATGCACAAAGCTGATCGCACAAGTAAAGACATGTAGGAACGCGCATATCAGATGATGAAGCATACACACATACCAAGATCATGTAGAGCAAATCAATCAAAGACCGAGCCGAGCTGCACAAATTTGCATAAGCAACAATAAATCCACACCTAACAGAGTACCCACAACATTGGCAGTGCTCGACTGAACGTGAAGGATGCACTGGATGCAGATGAACAACAATAAATCCGTCTGATTGGTGTGATCCAATTGCCTCATTTAAGATCTAAGCTCCACTTTTGAAGATATGTAGCTCCTAAGTAATTCAGCGGGAGAAGAATAGATCAACACAGATCTGTAATTCACATTAGGAGAGGAAACATAGCAATATTTCTTTCCTCTATGTGGCACCGAGCAGAGGAGATAAGAACGAGGTATTCAGAGCAACACACAACGGAGGCCAAGGATATGGAAAATGATTTATGGGCTTAGCGCTCGGCAGATCGCATGAACTAGAGAATCTATCACATAGTAGTCAAAGCGCCGCCTAGGCATTTTAGACCTCTGGGCGCCTAGGCAGGTGGTTGTCCCTAGGCGACCGCCAAGATCCGCGTAGGACCGCCTGACACCTGGGCACCTAGGACCGCCTAGGCGCGCCTGAGCAGTTTTTTACTTGATCCAATTTGGGGGTTTTCCAAAATTGAGTTAAAATTTTCCCAATACAATAAAAAAATATTGGTTTTTTTCAAAATTGAGTTGAATTAATTCAAATTCTATGGGTTCATAAGAATTTAAGGGTTTTTCAAAATTGAGTTGAATTAACTCAAATTAAGTTAAATTAGCTAAAAATTGAGTTGAATTAAATCTAAACTTAAATCCTAATATTTTTATTCTATTTTTCTTGATTTTTTAGAATTTTTTATTCTCTCTCTCTCCCTCCCTCCCTCTTTCTCTCTCTCTCTCTCTCTCTCTATATATATATATATATATATATATATATATATATATATATATATATATATATATATATATATATATATATATATATATATATATATATATATATATATATATGAGGGCCGGGATGCTATCTCTCAAAGTAGCATTTTTGCTACTTTGACAACTTAACACGACCGCGCTACATGTGATCTCCGACCAAATCAACATCAACAACCTCCAATCACCTCCATTGGTGATCTCTGCTGACACCACCTCTCGGCGTCCACCGATAGAGGACTCTAGTGACTACTTCCATTGTGAGCCATCCATTCATCACCTCACCTCATCCGGTGACCTCCAATGACATCCGCAGTCGACGACCACCTCCAGTGACTTCTAGCACTTCCGATTGTGAGTTCGGATGACATTTATCGCCGTTCATGGCTTTGATAGCCACTGATGACCTGCCAAAGCAGCTAAGAACGCTGCTTTCGAAGGTAGCATCTTGTTTCTCTCTCCCTCTCTCTCTCTCTATATATATATATATATATATAGAGGAGTGATAAAATGCGGCGTGCGATGCGTGCGGCGTCGCACTGCAGCCGCACTCACCGCACGCCTCATCCTAACACGCCTCTCTCTCTCTCTCTCTCTATATATATATATATATATATATATATATATACTAGTAATGCCTGTGCCTGTCGGCACGCAAAAGATTTCGAGGGCGACAAAAATTCGAGGGCGTGAAAATTTTTTGAGGGAGGGAACATATTTTAAGAGTGGTAATCATAATTTAAAAGTGGTAATAATATTTCGATGGAGGTGATAATATTTTCATAAAAACATTTTGGCAAGGACACATATTCAGCGGGGGAGGCAAAATCCACTAATAACACATCTGCACTAATATTTTGTAAATAAAATGAATGCGCTGTGAGTGCCTCGGCCGTAAGTGCAGCAAATCAATTGGGTATGCTCTCCACTTACAGTGGCAAAATGCAATAGTAATATGGAGTAAAAAACTATGACAATGAAAAAAAAGAAAAGATGATATTGCTTTACATCTCTCTCTTTCTCTCTCTCCCCTTACTAACGTGAAAAAAAGGCTATGAAAAAAGGAAACCAATGACCAAGTAAAAAAAATCGAATGGCATAAAATAGTGGCCCCGAACCACAGGAGCCCAGCCAACAACACCTATCCCCACTCGTTCGATCACCCGAACCTTATGATAGGAGCCCCTTGGGGTTCTCTTGGTGGCCTATAGATCTCAACAATCCAGAACCGTCCAATCGAACAGGAATAATAGGTGTCGATGGTCGGACCCCGATCCACGGTGATACCCACTTCATAACCTGAAGGAACTACTACTCAAGGATTTTTTAAATATGTTTATTTCATGCTTGTGGAGTACTGGCCAACGAACTAAAAACGAAGGGGGGTTGACCCTTGATCTTCACAGTGAGACAAAGATCGAGACCGGGTTGAAGGCTAGGCTGGCGGATTGTGACCGAGCAATGGATCGGGGTTCTTCCCCGTGGGCTGAAGGTGAGGTTGGCAGATCGGGGTTCTTCCTCGCGGGCTGAAGGTGAGGCTGGCGGATCGTGGCTAAGCAAGGCGGATCGAGATCGGGAGGCATGGATCGAGGTTCTTCTTCCCTCACTCCCACTTCACCCCTCGCCCCGACAATCTCTCTCTCTCTCTCTCTCTCTCTACGGTGGGGCACAGATGATTGAGCATCGACAACGCAGAGAGAGGTACTGTAGGGTTCAGGGCCTTCACTGGCGGCGTTGGACGGAGGGTTGCCAGTGATCGGGCGTCCTAACGTATTCAGGCGGAGGTTGACGGTGATTGGCGATGCCACCTGCAACAGAGAGAGAGAGAGAGAGAGAGAGAGAGAGAGAGAGAGAGAGAGAGAGAGAGAGAGGACCTCCCCGGCAACGCAACGACCCCGACCTCGTTGGTGACGATCCCATGAAGCACCACACCTGCTGCACTAGAGCTCCATACACTTCAAAGTGCTTGAAGTTCTCGCCGGTCGTATCTGGGTCGCGGTGCTCGTCGGTCGGGGCCGGGCTCGAAGTGCTCGTCGATCTGGACATGGGCCACGATGCTTGTCAATTTGGATCTGGGTCGCGGTGTTCGTCAATTTGGATCTGGGTCGCGATGCTCGTTGGTCGCAGTGCTCACCGGTCAAATCTAGGTTGCGGTGCTCGAAGTGCTCGTCGGTTGGATCTGGGTCGCGGTGCTCGTCGGTCGGGGTGGGGGAGATGGTGGGGAGAGAGACGGTGGACTGACGGGATGATACAGAATGAGAGAGAAAGGGATAAACACAGCAAGGCTATGATTCATCCATCTTTTCTTTTTCTCTTTTTTTTTTTTTAAATTTGAATTTAGATTGTATCTCCCCCACTTTCATATTTGAATTCAAATTCTTAACCTCTCATTCTCTCTCCTCCGGCTGTCCTTTCACATCAACACTAAAATATAACAAAACAGTCCGCTAAAAAAAATGAGATGGGTGTGTTGCTATCAAGAGAGAGAGAGAGAGAGAGAGAGAGAGAGAGAGAGAGAGAGAGAGAGAGAGAGAGAGAGAGAGAGAGAGAGAGATGTGACTATTGCAATCAGTCGGCGCTAGGTGCAAAGATTTATTGCAATAAGTTGGGCTGGGTGTAGAGATGGGTCTATTGCAATCAGTCGGCGCTGGGTGCATTTCACAGGTCGGACTGAGTGCAAAGAGGGTGGTGTCCAGAACTTTGGAACCCTGGGCCAGATCAGCTGTAAACCCCCGTGACATGGCCGAAAAAATTTTCAGCACATCCTGCGTACACTACAACCGCGGGGCCCACTGTGATTCAAGTCATCGGGTCGCAGCCCCAGCAACATGGGGGTAATGGCCCCCAGCACATAAAGCGTGCTGATAGGGATAGACTATGGGCAATGGTTATACTGTATGCAGAATATGCTTAAATTTTTCCTCATATGACCCCATACGTCTCTCTCTCTCTCTCTCTCTTCTTCCTCTCCTCGCAGTGAATCGCACCCACCGACTGGCAGGCATGTCCGGCCGGTCAATCACACTCTTCCCAGACCGGTTAATCGCAGGCCGACGTCTGTTCCCTCCGGACGATCGAGCTCCAGTGCCGCCTCATCGTCGATCGTCCGGCTCTCCAGTTTCCAGCGCCGCTCAACCGTCGATCGTGCTCCAGCGTTGCCAGCCACCAGGGTCGGAGACCGACCCCCTTCTCTCTCTCTCTTCGGCGTCGCCAACCATCTCGGGGAATTTGGGCTGCGGGATGAGGGGGGGAGGTCGCCAGCCATCTGGGGGAATTCGGGCTGTGGGATGAGGGGAGGGCCAGGCAATCGGGCAATGAGATTTGGGGAGGGAGTAGGCGGTCGTGTAATCGGGGCGACATATGGGGCTCGTGGGCTGCGGGTGTTATCGGGGTGCTCAGGGTATGCGGGACTGACCGAAATTTGGGGGTAATGGTGACGAATCATAGCCGTTTATTTATCTTGATATCGATCAGTGAGATCTCAGGTCTCTTTATGAGAGCGTGGTGCGGGCATATGACAAATGTGGGCCGATTGATTAGGGAGGATAAATTTGGACTGTCACTTATCTTCTCCAAACTATCCCTTCCTCCTGAAATATATATATATATATATATATGTATAGGTGTATTAGGCTGCGGTGCGTGCGGTGCGTGCGGCGTCGCACCGCAGCATTCTGATGCGCCGCTGCATTGCGTGCGATGCACGCAGCGGTGCATCAGACGGCTGCGGTGCGACACCGCACGCCGCATTTTATCATCTCTCTCTTTCTCTCTCTCTCTCTCTCTCTCTCTATATATATATATATATATATATATATATATATATATATATATATATATATATATATAGGGGCATGCTATAATGCGACATGCGGTAAGTGCCACGTCGCATGTCGTCGTCTGATGCACCCGCATGCGGTACGTGCGGCACCACAAGTCAGGCGTCTGATGCACCTCTGCGTGCATGCGATGCACGCTGCGGGTGCATCAGACGACTGACGTACGACGTGGCACTTACCGCATGCCGCATTATATATATATATATATATATATATATATATATATATATATATATATATATATATATATATATCTCCTAGGCACCGCCTCGCCTAGACATGCCAAAACACTTAAGCACCGCCTACCCGCCTTGACTGCACGGATCTATCATTGTCTTTGAGTTGAGGCTCGGAGCTCCTGGAGATATGGGGTAGGTCGGAGCTGCTGAACAACGTACAAAGAAGAGATAGGAAGACTAACAATGACGATTGGATCTTATTGTAGAAGTTGGATCGGGTTTCACGAAGGGATCGGATCCATTGACTTATGTCAAATGAATCTCCACCGCCCAAACACATCAATGGCTGAGATTGAAATTTCTTATTTTATCTCCTCTAGAGTATCTCCACCTCTACATCGCCACCGCTGTAAAACAATGAATCAAAGAATACCTCTTGTCTAAAGATCTTGGCCCGCTTCGCTACTTCCTTGGCCTTGAGTTTGCATCATCTCCCCAGGGATACTTGATTCTCAACTGAAGTTTACTATTGATATATTGAGTCGTGCCACACTTACAGGCTCTTGAACCGTGGACACATCGATGGAGCTTATTATGAAGCTTCGTCCTATTGATGTCGCGTCGCTTTCGGATCCCACGGACTACCGACAACTTGTTGGTGCTCTTGTCTATCTGACGATCATACGATCAGACATTGCGCATGACGATCGAGTTCTTAGTCAGTTTGTCAGCTCTCTTCGCTCAGCTCGCTATGTTGCACTATGAGGATTCTTCGCTATCTCCGAGGCACGGTGACTCGCTCCTTACTGTTTTCGTCATCTTCTTCCCTGGAGCTTTGCGTTTTTTTCGATGAAGACTAGGCATGAGATTCCACTGATCGACGATCTACCACTGGCTTATGTATTTTCCTTGATAACTCACTCATCTCATGGAAAAGCAAAAAGTAGGAGATCGTTTTGCTCTCTATTATCAAGACCGAGTATTGTGCTATGGCACGCACTTCGTGTGAGGCCGTTTGGCTGCGTTGTCTCCTCGGTGATATAGGTATTTAGCTGACCTCGTCAACTCCCCTCTACTATGACAACCGAAGTGCAATTCAAATTGCTAGCAATCCAGTAGTTCATGAGCGCACGAAGCACATTGAGCTAGCTTATACTTTGTTCGACATTTCTTCAAGGACGACATGCTCTTGGTTCCATATGTGTCTTCTACTGAGCAGTTTGCTGACTTCTTTACGAAGTCACACACTATTTAGCGGTTTCAATATCTCCTTAGCAAACTCTTGGTGTATGATCCACCTTGAGTTTGAGGGGGTTGTTAGAGTGTGTACATATATTCCTAGTCCTTGTATAGGTTTATTAGCCTCTTTACCCTTGGTGACCCAATCCTATCCTTTGTATAGCTATATATAGGGCCATTGCCCCAATGAGTAAATTACTCTCTTTACTCCAAAAGTCATTGTTTTCCCTTTTCTTTTTTGGTCTAACAGTTAGGAACTAGGTTAGGTTAGATCAACTTGATGTTTTTTACTTTTATTATTTCTGGATTATAAACTGACTAAATTTTTGGATCATTACTTTAGTCGTTTAGTCATTCATTATGTTTAATGTTTAAGTTTTAGGTAGTTTAGATGATTTGTTTTCAAGATTTAGTGTATTAGAAGTCCTATTTTGTTAAGGATTTGTGTTGAGATGTCTTTTAGTCATTCATTATGTGCAGGGATATACCGATACTTCGAAACAGGTGCCGTACCCATATTAGATACTTCCCGATACTCCGATACGGCCCGATACGGCGGGATACGTATCCGATACGGCTAGGAAGTATCAGAGTTTTTTTTTTAAAAAGATCCGATATGCCGGGGATACGGGATCGATACGTGGGGATACGGGACCGATACGCTGGGGATACGGGACCGATACGTCGGGGATACGGGACCGATACGCCAGGATTGTATGGATGGTAATGTAGTCTAAAATCCAAAAATCTGACCCGAACCCAACCGGAACTTCAGATATGGGTCTAAATTATATACGTGACTATTTGCTTAATGATATAATTTATATGTCTTATTTTTTGGATGATGCATGTGACACTAACTTTGTATTTTGTAATGGATGATGAATGCTAGCGATTTGTAATGGACAATGAATATGACACTTGCATAATGTTGTTAGCATTATTTTTTTGTAATGGATGAATGTGACACTTGCTTTGTATTTTTTAGTTGTATTGGATGTAAATCATGTAATGATTGCTGAGCATGGTCATATTTAATTTTCAAACTATTCGGTATTTACATTATAGCACAAAATATTATATTTAATTATTAATATATATATATATATATATATATATATATATATATATATATATATATATATATATATATATATATATATAGGGAAGTGCTAGAATGCGGCATGCGGTGCGTGCGGCATCGCACCGCAGCCGTCTGATGCACTGCTGCGTGCATCGCATGCACGCAGCGCGTGCATCAGACGGCTACGGTGTGATGCCGCACGCACCGCATGCCGCATTTTAGCATACCCCTATATATATATATATATATATATATATATATATATATATATATATATATATATATATATGGGGAGGGATACTCTTACTAATGAAATCTTACTAATGAAGTTACAAATCACATTTTACCTAACCAAGAGGTTTCAGAATTTGATGAAACTTGGTGGGGATGCTCTCTATGGCAAGTTGATCATCCTCACCAAAAATCAACAAATTCTATAACCTCTAGGGGCATCAAATATGTTATTCAAATTAACGGTTAAAATGAACGGTCGATAAAGCTTCTAATATTTGATGCCCCTAGAGGTTATAGAATTTGTTGATTTTTGGTGAGGATGATCAACTTGCCATAGAGAGCATCCCCACCAAGTTTCATCAAATTCTAAAACCTCTAGGTTAGGTAAAAGGCGATTTGTAACTTCCATTAGTAAGATTTCATTAGTAAGAGTATCCGTACCCTATATATATATATATATATATATATATATATATATATATATATATATATATATATATAATTACAAACGTATCCCTGCCATACCGCGTATTCTAGTTTTTTAAAAATCCACGTATCGCCGTATCAGTATCGGTGCTTCCTAGATTATGTGGAATGAATCATGACACGACCAAAATTATGTTTTATGATGTTTTGAAAGTCTTCATAGACGCATGTAATTTTCATAGTTTAAGTTTTTTTTTTCCTTCTTTTTTCTTTGGTTTCATGTTAGATTAATGAATATATACACATGAGGCTATAAACTATGTATTCAAGTGGCGATGGAATAATATTGAGATGTATGTTCTTCTCTCCTTTTGTCTCTCTTGTGTCTTCATTGTTGGGGTTTATGTTTTGGCCTTTTGGCGCATGTTTTCGTATATTGTTGCGTAGTTCGCCATCCTTCTTCTTCCCTCTTCTTTCATATGATTTTTTTTTTCCTTTTGGGACTTTGTTAGCTCATCTTTCGTTGGAACTGGGAGAAAAAGATGAGAATGGAGAAAAATGCTGATTTTATGCCGTATCATGTTGGGACTTACGTGAATACCATCTCTGAAGAGGATGATCAATGAAATGGTGGATGTTTAAATAATTAACATTGAGTTGAAAGAGGACTAGTGACTAGTCAACCACTGGGTGGAAGGGTCATTTTGACAGTAGCATTTAGCCATGATAGTAATAAATTGGCATGCCTGGCATTAAGGATGCGTCGACATGATGAAGGTGGTGTGGTGGTGACTGGTGAGAATAAATGTGCTGATGATGGTGGGGAGGGTGGCCACAATGGCTATGTTATATGTCTGTCATTAATGTTTCCTATTTTGGACAGTCTGGCTGATTTGGCCTTTTTGATTGTGGGAAAGGGTGAGCAATACCCACTGTCAGTCGAGTATGGGATGACTTTGCTTCCCTTGAAGAACAATTTGTGTTCTTTTTTTAATAACATCTTCTATGGATTTTAAGGCACCAGTGAAAGTAGCCGTGAGCATGTTATAAATGATTATGATGATGATGATGGTGTTGATACATCCACATCATCATGTTATGCCTTATAGTTATAATTTTTTTGCTTATGAATATAACATCAACTCACAGCTTATGAAGTTTTAAGCTCACATTTAAATATTTG
Source organism: Chamaelirium japonicum (assembly GCA_947650365.1). NCBI lineage: Eukaryota > Viridiplantae > Streptophyta > Magnoliopsida > Liliales > Melanthiaceae > Chamaelirium > Chamaelirium japonicum. The sequence continues at coordinate 55,453,505 of OX393554.1, read as the reverse complement.
TTGCTCAACTGTTGTCTGAAACCACTTATTTATGCAAGCAAACAAACCAAGCATAAAATTTGAACATTATGTCCAAGCATGTCTGTGAGATTTCCTTTAGTTTTTTGCAATTGTTTCTGCTAGCCTTAGTTAAAAAATGATTTTTAGGGACCTCTGGTTTTTGTCATCCGTTGGTCAATGTTTGTGTTTCATTTTTGGCTACACACTTTTGGGACCCTAGGGCCCTAGATGAGTGAAGTATGCATCAAGATTGAGTTTTTTTTAACTGTTACTGCTTTAAGAGGAGATCGGACACCTTTCTTAATTGGGGACTTGAAAGGGAGGGAAAAATTGATTACCTTGATATCTAGCGACTATTGTAACTGTCGAAAGGGGAAGTGGCGACAGGAAGGTGAAAACTACTACCTTCTTTTGAATGAATTCTGTGCGAGAACACGAATTAGACCTTCCAACTTAGTTTTTTACCGTTGAATATTTGTTTAGTCATAATGAGAGAGGGAATTTAGTTCTCCATCTCATAAGTCATATAATCCATCTGACACTCTATCTTTGAGGGCTTGCAGATGAATATATCTAGGGTGTATCTCTGGCGCATTTCATTTGTATTCAGTCACTTCCAATTAACTTGAATATATTCTATGCTGTACACATTTGACCTTAGCATTGCTAGCATTCTTCCTTATGCTTCCTGTTGCATGTTCACCTGGATAACTATGAGCTTTTTACAATTATATATGGGAACACATAGCTGGAGCATATGTTATAATTGTTCGTTCTAAAGCATTGGTCTACTTGATTTAATTGGTAGATGTGTGAATATTGTTTCAGCCTTTTCCTTCTTAGAGTACAACTATAATGCAGGTTATCCATCCCTTATTTAGTTCTCATTGTTTCCCTCCACTGGGTTTCCTTCCATTTAGGGGCACAATAATCGTCAGCCATTTTGCCCTCCAATGCCTGAAGATGTTGCAACTATCTGCTATACAAGTGGTACAACTGGCACACCAAAGGTATCGACAATATCATATGGTTTACATAGTTTTGATCTTGCTGATTGATTTTTCCTCGAGACCTGGTTTGGTTGCTTTATTTGTATTTCTTTTTTCTTGGTTAAATTTTGTGCCAATTTAAGTAAGCAAAAGTTTTTTTCCTCAGGGAGCTGTACTGACTCATGGAAGTTTGATTGCAAATTCTGCTGGAGCTAGCCTTAGTGTTACATTCTATCCCTCAGATATGTGAGAGTTTCTTACTTTTGATTTGGCATACACATTTTTGAAAATGATAATCATTCCATTTCACCTGTTTGTTTCCCATGTTCACATCTTTATGGTTGCTTTTCCACAGCTATATATCTTATCTTCCTTTGGCACACATCTATGAGCGGGTCAACCTAATCTCGATGGCCCATTTTGGAGTTGCTATTGGTTTCTACCAGGGGGTATTAAACTTCCCTAATTATTCTTCAACCATTTTGAGTTCTCTCTTATACTTTCTGCTCAATTTGCTACCATGCTAATGAGTTAATTATTCAAAACTTGCAAACGATTTCGAAACATTTTCAGAATATTATCTATTTCTTGTATTTTAATCTACCAGTGCCAAGAGGCAAGAGTTGAGCTTAGGTAGACAGCTGTTGAATTATGAAACTAACCTTATTTGGATATGTACCTCAAGAATTACTAGAACTTATTTACCAGCACTAACCATAACCATCAAGCATCTTTACTAACGATTCTTGTTAAGGGACATCTCTGTTGTTAGTAGAAGCTTTCCAACATCATTCCAACAACATACATCAATAACGATTCCAATTAAGTGATATCTTTCTTGTTAGTGGAAGCTTTCCAACATCTTTTCCAACAATCCGAGGCTCTCCTTATGGGATCTTCCTCTACTCTCTGTACATACCCATACCATCTTATTAAGTTCTTCGTCATTTTATCTTCAACCGGTGCAACTCCTTCACTTCCTCTAATATATCCATTGATGGGGATCAATGCGCTCACTTTGGAGTTTGGAGCCACCGATATCTTTCTTGTTAGTGGAAGCTTTCCAACATCTTTTCCAACAATCCGAGACTCTCCTTACGGGATTTTCCTCTACTCTCTGTACATACCCATACCATCTTATTAAGTTCGTCATTTTATCTTCAACCGGTGCAACTCCTTCACTTCCTCTAATATATCCATTGATGGGGATCAATGCTCTCACTTTGGAGTTTGGAGCCACCCGAGAAGCCATTTACGGAGGATCCATTACCGGAATCGGTTGATCTTAACATGGAGCACTTGCAGAGGAGTTACATAGTCATGTAACATGATATTTGTTGTGATTTGATGTACTTAGTTTTTGGGTTTATTTGATCATGTATTAGGGTTTGTAACCTAAGTTAGGTGGGTTGGGGTCATGTTGAGTTAGATGGATGTGGGTTTAGTGAATTTTAGTTTCCTTATGTATATGGCCAAATTTGTTTGTTTAGATGAAAGAAAGAGAAAAAAGGGATGGGGGTGATATTTCATATTTGCATGGTCCTCTCGCGCAAAGTTCCCACCAGTGGTATATCGAGACACCATCCATCTCCTGAACCATGGGGCCCTTTTTGGGGTCCCTATGTCATGTCCTTTCATCTCCCTCCTCTGGTTTCTTTTTATTTATGTTTTCTTCTCCGTTGTAATCAAATTTTATGAATATTTGAATGAAAGAAAAAAGGCTATAAGCTTTTCTTCAAACCTTATGCTGATTCAAGGTTCTTGTTGGGAGATCCATTGAGCTGGAGCGAGTCCAGAGGGTGTGAGGTCCATCTATAATCGATCTCTATCTTGCATCTTCTCTTTCTGTGTTGTCTTCAATCCTTGATGCATGCGTGTTCTTTTAAAAAGACTAAGTGGAGATTTTAAGCAGTTAAATTTGAATTTCAGCCCTTTTAATATCAATTTCAGCAATGATAACGAGGCCTAATGGTATAACGAGACACGTTCCTCTCGCGCACGTTCCCACCAGTGGTATAACGAGACACCATTCATCTCCTGAACCACGGGGCCCTTTTTGGGGTCCCTATGTCATGTCCTTTTATCTCCCTCCTCTGGTTTCTTTTTATTTATGATTTCTTCTCCATTGTAATCAATTTTTATGAATATTTGAATGAAAGAAAAAAGGCTAATAGCTTTTCTTCAAACCTTATGTTGATTCAAGGTTCCTGTTGGGAGATCTATTGAGCTGGAGCGAGTCCAGAGGGTGTGAGGTCCATCTATAATCTATCTCTATCTTGCATCTTCTCTTTCTATGTTGTCTTCAGTCCTTGATGCATGCGTGTTCTTTTAAAAAGACTAAGTGGAGATTTTAAGCAATTAAATTTGAATTTCAACCCTTTTAATATAAATTTCAGCAATGATAACAAGGCCTAATGTATAGATTCAATTACCAAACAAGTATGTTACGAATATCAACAAGTCACAAATAAACAAACAAACCAATTTGTTCTCATATAATCGTAGCAATAAGACAATTAAAAATATCACAAAAGAGGCACAATATCAAATAAAATAACTTATGGTCTAACAAAAGATCCCACAGTCAATAAACTAGAGTATACAAATAACTTTTAAGACCAAAAAATAATGAAGATTTATGGCCAGGTCAATAGTAACAATTACCAACATAAATGAAAATGGCGAATGACGTATGGAGGGTGACTCGAAAGAGTGCGGGAAGAAGCCAAGTCGAACGATCTCTAGTAGAAGTCCACTGACGCCGATCTCTTGTCAGAAGAAGGATGAATGCAGTTGAGGAGGTGGCAGCTTGATTATCGGAAGAAGAGGATGGGAAAAATAAGCGCACAGGCCCTTAAACCGGATCACTATCGACCAAGTGCATAAAAAGCAGCCACAAATGGAAAGGCTCAAACCAAATCAAAGGCCATAACTATCCAGAGAAAAAATAAGGAAACAAATCATGTTAGTTATGATGGGGGTACAATAGACATTTTGTTAATAAAAGCCTTATCATAAATGCCCCCCCCAACCATCTTCCACTTTGCTTATAAATAAAGGGGCAAGGGTGAGGAGCAAAGGGTTTGAAAATCCAGAACCAAGGTTTAAAAAAGGGTTAAGAAAATCCAGAGAAGGAGAAGAAGCTCTGCGCGCGCGCGCGCGCACACACACACACACAGAGAGAGAGAGAGAGAGAGAGAGAGAGAGAGAGAGAGAGAGAGAGAGAGAGTTGAACAAATCATCATCCCTCTCATCCTTATATTGTAAATTTAAGTCTCTAGAAAAGCTTGCAGTGGCAACAAGGACAGCCCTTAACAAGAATGACACTTTTTAGCTTCGTCGTATTTGTATATGTGGTTTTGTTTTTTCCTCACTCGGTTTCCTGCTATGCGTCTATTTCTATTTAGATACATTGAAAGCACTTAAGATTAGGATACTATTTTTTTCTTGAACAATTCTTTTTGGATTTTGTAGTGTACTTGGGAATTAGCATGTTAAATTCTAGTTGAGCAGAAAAAATTCTGTATCAGTGAAGTTTCTCCTCTCACACGCTTCCAACTCAATGACTTTTATTCGCCATTTTTCACTTCTCATCTGCGCATTATGGCTTGTTGGTTGATCCGTATTTGAAAGAAGTAATCACTTGAGAGGTTGCCATTTTTTCTTTTCTTGAGCAATTATCATTGGATTTATAGATCACTTGGGAATACACATCCTAAACTCCAGTTTTCAATTTGAAGTGTTCTATAATAAGTGTCTCCTAACAGGGGCACTATGTATCTTTATGGCTAGTATCAAACCTGTATGGGCGTCTGGTACCTCGTGTCACTTTATAGCCATATTGTCAATACACAACCCTTTTTATTTCACTTTAAATAATGGGAGTCTGGTACCTTGTTTAACTTGTTCCAACTGCCAAGTTTAAAATTAGAAATTCATACCTAGTTTATGGCTTGAAACTTCTTCATTCGGCCATTTTAGCCTTATACTAAGAACTATATGGAGACCATAAAGCTAATGGTGCTGTCTCCGACATCAGATGAATTATTCATATTATGGACCTAACCAGAAAATGAGGTTAATATCTGCACCTGCATAAAACAGCAGCTAGCTGTCCTAATTGAAACCAACAGATTTTATCCTGTAATATCAGTCCAGCTCCTTCTTCACCTACCCTCTCATAAAGGATGCTATATCAACCCATCGGTCGTCACATCAGACAATCGATCAGCCAATTGCAGACATGGGATGTGCATGCCATATCTTTTTTTATAATTGATAGTTCAAACAATTTCTCCCCTTTGTTGCCAAAACATCTTAGGGAGAGCATTTTTGCCCCATGGTCACTCTGCTGCTTAACTCCACTTCTTGACATTTACCACAATTGCTTTTGCTTATACCTCTAGTTATTGCTACTGTTTCTTCAATGAAACGACTTACAACTCAACAAGGCAGGTCCCCTACCTGGAAACTGGTTTTCTTGGTTTGTCTCTTGCGACGTTGCCGCCTTCATCAGGTTCTGTACAAATTTCTGAGGATTGAGCCAGTTGGAGAGTTCTTGTCAGTCTTTTTGTAGAGATTTCTTAATAGAGTTGTGTTCAATAGTCGAGCCCTTTCTGGAATAGGATTTGAACGATGATCATAAAATTACTTATAACCATCACATTATATCCTTCTTTATATAGACTCTTTTGAGTCCATATATCAGAACTTGTTAAAGGAAAAGTTTTAAGCTATTCAATTCGTTCTATTTAACTGCTGCTTATCGGTAACATAACTTGGTTATTCCTCACTATTTATTAGAAATTATCTTGCTGTTGTTTTTCAACTCTTGCATGCGGAAACATACCTTTACCATCTAAATGACTTAGATACCATACAAAAAATCGAAAAAATTATGTCAAGGCCCACGATTCTGGTTACTTAAAGGTCATGAGGTCGATTATAGTTTCTCTTCATCAAGTAAACTAAAATAATTTACAATTTTTTGTTGTGTGCTGCATCTAATAAGCCGTACTCTAGCCAATTGATAGATATAAGTTACTTCTCCAATGTCACATGACTATTACAATATGCTTTCTTAGGTATGTTTCATTGATGATTACTGATCAGTGCCTGATTTCAGGATAATTTGAAACTGATGGATGATATGGCTGCTCTAAGACCCACACTATTTTGTAGTGTTCCGCGATTGTACAACAGAATATATGCTGGGTAATATATTACCTTTGCGCGTAGTTTCCATTTATCTTTGTCACTGCAATATGTACAATTCATTCACTTTTTCTAATTTAAGTAGTAGCACATACTTTCTACAGAGTTATGAATGCTGTAAAGACATCTGGGGGCTTAAGGGAAAGGTTATTCAATGCTGCGTACAATGCAAAGATGCAGGCAATATTGAACGGTGAGTTGTAGTAGAAGCTGGGTTCATTTAAATTTAGATCACATCTAATCTGTTCCTTAGTTATAGGTATGGATATTATCATGCTGTGTGACAGCGTTTTGTTAGAGTTGTTTGTCGTTACAAAGACATGATATTTTGTATCTCATAAATTTCAAGGCAATTGTAAGTGCTGTCCTAATACATATTATTCGGCTTTAGTATTGAGATTGACGTGTGATGTCTGATAGTATGTGACCACATATTAGTATTACATGCATAACTCACGGCAGTCCTTTGATCAGGGGGCATGACTTATTATTAATGTAGTGTTTTAGACACTTTGGGGCAAACCACTGAACCAAGGGTACTTTACTGGAGAACAATTGGTGATCAGAATGTGTAATGCCGATAGGATGCAAAACAAACAATCTATTCCAGCCACATATACTTATCCAAGTACGACCAATAATTGATTTGACAAATCCTGGTAAGAGGTGTATATAAATATGAAACATTTGTGTAAACTTTTAATAAATTTTTTTTTCCAGTTGTTTAATCGGATTGGTGGCCATGGTCATATTACAACATCATGTTCTCCCGAGTATACATAGTGGATAAAGTTTGGAAAGGACTTAACCGTCAGTATTTTGTGCTTGAAAATACTTGTATTATTCCGCAAACTTAAAGTACAGGGGCCTAAATGCAAAAGTTGCAATAGTCAATTTTGTCATACTTTACTGGTCCACCTTAGTTACACCGTGTCCTATGTCAAGAAGACTTGCTTGGGGGGCAAGTTGGTGGGATTTAGGGTCCTAACTAGGATACCTTATCCTCCTTACTCTACTCTATGGGACCAGGCACCTTGGGTTATGCTCATCTGCTTATAGCCTTATAGGCACCTGGCATATAGACGGTAAAAGGGCAAAGGTCAATGCCTCAGTTCCAATAATTGCCAAAAGGTCTGTGGTGTGCGTGAGCGTTATTTATGGACTGCCTACCTTCCAGTGTTCCTGTTGTTTATGGATCTTGGTCAGGTGAATTTTGATATAAATGATGTAATGTTCTACGACTTGGGTCATGTAGAGTTCTCTCTAGATGACATGCATTGCTCCTTACTACATATAGGTGTGCAGGCATATTAGTTTGTTCATGATAAAAATCGAAAAGAGGGATCCATGCCCTTTATAGCTGCACATGGACAATTCATTCTTTCGTGTTCCACACAATTTAGCTACATGCTGGAAGTCTTCTTGAATATTAAACCTTACAAGACAGATACCACGTGGAAGTATCCAACAATCTGACAAGTGCCAGTTTCTATGTGTCAATTGTTTTTCACAAATTTAATCTTTTAAAGTGTCTGGGTAACATAGCATTATTATTTCTAAAAACTTTGCAAGCTTATAGAGACCAACAATGGTTGAAAATAGACTGTGTGGACTACAAAACGATTCAAACAATAGTTAATTATTATATGGCTTCTATGTTCACATATCTGGTAAGAAAGAAAGTAGAATGCTCTTCGATTTCAATCCTTCTTTATTTGGTTAGTATGGCTGATGGGTTCAAAAGAATGGCAGAACTTGATGTCTTCCTCTTGAGTTAGATGCTCGAACAACAAGTTGCTGTGCTTTTTTTTTTTTTTATAATTTTCAAGGTTTTGGCTAGGATCCCGACCAGTATATATTAATATAGAAAATAGTTTGCAAGAAAAAAAGGGGAAACTTAGAGTTAAAGGAGTTACAAAGTGAAATCAGATCATCCTTCAAGGGAGCAGAAATAGTATTGTGGACCATAACCTTAGTAACTCTTCTGTTCGCTTAATAATTTCTCAATTCGGAGAGAATTTATGCTGGAAAATTCTCTTATTTCTCTCCAACCATACACTCCCAACAAATGGACATAGCAATGATGCCCCGAAGCTTTCGTTTATCCAGCAAGATATTCTTCCTCCAAAGAGACCAAAGAGATAAAATAGTAGCCAGGTTCTCTCTAATGTTCTTTACTTTTAAAATTGTGCCAAATCGATCAGACATAATTGCAATTGAGTAGTAAATGAGAAGAGTTCTTTGAACAAGAGTCACATTGTGATGGCCAAGATCCAATAGCCAATAACCAAGAGCCAAGAGGCAAGACTCCTGAGGTAGAGAAAGCCAAGATGGATGAGGTGTCCAAGGTCACGAATTAGTCCCACATCGCCTTGAGAGAGCTTCTTGATTATAAATATAATTTCTCATCCCAAATATATATGACACGTTTTAAAACCGTAAGCCGCTGTGGATCACATAAGAACTCCGTAGTTAAGCGTGCTTGGGCAAGGGCAATACTATGATAGTTGACTTTCTGGGAAGTCTTCGTACAAGCATGGGCAAAGCGGACAATATCATGTCTGTATGGGGTGGGATGTTACACACAGTGAGGATAGTTGGAGTCAGAGATACCAAGAAAGTTCCTCATGATTTGACTTTCCTTAGTAAGGATCTTGTTGTGAAGGGATGGCTTTCTAGAACCTTTTGGCCATGGGGTAAGTAGAATCTCCTCTGTTCAGAAACTTGTTGAATGAATTGATAGTAAATTTGTTCGAAAATTAGATAATTTTTCTGCAATTTATTTGTTATTTTGCTTGTAGGGATTGATTTGCCAAGTTGTAACTGATCCTCTGATGTTGGCTCAGTGTTGTCAAGGCGTCGCCTAGGCCACGCCTAGGCGGGCGCTCAATGTTGTCAAGGCGTCGGTGAGGCGGTCGCCTAGGCCACAGCCTAGGCGGGCGGCCTATATAAAAAAATTGTTATTTTGATTTTTTTCTCTTTTTTTTGTTTCATTTTTCAATGTATGTATGACCCATATACTTAAATACTATTTTATCTTCTTAGCAATTTATCTATATCTATTTCATGTTCTTTTTACTAAGGTTAAGGTTAATGTTGTTGTTTGTTTATAGAAATTTTTTTTTCTCTTTGAATTATCTTTCTATCATAGTTGTCAAGGCGCAGTGAGGCGCACGCCTCAAGGCGATTCAGCCATATGCGCCTCAGGCACTTCCTAGTGAGCCGAGCACAGCAAGGTGTGGCTCAGGCGCGCCTTTCAACGCCTCATGAACCAGGCGCAGGGTGGACTAGGCGCGCGCCTTGCTGTGTTTGGTTTTTTTTTTCGTTTTTTTTTCAGTTTTTTTTTTACCGGTTTGTTAAAGAAGAAGCGCCTTGCTGTGTTTGGTTTTTCTTTTTGTTTTTTTTTTTCAGTTTTTTTTTTACCGGTTTGTTAAAGAAGAAGCGCCTTTTGGAGATGCGGATGGCCATACCAATCAAGATGATGTGGAGGGTTTATTTGATGATGATGATGAGTGATTGGGGGTTTTATGATTTATGTCCTTTGTTTTTTTTTTTCGAGCGTGTCCTCTGTTTTTTAGTACTTGTATCCCTTTAAATGGTTTAACTGTTTAAGAATTAAGACAATGTTAACTTATCATGGTTCATGGATGATTTTGTTACTCATTGGTTATGAGTTCTCACTTATCAGTTATCACTTATGAGTAATGTATCCCTTCATTTTATGAATATGATGTTGGCATGTTGCCTATAATAAATTGTTCATTTGATGATCACACTAGTTATGACTTATGAGTTAGTGTATACCTTGTGGCTTGCATTGATTTAGTTGAATAACCGCCATATTTCTTTTTTTTTCTTAAAATATATCGTTTTTATAAATTTTAATTTTTTTTGACAATTATTATTAATTTTTAAAGCAAATTATATATTTTTGCGCCTTACACGCTAAGGCGTGCGCCTTGCGCCTCAGGCTCTAGCGGCCCCTTGCGCCTCAGGCGCGCCTCATCGCCATGACAACACTGCTTTCTATATACATGTCATTTATCCTCTCTAATGTTTCTATTTCTCCAATTTTAGGGTTGAGTTAAATTTTTAGGGTTTGTTTATTATGCTTGATTTGTTTCATAATGAATGTTAGGGACCTAGGGTTTTAATGTTCTAACTTCTAGATTATAACTTCTTAATATAACATAATTTAATTAATTGATTGTTACATGTTGATGTTGCATGACATACATGATTTTACGTATTCACATTTCAGTGATTTAGCATGACAATGATGACATGAATATTCTTTTTGGATAAGAATGTTTAATTTCGGTTGTTTGATTAATTTCATATGAAGTTTTTGATGATATTATGTTTATTATTTGTTCAAATATGAATATTATCCCATATATAAATTTTAATATTAAAAAAAATTTGTCGCCTAGGCCATGCCTCGCCTAGTCATCGCCTGGCCGCCTTGACAGCACTGTGTTGGCTTGAGAATGAATATTGGCATGCTCAATTCTGGTAAGTGCATAGTGTTGTGGGAAAACATCTTTGAGAGGGGCGTCGCCAACTCCATTGTGCTCCCAAAATTTGATTATCCTTCCGTCACTGAGAATGAACTAATTGCCGCATTTATACGCCTCTTGGATTTTACTTATTCTGATCTTAATAGGGGAGAACCTTCCGAAGTATCTCTATTTGGTGATGTCCTATATATCCATGGTGGTATTCTGAATGCACAACCACCATTTACCATGTGATGCTGTATTGAAGTCTCTAAGATTGATAACACCAAGGCCTCCATGTTGTAATGTTTGATAGTTAAACAAAAGGCAGTTTTGACAATGAGAAACCCAATCTATTTTGGCTTATAATACAAGGCCCATAGTGGGAAAGTTTACTCCCTTGTAAAACTATTATTATTTTCTTAAATTATGTTGGTGCATCCACTTATCGCATAAGGTTTACAATGAACCTCAATATAATCAATAATATTCTATTTTTCTTTGATAAATTTTAATTTGACTGATGATTCATCTGTCACAAAAAGTTAAATGATTCTTTCGATACTTCTTAATCACTCTCATATTTCATGGTGATTTAGTGGTGCTTTAATCATCATTACATGCTATTGTTTCAGGCAAGAACCCATCCCCAATATGGGACAGACTTGTATTTAGCAAAATAAGAGAAAAACTTGGAGGACGGGTTCGGTTTATGACGTCAGGTGCCTCTCCATTGTCTCCAGATGTCTTGGATTTTTTAAGAATGTAAGAGAAGATTATTCTCCTTCTGAGCAGCATTTGCATCTGTTTAAATATTAGAACATCTTTTTGTTGGTTTGCGATTGTTATGATTAACGCTCCAGGCAATTGTTTAACAATGATTGCAGATGCTTTGGAGGCCATGTTCTTGAAGGTTATGGAATGACCGAGACATCTTGTGTCATAAGTGCAATGGATGATGGTGACAGGTTAACTGGTCATGTTGGTTCTCCAAATCCTGCATGTGGTGAGCATGAGATTATAGACTGGTTGAAAAAAAATCTCCACCGTATATATGCAGCGTATTTACATTTTACAATAGTTTTGCACCTGCAAACATGTTACATTTACTTGACTGGCCCTCCATATTTCCACTCTTATATGAGTGTGAGTGTATGCTGGTTGAAATCAATGCCTCGATGGGAAATTCGAGTCATTGTTTAACATTCCTCTCTCTCTCTCTCTCTCTCTCTATATATATATATATATATATATATATATATATATATATATATATATATATATATATATACAAATGATAAAATGCAGTCTGCGGTGTTTGCGGTCTCGCATTGCAGCCGTTCGATGCACCACTGCATGCATCCGATGCACGCAGCGGTGCATCGGACGGCTGCGGTGCGAGACCACACACACCGTGCGCCGCACCGTCCGTAACATCCCTCTCTTTCTCTCTCTATCTCTCTCTCTCTCTCTCTATATATATATATATATATATATATATATATATATATAGAGAGAGAGAGAGAGAGAGAGAGAGAGAGAGAGAGAGAGAGAGGAATGTTACAGTGAGTTGTGAGCTGCCGGAGGAGAAAGTGAGCTGTGCTCACTTTGACCCCCCTACAAGTTTTAGAATTTGATGAAATTTGGTGAGGGTGATCATCTTACCCTAGACAATGCCCTCACCAAATTTCATCAAATTCTAAAACTTCTAGGGGGGTCAAAGTGAGCGCAGCTCACTTTCTAAACCGACAGCTCACAGCTCAACCTAACAGGCCTATATATATATATATATATAGGGGCATGCTATGCTGCGGTACGTGCGGCACAGCACCGCAGCCGTCTGATGCACGCGCTGCGTGCATCGCATGCACGCAGCAGTGCATCAGACGGCATGCGGTAGGTGCCGCACTTACCGCATGCCGCATTCAAGCATTTCTCTCTCTCTCTCTCTCTCTCTCTATATATATATATATATATATATATATATATATATATATATATATATATATATAGAGAGAGAGAGAGAGAGAGAGAGAGAGAGAGAGAGAGAGGAATGGTTAGGTGCGGTCCGCTGTCTGCAGCCGTCCGATGCACCACTCCGTGCATCAGATGCACACGGTCGATGCATCGGACGGCTGCAGACCGCAAACCGCAAGGACCGCACCTAAGCAGACCGCACCTAAGCATTCCGCATATATATATATATATATATATATATATATATATATATATATATATATATATATATAGGGTTGGGATCCATAGACCCATCATTTTTTCTCATACTTTTATCCGTCATCCAAACCGTTGGATAGAAGTTTCAGAATTTGCTGATTTTTTATGAGGAGGATCACAATGGTTTAGATTGCACACCCACAAAAAATCAGCACATTCTAAAACCTCTAGGTATATCAAATCTAAAAAAGTTTGGTCGACTGTCCATTTCAACCGTTAACTTGAGGAGCACATTTGGTACACCTAGAGGATTTAGAATGTGCTGATTTTTTGTGGGTGTGCAATCTAAGCCATTGTGATCCTCATAAAAGATCAACAAATTCTGAAACCTCTATCGAACAGTTTGGATGACGGGTCAAAGTATGAGTCAAAAAATGATGAGTCTACGGATCCTGACCCATATATATATATTATATATATATATATATATATATATATATATATATATATATATATATATATATATATATATATATATATATATATATATGAGAAACCAGATGCTACCTTCGAAAGCAGCTTCTTCGCTGCTTTGACAGGTCGCCGATGGCTATCAAAGCAATGAACGACGAGAAAGGTCATCCGAACTCACAATCGGGAGGTGCTAGAAGTTACCGGTGGTGGTCGCTGGCTGCGGATGTCATTGGAGGTCGTCGGATGAGATGAGGTGATGAATGGACGGTTTACAATGGAAGTAGTCACCGGAGTTCTCTATCAGTGGACTCCAACATGTGGTGTTAGCGGAGATCACCGGTGAAGGTGATCGGAGGTTGTTGATGTTGATTCTGGCCGAAGATCACATGTGGCACAGTCGTGGTGGTTGTCAAAGTAGCAAAAACGCTGCTTTGAGAGGTAGCGTCCCGGCCCTCATATATATATATATATATATATATATATATATATATATATAGGGGCATGCTATGCTGCAGCATGCGGTACGTGCGGCACCGCACCGCAGCCGTCTGATGCACGCGCTGCGTGCATCGCATGCACGCAGCGGTGCATCAAACGGCATGCGGTAGGTGCCACACTTACCGCATGCCGCATTATAGCATTTCTCTCTCTCTCTCTCTCTATATATATATATATATATATATATATATATAACACCGGGTTTTTACGGGACAATTCTGAGCCGTCTGATCGCCAAGATCCAACGGAAGGGATTCATCCTGGACCGGATTCTTGCTGTTACTATGGCGGCCACTGTAACAGCGAGATTTTGGTCCGGATGAATACCATTCGTTGGATCCTAGCGATTGGACGGTTTAAAAAAATTCCGCGGTTACTGTAGCCGCTTCTGTAACAGCGAAATTGTTAAGAACCGTCCGATTGCTAGGATCCAGCTGTCTGATGCACCGACAACGTGCATCCGATGCACGGAGTGGTGCATCGGATGACTGCAGACCGCACCTAAGCATTCCCCTATATATATATATATATATATATATATATATATATACTAGTAAAGCCCGTGCCTATCGGCACGCAAAAGATTTTGAGGGCGACAAAAATATTTTGAGGGTGTGATAAAATTTTGAAGGAAGAGGCAATATTTTAAAGGTGGAAATAATAATTTAAAAGTGATTTTTTTAAGCGAGAGAACAATATTTCGAGGGTGATAACAATATTTTTTTAGCGAAAATAACAATAGTAATATTTGATTAGTCTATATATGAATGCTCGTGCATGTCGGTACTGCAACGGCCGCCTTTGACGGTAAAACACATTCGGACCGCCTTCAGCGGCAACACAAACTCTTGAGCATCGCCACCCACCACGCCCATCGTCCACTTCAATGAACACACTTGGCCACTTTCTATAATAAAATCACTCGATGGAAACGAAAAAAAATATTGTTTTAAATCTGAAACCCACACAAAAAAAGGAGGGGTTCATTTAATGCAATAATAATGGTAAAATCATTAAATTCTTAAACTTCAAATGATCAAAACCGAATGAACCTCTCTAGAAGAGGATATGAGAGCTAATGGATCCTCAAAACCCACTTGAAATTTAAAACCTCCCTATCAATTCCTCACCACCAGCTGAATGTGCCTCGACACTATACTCATTTTCTTGTTGTCCCTCGCCACATTCCCCGGTAAATCCAAGACACTTAACCACGTGCTGCTTGAAATTCTTAGAACTTCAGTCAAAACATAGCAAGAGAATAGTATCAAAGAAACCTAAAATCCACCCAATGCATCAAAGGACAATGAAAACAAAAGTTTTGTGAGCTACAACTCTGTGGAATTGAACCCTCGAAAATTGAATTCATGAGAATTGGTACCTGGGAGTTCCTTACTTCCTTATCTTCAGAGTAGAAATTTAATTAACAAAAAAAAAAAAAAGAGAAACAAACTTTGGGCATAGTGCTAACATGATATTTTGAGCGAAGATAACGATAGTAATGCCCGTTCCTATCGGCACGAACATTTTGCGAGGGCGTCCACATTCTGTGATGTCGTTCATATTCGGCGAGACATCCACATTCGGCATGAGCTCCCACATGTTTTAAAGGCTTATATATTTGGTAAGGGTGCCCACATCCTACTGATGTGTCCATATTTTTCCATCACGATCATTTTCAAAGGGGATGACCACATTTGGGGGGGGGGGCAGTACATTTCAGGGGGGGCGCCTAGATTTGTCGCCACTCAGACAGCCGCCTTCGACGACATTGGCAATGCAGCGACTGCCTTCGGCGACAAAACATAGTTAGCCACCCTCACCCCTTGACAAAATTAGGTCGTCCGATGTAGAGCGCATCGGCAAGATGCACACTCCACACTCTCCCCATCCTCCTCACATATTGGATTAAAAAAAAAAAGACATTCAATTTTTCACAAAACTCGCACTCTCTATCTCTCCCCCTCTCCACCCCACCTTGCAACCTTCCTCACATATTTATTCAACATGAAGAAAAAAATTGAGAAAAAGCTGCCCCCCATGTTGTGCCATTCAAATGGACGACGTGGCACACCACATTTGGGCCGTAGGCGAGTTCTTGACTTCCGTACCCACCTCATCGTCTGTGTTTTGAATAAAAAATATGAGGCATATAAACAACCTTTTTGAAGTATATTAAAGGATTGAAATTTTATAAATTTTTTCAAAAGAAAGAAGTATCTAGAGATATTATTCAACGCCTACCAATAAATTACTTGATACTATAATGCAAATTGCTTTTTCTCCACAATAGCCATTGCACTGCACTGATACATAATTATCATTTGATTGCAGCTATGTACAATGCATGTCAATCGAAATTTTCTATCTCTTTAACAAAAAATTCTCATGCACAATATTGCAAACATGAAGCATCTTTATTTTTACTGTTTTCCAGTACACCAATTTCTTAGTCGTGATGTGGAATCATGCGGAATCACGTACTTCTTCAAGACCTTCATCTCAGGCATTGCAAGTGCTACACAGGTCCGACGTGGCTTAAGGCCGCCCTTTAACATCTTCTTCGATGATTCTTCAAAGGCGTCCAACAATAAAAGCTGAGGGATCAACAGATCAAGTCACAATTACAAACTGCTCAAGGAGAGGAGGGCCATCATATTCTTGCTCATCAGCACCACCGTCATTGTTTTTACTTGAGTGTCCTCCATTGGGTTGCAAATCTGATATTCAGAGTAAAATGAGATGGAGTTAAGCCCTTCCACAATCCATCCCATGTTTTTTGAAGCAATAAAAAAAGAATCTTTCTGGACATAGACTGCAAAAAGTAAATAGGATGACAGAAAAGATGTGTCTTTATGAATGAAAGAATAATAGATGAAGAAATAAATAAAGATGCGTCTTTATGATAGCAAACCAGAAAAGAAACAAACAAAATAGGGAGAAACCAAATCCATACCTTGGTTTGGGTAGAGAGAGGGCTTCGGCTCCCTTCAATCAGGGAAAAAATAGAGTAAAAGTAAAAGAAACCCCTAAAAACTCTCTTCCTTCTACCTCCCCTTCTCATCCTCCTTCCCTTCAAATCAAAAAAAAAAAAGTATACCCAAAAAACAACCCTACAGTTGACTTGCAGATCCAAGAACCGAGAAGGAGAGAGGAAGACGTGAGAGTAAGAGGAAAACACTGCTGCCCGACGGAGGATCGGAGGAGAACCGAGACCCCTCCCCTTGCACTATCGTTGCCGGTCGGGGAGGCGATCTGGAGAGGAAAGAGAACAGGAGGGGGTCTCTTGCAACGAATGGCAAAGTGGGGGAGGGATCTCCTACAATGAAGAGCGCGTGGATCTGGGAGCCATCTCTCCTTCCCACCCCCCACCCCAATGCCCCTCTTGACTCCCCCAACTCCTCCTCTTCCCTCCCTGGCCCCCTCCACTCTGGCAACGACGCCGATCTCTCCCTCGCCGACTCCCCCAAGATCGCCGACCCTGCTCTCGACTGCTTTCAAAAGCCCGATGCCCGCTTATTCTCTTTTGAATTAAACTTTTCTTATTCTCTTTTATGCAGTAAATCCCTTTTAATTCAATACATTTAATTCATACAAATTCAGTACAGCATGAATAAAAGGGATTTACAACACAACAAATTCAATACATTTAATTCTACATATAAGAGAATTTTCAGATTTAAAAAATCAAACACTATATCCAACAACAATCTTTGATGTAAAATATTTAAAACAAAACAATGAAAACAACAGTAAAGGCTTTGTGAAGAAGGCTCAACAAAATAAGCAATCTCTTTCCAACAACCTCTTTCGACTCTCAACGATGAAGAAGGCTTTGTGAAGAAGGCTCAACTTGTAAGAGGTTGACTGTTGATCTGGACTCCAATAATAAAGGCTTTGTTGATCTACACAGTCACAAAAATTCACAGTAAAGGCTTTATTAATATGGACAATTCACAGTAAATCCAGATCAACACAAAGATCAACAAAGCCTTTGTTGATCTTCACTGTGACTATCAACACAATTCACAAAAATCTGGATGCTTTACTGTGACTATCAACACAATTCACAAAAAGCTGGATGCTTTGTGAAGGCTTTGTGAAGATCAACAAAGATCTGGATGCTTTATGAAGGGTTTGTGAATGCTTTACTGTATAAAAGCATCCAGCTTTACAACTTGAAGGTTGGGTATTCGATTGACTCTCACCGCAGTATTAATATCTTTCAAAAAAATATATATACCAACCTGCAACCCAACAACCCATCATCCAAGATTATCAGATTTTATAGTTTGTAGTAAATGCATTCAGTATTGGGTGAGCCTCCTGACCAAGAGTTGCTTGTAAGTGCCCAAAATTCCTTTGATCCCTTTGTTAAGATTGAAGAGAAAAAACAAAGACCAAATCACACGGATCAACAAATAAAAATGACAACGAGATATATGGAATTGGACTTACCCTTGTGGTACATCTCAATTAACTATAAGGGCCCAAAGATCCTGCAATAACCTGAAAAAATAAAGACTTTGAAATTCATATAGAAAGAACAGAAATGATGGTGAAATATATGGAATTGTAATTACACTCGTGGTCCATCTTCCTTAACTCGCAAAGCCCAAAATTTTGAGAACCATAGTGTTGATCCTCCCGGAACACTCCTTCAAATCCATCGGAGACGGGAGGCAACAACGACTGCAGTATCGGAGTCGGAGGGGGGAGGAAATGGCATCGAGGTGCTAATCGTCGCCCGCCGGCCGGAGTTGTGTCGTATTCACTCCATCCAGGTGTCTGCCAGTCGGGGCTGAGTGCAATTTCTCTTGCTCCAGGTGCCTGCCGACGGGGGTGGGTGCAATTTAGCTACCCAAATTTCAGTAGGATTTGAGTCAAATAGCAGAAACCCATATGAAAAAGGATGAATGAGACCTGGCCGGAGCTCGCGCCATTGCACTCGACCACTACACCACCTGAGACACACACGTACACCACCGCCGGCCACCCCGCTCTGGAGGTCATGCTTCAGCTCGAAGTCGCCACCGCCGCCGGAGCTAGGTGCCGGAGACCTGGGGGAAGCTGCGAACCTTAAGAATCCCCAGATTCTCGGAGTAGGCCGGAAATCGGGGGAGGGGGATTTGGATCCAACCCCTCCCCGGCTGCAAATTTGCCGGAGGAGATCGGGCAAGGGGTGGATCCATCACCTTACCGAATACTGGTGAGATGCTCGCCGGAGTTGCTGCTCCTCTTCTTTGCACCGCGCCGGCCATTCCTCGCGTCGGCCGAAACCGTGAGAAAGTGATCGGAGGAGAGTGGGAGATCGAGAGAAAGAGAGGGATGGAGAAGGGGGGCTTCTTGTGGAGATCGGGGAAGGGGGTCTGGATCCAGCTCCTCACCGACTGCAGGTGCGACCCTCGCCGGAGCAACGAAGGTGAAAGGGGGGAGGTTAGTACTCTCCCTCCCTCTCTCTCTCTCTCTCTCTCTCTCTTGCAATGAAGGGGAAAGGGGCAGGCCTGGGCGCGATTTAATGAGAGAGAGGGACATGGAGATCGGGACAATGGGTGAGAATTTCTGGAGATCGAAAGAGAGAGAGAGAAGCAGAGAGATCGTGGGAGGGGCGAACTGCTGTTCAGATCGTGGAGATCAAACCGTTTGTCCCGAGTGATCAGGCATATTGACGTGGCATATAACCGTATGATTCAAATGGATAACTCTGCTAAGCCCGAACCGTTAGTTCCGAATGATCATGTCGATTGACTAACGTGGCATATGATCACAGCGTCAATTTGTTGGTGGTTTGGTTGAATGCGATTCACTGGTCCGGACACGGACGGCAAGAGAAATCTTGGTCTTTATTTTTCTAACCGCCTCTTATGTTTGTATCGAACGGCTCTCTTTATCCATTCCTAGTGAAATATTATATATATATATATATATATATATATATATATATATATATATATATATATATATATATATATATATATATATGGGACGGGGAGCCTGGACCTCAGGTGCAGCGTGAACGCTGCACCCGTGTCCTGCGCACGCGCCACGTGGCGTCACTCCCGAAATCCGATCGCAAATAGCCCCCTCCGAGACCTCATACCCACTGGATTAACAGTAGCCGTCCGATCGAGTTAATCGAACGGATCCGTGAACACCCGGCTGCATCGCATACCGCGAGAATCACTAATGGGGGAATCCCATCCGTTCGTTCACCCGATCGGGCGGTTGAAAACGAAAATCATGATTACTGTAGCCGCTACAGTAACCGCGACATTGCTTTCAGCCGTCCGATCGCAGGATCCAACGGATTGGATTCACCGAACGGCCGATTGAATCCCAAAAGAATCCAATCCGTTGGATCCTGATGATCGGACGACTGAAAGCAATGTCGCGGTTACTGTAGCGGCTACAGTAATCGCGATTTTCGTTTTCAGCCGCCCGATCGGCTGAACGAACGGATGGGATTCCCCCATTAGTGATTCTCGATGTTACTGTGCGACAGGGTGTTCACGGATCCGTTCGATTAACTCGATCGGACGGCTACTGTTAATCCAGAGGGTATGCGGTGCGGCCGGGTGTTCACGGATCCGTTCGATTAACTCGATCGGACGGCTACTGTTAATCCAGAGGGTATGCGGTGCGGCCGGGTGTTCACGGATCCGTTCGATTAACTCGATCGGACGGCTACTGTTAATCCAGAGGGTATGCGGTCTCGAAGGGCGCTATTTGCGATCAGATTTCGGGAGTGACGCCACGTGGCGCGTGCGCAGGACACGGACGCTGCACCTGAGGTCTAGGCTCCCCGTCCCCATATATATATATATATATGGGTCCCGAGAAGTTGAACTCGAGTTCACCATTCAAATGGTGAACTCGAATGGAGAAGCTGCTACGTATCCTGAGAAAGTGTTCAGCCCTCTTTTACTTTTTGTTTTATGTCTTTTCAATGTTCAACCCTCTTAAATGCCTATCCCCTCTTACTTTTTTTATGTCTTTTCAGTGGACACATGGCTCAATATAAACCATGTTTCACTATTCATTTGTGAACTCAAGTTCACCAAACCCTTTCCCTATATATATATATATATATATATATATATATATATATATATATATATATATATATATATATATATATATATATATATATATATATATATAGAGAGAGAGAGAGAGAGAGAGAGAGAGAGAGAGAGAGAGGTGCATGACTTTGTATGCCTATGCAAAAAAGGCCTCAATGTATGCTCCTCTATTAACATATATAGAGGTTTCCGAATTTGCTAATTTTTTGTGGATGTGCTGTCTATATTAAGGTGATCGTCCTCACCAAAAATCAGTAAGTTCTGAAACCTCGAAGCATGTCAAATTAACGGTTGAAATGAACAAACAATACAACTTCTATCGTTTTGATATATCTAGAGGTTTCAGAATTTGCTGATTTTTGGTGTGAGTAATCATATTGCTATATATAGCATATCCACCAAAAATCATTAAATTCTGAAACACCTTGGTAAATCAAAATGTTGGAAGCTGAATCAGCAGTCCATTTCAGCCGTTAATTGAAAGAGCTTATTTGAAATGCTTAGAGGTTTTAGAACTTGCTGATTTTTTTGTGATGACGATCACCTTAATATAGATAGCTTGCAAATTCGGAAACCTCTATGTATGTTAATAGAGGAGCATACATTGAGGTCTTCTATGCATGGGCATACAAACTCATGCTCCTCTTTTATATGTATATATAATGCTTTTTTTTTATTGTTTTTCCATGAATATGAAATTTATTTAAGTGAGGAAGTTATTGGTTGTGTACATCATTTTGCTAAGTTAAGGCAGCGATTATCAAATTAAGATTTTCAAAATTTTTAAGTAGGCTTGTCTCCAAAGTTCTAAATCTATATGAAATTTATGCAGGAAAAGTAGGTTCCAGAGCCTTGTTGTTTTAATTTTTTTTAAGCTTTCATCTTTTGTGAGATGTTTTTTTTAGGTGTTGTATGTACTCATGTGATGTGGATTCCATATTTACTTTTATTTAATTAACTTTCCTATTTTCTGTTATCAGCCACTCAATTTCGAAGTTCACTTAATTAGGGAGAACCTTTCATCCTGTAATCAATAGATTATATTAAGCTCCTCTTGACCACAATCCGTATATTATATTGTCGAATCTGAACTAAGTGATGTATTCTTGATTTCATATCCTGAAGTTGTTTTATGGGATTTTTACTTGACCTGCTTTTTTCCCCAGAAATCAAGCTTGTTGATGTTCCCGAAATGAATTACACATCTGACGACCAACCCTATCCTCGTGGTGAAATTTGTGTCAGAGGTCCTATAGTGTTCCGAGGTTATTACAAAGATGATGCGCAGACGTAATGAAAATATCCTCCATCACAACTTCTGTCATTTCTGTTCTATGAGCTCTGCGAAAACTGGTTTTCTAAAAGGTTAAAAAAATTGGACAGGAAAGAAGTTATTGATGAGGAAGGATGGCTGCATACTGGAGACATAGGGTTGTGGTTACCTGGAGGTCGTCTTAAGATCATTGACAGGTAATCTTGCATACATAATATATATGAAAGTCGAGTGATATTATCTGTTTCTTTATGCATATGTATATTCATTTTATTTAGATAGTTTGACAAAGTAGGATTTTTTGTTGGGGAATTTGAAAAAATAGGATTCAACATACCCAAATGTTTTATCTTTAGATCTTTTTAGGGCTAGACAATTACTGTGTATTGGACAACTTACCTGGAATTTTAGATGAATTTAACTGTTAGATCTAGGAGTTGCCAAAGCATATGATAGAAAATATCTCATAAAGGCACCACTATTATTTTAATATCATGAAAGATGAGATAGTTTTCTCAATCTCTGTGATTACTGTTATAAAAGATAATTTTTTAGCTTATCATGGTTCTATGCAGGGTTGTCAATCCTATCATGAAATCAAATGATGGCTATTTTAATGCACTAGACACAACCAATTTTACTGAAGTCCTGAAATTCTTTTATTTTTTGAAAGGACCACCATGGTGGTCGGTACATCACCTGTTAGTGCACCAGCATAAGATAAACCAAGGATCAAAACTCGTCATAGGAGTGATAGAAATACCCTGATGAAAGCTCGCCACTAAGACGAGAGGGAGGCCTGCCACTACAGAGCAGGAAGACATATGTTGTAACACTTATTTGAACCTTGACCAAGGCCACGGGTTGCATGTCTCACCAACTGAGCTATCATTTGGAAACAGTCCTGAAAATCTTTCATTACCTGGAGGAACCGCAGAATACAATTTTTCTACTGCTCACAGGAACTGGTTACTATCTGGAGGCTGTTAATAAAAAAAGAGAGATAATGCACTTGAAAATTTTCTTTCTGTTATTTCTTTATTTTGGTTTTCTAGAGAGGCCACTGACTTCATTTTTTTCTGTGTAGAAGCAAATTACTATACTCACATAATCAAATGATCAATCGTGTTTCTTTTTTTTTTAACCACATTTTTTTCTAGGTTGGCATTGCTTTTCCATTACTCTCACTTGAGTTCATTGGGATCTCTCTTTAAAGCCTTTTGAAAAACAAAAGTTAGTAGGGAGGGTTTTGTAGTATAAGAAAGTAGATGAAAGAAAAATATGGTTCCTGAGGTTTGCCTGTTCTCAAGGCTTTCTTTAAGAATTCATAGGAAAATTGTGCTTCTTCCTTGTTCTTTAGGAGCATTCTTTGGCCACGCACGCTATCATATCTTAGATGGCTTTTGCCAATATCTAATCATCAAAGTATTTTTCTATATTTATATAATGCTAATCTCTTTGGGCATTCATGCAAACACTTAGTGGAAGGTCTGACTAGCGATTTCTTCTTTGTACCTGAGTTGGCCATCAGATCTACCCTGGATCTTTCTTTTACTTGTGTTTGGTTTCATGTTGACTAGGACAATTACACAAATGATCCATCATTTTGATTCTAGCTTTCATGAGATCTTGTGTTTCATTGGATGGTTGATGCAGGCTCCGATAGGGGGCGCTACAATCTTAAGCTCTTTAGGGTTTTCCTTTGGTCAATAACTAAGATTTAATTATCAATATAGCGTCGTACGACTCAAAAGGACAGCAAACATAAACTATCTCACGCAGTAATAAGAGTCTATGCAGTCAACATTAAGCAGGTTTAAGAGTTAACAATAAAAGACGCAATAGTATCACGAAAACTAATTTCAGCATATAAGAGATTAAATCGCAGCAATAGATATGAAAATTTAAAGATAGTTTTGCATCAGATTTTCACTAAAAATAGGCTAAGCATGCTTGCTAGGGTTACCAACAGACTAAAGATAGCAAATATAATGATTAGGCCTATGTTAGGGCTTCAACTAGCGATGAACGGGAGGATTACGGCTGCGATGCGGAGCGGAGGCAATGAAAACAAACTGAAGATAATGCGGATGCGAAGGGGGAGATAAAATAAAGGATAGATAATGCCTGGGGTTTCCCGCCGTGGGTCGATGCGAGGATGCGTCGATGATCCCGCACACGGAGTAAGGCCGGACGTCGGGAGAAGCCGGATCCTTCGGAAGAACAAGCCAAGGCCTTCGCGAGGCGAAGTCGCGGATGCGGTAAGGGTCAGGGACGCGCGTCTCTCCCGGAAGCTCTCACGAAGAGGCACAAGTTTCAGCAATCATCAAAAATCTGCAATCTTCTTCTTGTTTCCCCTTTTTGTAGAATTAGGGTTTTTCTTTTGGATGTCCAAGATCAAAGGGAATTAAGGGTGGATGGTGGGGATTCAATGAGCTAAGAAAGGCAAGAAAAAGAAAGAGAAATAAGGGGAAAAGAGAGAGAGAAGAGAGGGGACGGAAGCAAGGGGCGGACGGCTCGGGATTCGCGCGGACAAGAGGGGGGCGCGGGTTGCTTCACGGGAAAAGAGAAAGGGTGGGACGACATCACAATGGGAAGCCCTATTGGGCTTAAGATAAGCCCATTTAGCCCTAATTGAAGCCCATATGCTGTCATGTCATCAAATTTAAGTTATTTTGCTATCTAACCGTCGGTTTCGAGACATAATCTCGTCCGTCGGTACCCCGCAAACACACACACCCAGATTTTATTAATAACATGCAGAAAACTCACATGAGAAGACCCGGATTCAATCCGAAAAGCCCTCGGATGAGATCATGGACATCCCCCATGAATTGGGCAAGAACATAAATAGTACTAAGTGTAGAAATTAGGCCAAAAACATAAAAAAGGGGCCAAAAACTGAAATAAATGGCTACAAGTTCCATATGGATAATGTGTTCCATGCATAAAATAAAACGACTAAAATAAAACTCTTTGGCGACGAACTGAAAATGCAGCGTTGATCTGATGGTGCTGATCAGGCCTGCATCAATGGTTCTCATTTCATGGGACCACTATATCCAGCTTATACCGCGACAAAAAGCTGGATACCACAAAATGGCATCTGCTACAACTTAAGATATTTGGCTGCCTCAGTTTCTTGTAATTGGTGTTTGTTTCTTTATTCTGATTATGTCGGTACTTATTATCAGGATATTAGGATAAATTCATAGATATTTCTTTTTTAGTAATGTCGTGGATGGGTACCAACCATTTTTGGCTTATATATTCTATTAATGCACATCATGAAAGGGGAGTGTAAAGGACATAAATATGTTGAAAAGGGCATATGTTTGTACATGTACCAAGGGTATGCATAAATATAAGGGCACTTCCAATACAAGAGCTGGTGCTCAAATTGTAAAGTTTATGGACATGTTCAGAAAACATATGCAGCACTCATCATTTCTGTGCTCTTATATACTGACATTGCATCCATAATCTCCAATTTGTGTATATATTTTCACCTAAACATGTACATATATTTATACTTGGTATTTGTGTTTTACATGCTCATGGGATGTTAGATATATTTAACATTACTTTTGATATTTTATCAATTCTACAATTATGATAGGAAAAAGAACATTTTTAAGTTGGCCCAGGGAGAGTATATAGCTCCTGAGAAGGTTGAGAACGTATATGCCAAGTGCAAGTACATTTCCCAGTGCTTTCTCTACGGTAAGTTTCTGAATACTTTGAGCTTAGTTTGACCTTATTGTTCTATACTAATGGGCATTTATTGTGGGGCAGGTGACAGCTTTAACTCTTCTCTAGTAGCAGTAGTAGCGGTGGATCCTGATATGTTGAAGGTTTGGGCTGCATCCGAAGGAATCCAGGTAGATTTCTTCCACTATTGCTTAAGTTTCCGAACCCAGTACCCTCCTGCTTGTGCACACTCATACTCCCTAACATGAATGGGTAAATTTATATGTATCTGTATTGGTTGCATACATTTTGTTTAGGCACGGCACATTCTCATGATTGATTACTATGGAATGTTTTGATAGTGGGAATAGTTTAGACATTTAATTAATGGACAAGATTCCATGCTCCGTGTCTCATCAAGCTAGAAATATCTTCATCCCACCAACAACGTAACATGCAACCTTTTAATGGAACTTATTCATTTCTACCATGACCTTGTGGTCCCAGACATAGTCCATATTCTTTTTCCAAAGTGACGAATTTTTAACTCCTCAATAACTTATATGATTTCATGTAGTCACAGCACTTGAATATATCATAATGCAAAGTGACAACCCATAATTTTGAGTAGAGAAATACAACGATTCACATGTTTTATCTAAATATTAATTCATAACTTGAAGATATATGTTGGAATTATGAACTCAGAGAAAATTAAGATTAGGAGCCAAAAACATATAATTACAAGGCTTGCATCATGATGGGGCTACACCACACATACGTTTAAGCATATATGTACTATTCATACGAAACAAGAATAAAAAGAAAAACATGTACAAGTATATGAACATGCACATATCCTCTCTCTCTCTCTCTCTCTCTCTCTCATACACACAAATTTAGGGTGTTCCCACTATGAGTTCACCTTGAAGATGGTGTGCCTACAAGAAGTAGTATGTTTAACAGTGGAGGGATATTGGAATATGTAGTGTAATGGCAGAAGTTGCATATCTATATAAACGATGGCCTCCAAAGTTTGAAGTCATTTGAAGGAGTCGAGCCCATCTAAGCGCATTTTCATCATGGAGAGAAAAAATTATCACAGGTTGTACTGGTTCTGAAGTGGATGGCATCTAACGTATGGGCAATACTACATTGAGGTGCAACAACAAACCCTATCATGCACGGCACCTCCATTTGCTAAAGCATGCTATAGAAGACACATTGATTAAGACCCCTAAGCGGTGATGCACAATAAAAGAAAATAGAAGGCATGTTGGTCCGGAATCATAAGGAAAGAATGGACAAAGTTAATGTACTCAAATAAGTAGGCCCTTGAATGAGAAAAGTCTTGAAAACCTTGAAGAGTTGAACACATGCCCTTGAAGGAAAAAAGCTTTGAAAACCTTGAAGAGTTGAACGTATTGTCTGTAGTAAAAAGTGGTGGTCAGAAGGAAAGGGAACTTAAGGTCGAAAGGGAAAGTTCCTACTCCATGATACACAATAGTCAAACAGTGAAACCATGAACCAAAATCAGGGATCAATCATAAACATCCCACATGAGATAGGGAAACCGTTAGTTTGGTTGGGCTCTTGCAAGAGCAATCAAGGATGTCTAGGTAACTAGCATGGTAAGATGACGCATGTTGAAAAAAGAGATGCAAACTCTAAAGCTAGCCCAAAAGAGTGAAAATGAGTGGTATATTATCAGAGGAAAATAAGTACATCTTGGATAAAGTGACCTGAAAAAAGATGACTTCAGAAGAATCACGCAATGGGAGAAACATTCAATAGCTTAACTTACATAATTGCAAGAAACTGAAGCAAAGGAATGTAAAAGAGGTCAAATACTTGCTAAATTCTAGCAAAATAAGGTGAAAATACAAAAAAGATATTCAATACAACTTAGGTAGTAATTGGAAATACTAGGGTTCAATTAAACAATTGGTGTTTTCAATTAGAGAACTGAAGGGTTATTGTGTTTGCTTACATCATGGGCAATAACAATTGCATTACCTGGCCTCTCCAAGGTAACTAAAAGCCATTAAAAAGCTTGCAAAATAGGAAACAAAAGCAATGAAGGAATGGCCAATAGAGGCTTAATGAAGTTGTTGGACTTGAAAAAGATAGATAAAAGCAAAAGGGGAGGAAATTGGTTGGGTGTATGTAGTATCAAGGCTAGATGCCTGTAAAGGATGATCTATGGAACTTATTAGTTAGGAAATGTTGAGAGATGATTCATCTTTGACTTCTAACCCCTTTATAATTCTTCTCGAAAATAGTGCATCAAGGTGCTTCGGATAAAGTAATGAAAGTTCATTATGTTTGAATCACAAGCATAAGGAAAATGAAGTGGATCTCCATCCGTTCTACGATCGACCGCTTTAAACTTGGAAGCTGAAAGTGACCTAAATCTCTAACTTGCTAGAATATGCCACTAGAAAGTCGTTGGAATCCCATGACCACTCGGTTAACAACACCAAAAAAACCAACTTTGACAAGAAAATTGGCTGGAAGTGCAGAAGCTCGCTTAAGGATGAGCTCAGCGAGTCAATGATGACATAAGGATGACGACATCTTGACTTTAGCTAAGAGCTCTCCTGAAGAGAAGAGAGTTTACCTTGGGACAAGCCCGACGTGTTGATAATGATGTCAGGATGGCGCCATCACGACGTCGACAAGGAACTTAAGGGTTGAGAGCTCGTTCGACGACGACAATAGGATGACATCATCGTGACGTTAGAAAGGAGCTCGCCTTAGGTACAAGGGGCTCGCCTCAAAGGGTAGAGAGCTCGCCTCAAGACGTGTGTTGTGAGCTCGTTGCAGGCGACCGGGTGGCTCATAACACTTAGCCCTTTTCCTAAAAGAGAGTGAAACAAGGGCTGAACAAAGGATCTTGTTTGTTGCCTAGCACGAGGCAGGTGTCAAGCGGTGAGGCAGGTGTCATGCGACATGCCCGCATGATTGATACATCCAAATCACTGACTTCCAAAGGCAAAGCGATACGTGATGACAAAGAATGGCATGCTCCACCTCCTCGACCAACCCTTGGGTGACGGCGACGCTAACCTGCCCCCAACCAAGTCGCGACACGTGGAGGCTACTTACTCCCATCTAACATATCTGCACCACTCCATGGATGACACGTGCGATTCTTTGACCGATATGTCGCCTCTATAGCACGACATCGTCCTTGCTCGACAACAATCAGGCTAACCCAAGAGGTGGCCTCATGCACCATTTTTGAGCCATCATTTGGCGATCACGTGGTTGGACACGTGTCAATGCCTCCGAGCTCCTATAAAAGCCCACCGAGGGCTCAGTTCAAGGGATTCGAATCTTGTGAGTTCTACTCATACGGTCTTACCCTAGCTCTCCTTCATTACTAGCTCGTTCTATAACCCTATTATGAATCTGACTTTGGCATCAGAGGATCGTTGCTCCATAGGGAGCCAGCCATCTCTGACCCTTTTCGCCTTGCAGCTTGCCGCAGCTTACTTGCATCCTCCCCGTCAATGGAAAAGAAAGCCAGAGCCACCGCTACAGCCTCCCCCCGACAAGAAACTCCTACCAGAGGGAATCGAAGGAGGTGTCAGATTTGTCCCTCCTTTTCCTTATCTTAACCTTATTTTCAGGGAGAGTTGAGGAAATCTAGTGAACCTCATTTGATGACCGGCCAATATTTTTTCCTAGTTCTCTTTCCACTATCCAACATGGACAATCAACTAAAAACATATCGTGGCACTTTATTGGAACCCTTAATGATCTAGGAGACCCCCTTAGTGCATATTCTAGTCGCCCAATGGAAGACTAATTCTCCATAAAAACATCTGAGTGCCCAAAAATAAAATTATTCCGTGGATAAATTGTAAAGAAATATTCATCCTAAACTATAAATTCATCAATGAAGGGCCAAAATAGACATTCGAACCCAGTTTTGCTTGATATTTGCGGATATCAAGCAACATTTGCAGATAATCCTACGGTCCACATCATGGGTGAGTAGGATCTTCATAGGATCGAGTAAATTTGTGTCAAATTCTTATTTAAATACAATTTTTCTTGATATTTGTGATGCAAAATAAGAAACCAAGGATACCATAAATTTAATATTGTAGCTTCGATGTGATTGGTTGTCCTTACCATATATTGAAATTTCGATCGAAATACCGAAATTTCGGTCATATTTCGGTTTCAGTCGGGACCGAAACGAAAGGTATGTGTGAAACCCAATTCCGGTCATTTCGGTCAAATTTCAGTCAATTTGGTCATATTTAGATCATATTTTGACCAAATTATGGACTAATTATAGACCCGACTAGGACTAGGACTAGTCGGGACTAATTCGGGACTAGTCGGCCAAAACTTATTCTAACCCCCCCCCCCCCCTTCCTAAACATATTTGATATATGAACAAGCATAATGTCAATAAGTATATGATATTGTCGGTTAATAACAATACATACCTTCACACTTCACAGCATGGGTATAAATACATAAGTAACAGTCAAACATAACACAGTTGTATTGGCTTCATGCCCATGTCAAAAGACTCAGAACTAAGAATTCATCAAAAGGTTTGATGATATTTAATCAATGAACAACGCCAATTTTGATTATAGGGTTATATGGATATCAACAAATAAACTAATTATTTGTCTATGTTTTTATCTGAGATTCTCAAGTGCTCAATAGATGATTACAGGGAAGAGCCATAGTTGTGAGTCTTGCGACTCAAGATTTTGAGCCAATGTAAAAAATTCAAACAAAATTGCTTGCGCAGACTCCTTTCAAAAAAAAATTTGCTTGCAGAATGCTGCCTGGGGACTAGTCGGCAGTCGTTAGTCGGGGACTAGTCGGGCTAGTCGGGTCTAGTCGGGGACTAGTCGGGATTCCGCCTAGCAATGACGGAATTGAAATTAATTGGTCGGCAAAATGCCGCCCAGGGACTAGTCGCCGACTAGTCCCGACTTTGATAGCATAGGTTGCACCCATACCCAACCCGTGCATCACACTTGGTCCGAATCGGCAGGTAAAGAAACAGATGTGATTGGCCCTCCAATGATCTACCCAACATCCGATCATAGTATGCGATGGGTTCAATAGACGCCTGTGATTAGGACACCCATGATGATAAGCTGCAATGAAAGATAAAATTAAAAAAAATAAAAAATAAAATATTTAAATGGACCTTACTGGGTCTTAGCGGGTCTACCCGTTTTTTTAAAAGGATAGTGCATGTGCCCGTCAACACTGTAGCGAGCCGCCCTGTCGGCACTACAGCAGGCCGTCTTCGGTGGCAACACACTTGAACGTCTTTGGCAACAAACCACTTTCGACGACAACAACGACATTCATAGGGACACCCATTTTCTCGCCCGTGCCGATTGGCACGAAGTTAGCGCTTTTGTCTAGGGATGGCAACAGTGCGGTTTCGATGCGGTTTTGGGCAAAACCGAAACCGCACCGCAACACCGAAACCGCACCGCGACGATGTACCATATGTAAAACCGACCCAACACGACCCATTGCCACCCCTACACATACGTCTCTCTCTCTCTCACACACACACACGTCACACGTGCGAACGCACCTCATCACTCCTATGTAATTTTTTTGGTACGTAATCCAGGGCTGTCTACAGATATGGCAAAAAGGTGGGGAGGAGGAACGTACTGCTAAGTCCACTGTTCTTTTTCCTCCTCCTCACCTTTTTGCCATATCTATAGACATCTCACCCAATCTCAAAGTCATACACGTACGAACTTACTCGCTATTAGCCGTCGACCCATCCTTACCAGCTCATTCGAGCTCTAGGTAGTGAACAAAAAATCCAACCCCATGCAAGTCCACATCTAATGCACATGACTCCATCCTTTCTCTCTATCTCTTGAACCATAATCACAGCTCTCAAAAACCCATCCCAAGCATTATAGTACATATCATAGCCATCCATGGCCGCATCAACCCATGCGAAGCATGCTCTTATCCAAGTCTCTCTTTTAAATCCCAACCGCCCAACCTGATAGCAACTTCCCACTATCCCCTCTCTCTTTTTTCCTTTATTTCCATTTAATCAAAACCTGATCGCAGCCGTCCGTGTTATTCAAAACCATCTGATCTCACCCCCTCCTATCTCTCCTATTTTCTCTCTAATTGATTCTCTTTCCTTATTTTACCGTCCCTCTCTTCAAATCTCTCTCTCTCTCTCTCTCTCTTGCCATGTAACCGAAACTCCCTCCCTCTCTCCTCATCTAAATCCCGCAACACCCCTTGTGATCCTCTCTCTTTCCCCATTAATCTCCTTACATAATCGTCCCTTACACCCAGCCATTAATACCTTATATGCATGCAATTAATATTATATATAGAGCATTTATTTAATTTCTGAAGGAGCCATCAAGTGCAGCTTATATTCCTTTATGTATGGATGGTTGTGATTGCGTAGTTATTTTTTTTGTCTAGTCAACTTGTTTCGTTTTGTCTAGTCAGCAATTTTTTTGTCTAGTCAGCTTTTGGTGCCATTTTGTCTAGTCAGTATGAAAGCGCCGTGCCATGTTATATAGATTGCCCATGTGAAGGGATAGGGACTTCGTTGGCTCTCACACATGATTTGCTATTTCACAAGGTTCAAGATGGGTGATCTAGAAACCAATATGACAATAAACTCCTGAAATTTACATCTCATTCCTATTAAGCCCAGACCCTATTTCCAAAACCATGGGCCTTCCTCTTCCTGCATCCATCCTGCATCACCGTATGAGGAGCTTGGATAATTAGACTAGAACAGGCATGCATGCACGATGTCCCTCCACTTTTGGACAAACTTTGGACAGTAAATTCCAGATAGCAAATGGTGTTAATCAGCATTTTCTCAGCCGATTTACCAGTGAGAATAGATGCTTTGCTCTGTGTTTCTTTGGATAGCAATACAGAGAACTTGTGGTTGCATTTATAGATCTTCAAACTCGAGTTTATTCATATCAGCATTCACAGCGCAGCTTCATTGCAGTATTATTTGTCTTTTGGTCAAAAACATTATTGCTTTGGCCTTAGCAACCTTTTGCATATAACCATTGAAATAAATTCAAGTTGATTCACAAGATATTTGATCATTGTAGTTCTCACTATCTCATTGACCTATCTATGTATCCCACCGGTGGATGTGCCTTACCTTCCGGTAGGTCGTTCTTTCCTGCCTTTCATGACTTACCTTCTGGTAGGTCGTTCTTTCTTGCCTTTCACCTATTAGGATACCCTAATGAAGAAAAATACACACAGGAAAATCAACCAAGAGACAACTACAGAGAAACAATATTTATGTGTAAAACCCCCTCGGGAGAAAAAAAAACCATGGAGCTGCACCAAAATCTACTATACTCAAGCAAAAACGAACATAGTGGATACCACTGAGGTGCTGAGACAAAACCTCAGATAGCTAGGGCTGCATAGTATAGGTCAAATTACAAAAATACCCTTCAAAGCAATTTGCCTCAGGTGGTGCACCCTCCTCGTGTGCGTGCATTGGGCCCACACAGGCCAAGTGTACCGCACTAGACTCGAGGCCTTTGGCCGCGGAAAGGTCCCTTTGGACTCTGCTCCAATCATCAGGCTATACACAACTGGACATCACCCATTTTGTTCAACATGAGTTATAAAGTAAGCTCGTTATTTTTGCGTTTGACTTCATTAAACTGTGTCGATTGTGGATTTAAGTCATGTTGAATGGTTGTTTCCTATGTATCTGCAGTATGAAGATCTAAGTCAACTGTGTGCTGACCCAAGAGCCCGGGCGGCTGTCCTTGCTGATATGGATGCTATTGGAAAGCAAGCTCAGGTAACTCTGTTCGTGCCTTGCTTCGGATTACTCCATCCAAACTTTGCAAGATGTGGAAACAAGTCTTTTTAACAATTTTATCATCCACCTGTCCATAACAGCTGAGAGGCTTTGAATTCGCAAAAGCTGTCACTTTAGTGTTAGAACCGTTCACCTTGGAGAACGGCCTTCTCACTCCGACATTCAAGGCAAGCCGTCCTGTCTACCCAAATAATTGTTAATGGTTAAAAGGAAAAGAAAAGGAATGGAGAATGGTTATAATCTGAACTTTTTTGCGTCTCCCAGATCAAGAGACATCAAGCGAAAGATTATTTCGCGAAAGAAATCATGGGCATGTATGCCGAGCTGTCCACCCAATGATCCGTCATTGTAACTTGCATCGGAGAGCAGCACGATTTTCGAGGAGCCGATTGTAGAGGCTGATAGAAGATGGAAATAAAGGCATGGCTCCTACCGTAAAGGTAGCGCGGTGGCCCTTTTGGGGACGGGAATGTTCTCTCTTTATAGGATATCTGAATAACATGCACGCTGCAAGTTTTACTGTGATGATTTTGATCGAGTATTCGAAGCTCCGTGGTTAATCAGATACTATTATTGAATAACTTAATGAATTTATGATGTTAGACATTGTGATATCACTGTACATGCCATCCAATTCCTGGTGTACTCTTCACATTGATTCTAGGGGAATTCAGTGTGCATACATTTGTCCATGGCCATGGAGGTCTTTGGTGGGGGTTTAAAGCTTTGTTCTTTGCATTAATTGTTGAGCAACAGTCGGACCATGGTGGAACATGGATGGATGCATGCATGCATGTATGTATGAAGTAATGCATTGATGGTGTCTGCATCACTTGTTGCGATGGTTGGATTGGCAAGCGAAGAATCCGACGTCATGTTGATGGTGATACAATAACTTCTTTGCCTCCTGAAGGATTAGAAGGAGTTTCAAGCAATGGCATTCTTGAGATGATTCTTGAAACCATTAGGGATTTTTTATCCTTTTGGTAGATTTCATTGATGGGGGATGTCACCAAAGGATCTCCAAAGAGGCGCCACAGGCCGGCGCAAGTAACAAGTAAGACCGCAACCGGCGGGGATAATGACCACCGCCACACCGGCGGAAAGAAGGGCACAGGCACCACTCCGCAACGCCACACCAGGCAGAGACATGGAGCACCAAGTAGGGGTGGCAATTGGTCGGGTCGGGTTCGTGTCTAGTTTCGGGTCATGTCCAAAACCCCTAGACCCGGACCCAACCCGTTTAACTAATCGTGTCTACATTCTAAACCCGTGCCCGACCCGTTCATAAACGGGTAGACCCGTTAGACACGTTTACCACACGGGTTTATTCAGATGACCCGATCCGACTCAACCCGACATTACCCGATAGACCCGCTGATACTATATATTATAGTTTCGGATTGCGGGTAGACCCGACACGACACGACCCGGTGAATTTTAAACGGGTCTAACGGGTGAGAAAAAGGGATCTCCCATTGGGGATCCTTAAACGCCTGTTTGCATACGCTCCAGATCGAAGATCTGGGATCCCTGGAGCCCAGACTCCACAAAAAATGACAAGAGTCTTGGGCACAACCGGATTCCAAAATGTGATCTTAGGATAGCCCAAAACATGTTCCTGTGAGCTATTTTTCCGAAGCTGAAAATCTAGGCTCACAGCTCCACAATCCTTTTTTTTATTTTTTTTCCAGCAAGATTCTGATCCTAAAATCATAACGGGGCATTGACAAAAGGATCAGATCTGTCCCCAGATCATCATCATTTTTTTTTTAGTTAATTGCAGTTCTCGGGCTATGCGGCATCACGCGAGGCTTAGCGGAACGATCTGAGATTCAACAAGAGACCGGTTAAGCTAAAGGACTGTAAAATTCTGTGGACGAAAATATTTTTTACTGTCTTTTAATTATTTTTTGTGATGCCACCGAATCAGTGAACACCGAACCCGGCCAGATCTGCTTGATGCTGTCGGACCCCACCTCCTTTTCCTACCTCCCACCTCACTAGTGGTGGCTGCCGTCGGGCTGGGGTGTGATGCACTTGTTGGCGGTGGCTGCCCGTTGGGGTGAGGTGCGATGCACCAATCGAAGCCTCACCTCCTCCCTCCTCATCAGTGGTTGCTGTCGTCAAGGTGGGCCCGGTGGGGTGCGATGCACGGTCGACGGTGGCAACCGTCAGGGTTGGATGCACAATCGACGTGGCTGCTGTTGGGGTGGGGTGCGATACATCAGTCGGAGTACCACCTCCTCCCTCCTCATTGACGGTGGTCGTGTCGAGAGAGAGAGAGATAGGAAAAGAGCAGGGAAAGGATAATTTCGGGTTTATAAAAAAGACAGGGACCTTAGGCTAAAAGAAATCTAGCGGGTCCTGTTCACGGGATGGATATGTTGTCAAGGACCTCTCACACATTAACTCTTTTTTTTTGTTCTCTTTGTTTCTTCTAGAAGTT
This sequence comes from Chamaelirium japonicum, assembly GCA_947650365.1. Classification (NCBI taxonomy): domain Eukaryota; kingdom Viridiplantae; phylum Streptophyta; class Magnoliopsida; order Liliales; family Melanthiaceae; genus Chamaelirium; species Chamaelirium japonicum. Next base: position 55,417,304 of record OX393554.1, on the reverse strand, counting down.
AGTTATTTTTGGTGACATAATTTTTTTAAAAATATAATAGAAAATATTTTTTAACTATTTTTTTAAAATAAATAACAATCAATTAATTCAGTTTTGATATCACGATGATGTCACGGTTCAATCATGAGTTAATCCGACGATTAAGAAAGTGTTTGGCATCATTCTGGAACAATCTATTTCCATTCCGAATTTCATGATTTGAAAATAACGGCTAGTAATTGCTCCCGTGGACTGAAAGGACTTGGGAACTAAAAAATCTCTCCGGCTCTTTCTATGCCAACCGGAACGATGGACCATCAAATTGCATTAGAAATAGTAATTGACGATAATAACCTCTTCTGGAAGAGGATTAAGGGGAACAGTTGTTCCACATACCAAACACCCCCTAAATTGCTGACTTGTAACCCAGTCCCTTTTCCGATTCGATGAACGGTCCCCTTTGAAAGCATTAGTTCTTTGTCTATTAAGATACTTGTGCATAATTGAACCATAGATAATGTTCAATAGAGTAGTGCTAGTGACATGGTAAATTGCTCACTCACAACCAACCGATGCATGTGGGACCCACTCAAGTACTAAAGTTTGACGTATGTGTTCTTTATTTTTGGAGAATGGCTGCATCAGAGGGATGGTGACATTCACAATAGATCCCACATACATCACGGCATGGGTTGGTTGTGACTTGCGAGTAGGCTATCCACCACGTCAGCATATACACCGATTCAATCGGATACTGTCTCTCCATGTAGGCATGGGGTGTTGGAGATTTTCAAAATTGAGTTTGATTTTTAACTTTTTTAATGGGAATGGTTACAACAAGATGATTGTGGCTCCTTGTTTAGCTTTGAGGCTTGCAAGGTAGGAGGTTAGTGATCCAACTCCATCGGGAGCTATTTTAGTCAAATAAAAAAGAAATTGAGTTTACGCAGCGAGATGCAACGCACCAAGCGCAAGGTGCGATGCGATTGTGTGTTTAGTGCGAAGTGTGATTGAGCGCTAAGAGATACACTATGCACTTAGCATGATGCGAGTCGCATTGAGGAGTCATTTCCTTTTTAGGCTACATATAGAACCAAATGGGCTTGGGTGCAACACCCAGTGAATCGGATCGGTTGACTCGTGTAGGTCGACTGTTTAGTAAGTTAGGTTAGCTTAAGAGTGGGCTAAACCGTGTGCGTGCAAGTAGGCATGAATGGACCAAAAGGTGCTTGGTGGTTGGACCCAAAGGGCGCGTTAAACACCTGTTGGGTTGGGTGGTTAATGAGCCGTCCGCCCGAGCGGATGCGACCATCTGTCTTGTGGTTACAATAACCGCCTAGGTGGATTGGCACTCGATGGCATGCGAACCATTGCATCTGTTGGGTTGAAAGGGGTGCTTTCTGGCATCCATTGGTGTGCAAACAGATGCTTTGAGGCTTGCAAGGTAGGAGGTTAGTGATCCAACTCCATCGGGAGCTATTTTAGTCAAATAAAAGAGAAATTGGGCTTATGCAGCGAGATGCAACGCACCAAGCGCAAGGTGCGGTGTAATTGTGTGTTTAGTGCGAAGTGCGATTGGGCGCTTAGAGACACACTTTGCACTTAGCATGATGCGAGTCGCATTGAGGAGCCATTTCCTTTTTAGGCTACATATAGAACCAAATGGGCTTGGGTGCGAGATCCAGTGAATCGAATCGGTTAACTCGTGTAGGTCAACTGTTTAGTGAGTTAGGTTAGCCTATGAGTGGGCTAAACCGCGTGCGTGCAAGTAGGCACGAATGGACCATAAGGTGCTTGGTGGTTGGGCCCAAAGGGTGTCTGAAACACCTGTTGGGTTGGGCGGTTAATGAGCTGTCCGTTCGAGCGGATGCGACCATCCGCCTGGCGGTTACAATTACCGCCTAGGCGAATTGGCACCCGATGGCATGTGAACCATTGCATCTGTTGGGTTGCAATGGATGCTTCCTGGCAGAGGGTGCTTCATGGCATCCATTGGTGTACGAACAAATGCAACCCGTGGCAAGGGGTGCTTCTATTGGAATTTTGTTTAATTTTCTTTATTTAAAATTCTTTATTAAAAGTTTCAAAACTCTTTAATGATTTAACCTTTATTTGTCATTTAAATTCTTTACCGTTTTAGCTTTTATTTGGCTTGCATGTAACTACCCAATTTAGAGGATGGCTATTACACATAGCCATTAAGCCTTTATGGTAGTTATGTGGGGGTTATGGATTGTTGTATTTATAAATCAATCCAATCCTTTGAGAAAGAGAGAGCTGAATTGTTTCTTCTTCCTCCTCTAAGCCATGATATTATTTTAGATTTTACCTTTAGATTTCTTTTTTATGGGAAACATAGATGAAGGGTTCTTGTGGCTCTCTACGGTCGTGCACGTGGTGAGCATATCCCGGCAATGGGGGTTCGTTGTACCTTGGGGTCGGATTAGCCAATCAACCCGCACGTGGGGAGGCAATCAAGATCTTATGGCAGCGATTACGCGCCTCGAACCCAGGCCAGGAAAATCTCTTTTGTTTTTATCTTTTTGATTATTTAATTACAGTAAATACTATCTTTAGAATATAATATTAAAATATTTATCCAACAATCTAAGATCTTGATTTTGCTTTATCTTCATATATGTTAGAAAGAATATATGAGAAAGAAGCTTACATATTGTTGTGCATTGTCTTCATGTTAAGGATAATAGTTATGTTGTATACATAATTAAGATCTTATCCATCTTTTTTGGGTTGTTATAATCATAAGCATTAGTCATAAATTAGATATACTGGTAATTTCTAACATGTCTAGATTGCATACTTCCGATAGTAGAACTAATATCCATGCATATGCACTTCTGGATGTTATAGTCATGCTATAAATTTTGACTTTATTTTATTTGGAGAAAAAATTACATACTCCCTGTGTGTACCACTCCTTTTTTGGAGGCGGTCGGCCAATCGCCAAGGGGGGTCGTACGGTCGGCATGTAGCCAAGGGGGAGGCAGCACCCCCCCATAGGGGGCCGTACGGTCGGCATGTAGCCAAGGAGGAGGCAGCCCCTCCCCTTCTTTGGGTCGGCATGTATCCAGAGAAAGGGGGGGGTCGGCCGGTTGTTACACAAGGTGGCAGCCCCCCTCCCCTTTGGGTCGGCATGTATCCAGAGGAAGGGGGGGTCGGCCGGTTGTTACACAGGGTGGCAGCCCCCCTCCCCTTTGGGTCGGCATGTATCCAGAGGAAGGGGGGGTCGGCCGGTTGTTACACAAGGAGGCAGCCCCCCCCCCTTTCTTTGGGTCGGCATGTATCCAGAGGAAGGGGGGGTCGGCCGGTTGTTACACAAGGAGGCAGCCCCCCCCCTTCTTTGGGTCGGCATGTATCCAGGGGGGAGGCAGCACCCCCCCTGCGGCTCTCGGTCGGCGTGTATCCAGACAAAAGGAGGTCGGCCAGGCAACAACCTCTCTCCCTCCTCGACGGGACGTGCAACGAAATGAGGAGTGAAGTAGCAGTCAGACACGGCCCACAGTGCTGACAACGCTCCGCATTTCCGGGCCAACGTAACCAGGTGTCAACCGCGCACCATGTCACCGCGGCGGTTGAGCTCATTGCGGAGACACGTCACTCGCCCGATTTTCGCGGAGTGTAACCGTCACCCCGCCACTTTAAAAGGGGACCTACCCCTTCAGCGAGAAAGAGGAAGAATTCTGGAGGAGACGCTGCCCGTTTTGTCCCGGAATTTGTGGAGCTGCGGAGGTCGGTCGGTCGGTAGGTAGAGACTGTCTGCGGAGGTCGGTCGGCAGACAGATACTGTCTGCACGCGACCGGCAGACAGACACTTTATGCAGCGATCGGTAGCCAGAGACTGTCTGCGGAGGTCGGTCGGCAGACAGATACTGTCTGCACACGACCGGCAGACAGACACTGTCTGCAGCGGTCGGTAGCCAGAGACTGTCTGCGGAGGTCGGTCGACAGACAGATACTGTCTGCACGCGACCGGCAGACAGACACTGTCTGCAGCGATCGGTAGCCAGAGACTGTCTGCGGAGGTCGATCGGCAGACAGATACTGTCTGCACGCGACCGGCAGACAGACACTGTCTGCAGCGGTCAGTAGCCAGAGACTGTCTGCGGAGGTCGGTCGGCAGACATATACTGTCTGCACGCGATCGGTAGTCAGACACTGTCTGCAGCGATCGGTAGCCAGAGACTGTCTGCGGAGGTCGGTTGGCAGACAGATACTGTCTGCACGCGACCGGCAGACAGACACTGTCTGCAGCGGTCGGTAGCTAGAGACTGTCTGCGGAGGTCGGTCGGCAGACATATACTATCTGCACGCGACCGGTAGTCAGACACTGTCTGCAGCGATCGGTAGCCAGAGACTGTCTGCGGAGGTCGGTCGGCAGACAGATACTGTCTGCACACGACCGGTAGACAGACACTGTCTGCAGCGGTCGATAGCCAGAGACTGTCTGCGGAGGTCGATCGGCAGACATATACTATCTGCACGCGACCGTTAGTCAGACACTGTCTGCAGCGATCGGTAGTCAGAGACTGTCTGCGGAGGTCAGTCGGTCGGTAATCTGAGTGAAACTGCAGAGGTCGGTAGTTTGGGAGACCGATCCTCGGGGTTTGTAATTGGGGTTAAGGTGAGAGATTGTACCCGAAAAGATAGTTCTAGTGCATTCTCGCCCCACCCGTGGTTTTTTCCCTTTCGACGTTGCGAAGGGGTTTTTCCACGTAAATACTGTCTTCACTCTTCTCTTTGGCTTGTTGGATGTGCTTGCCACCCGAACCGCCCGGTTCGACTAAAAACCCCCCACAATCTTGGCGCCGTCTGTGGGATAGTCTTCGAGACTTCCTACTAGAGCTTTCGACTGTTGACCCGTGGGTGTCGACCAGTCCGAGGCTACCTGCAACCAGCGATCCACGACCACACGGTTGAAGAACGATGGCCGATGGACCGTATCGTACTCGCTCGACGTCGCAGCTCCCGTCCGAAGCCGTACCACTCGGAGATGCGAATGACGTCGGGCGTCTTGTTCAACAGCCAACGGACACGGAGCGCGTAGTCCCATTGGCGAATCCTGTACTGGGGGTCGGGGAGTCCAGTCAAGCTCCGGTAGCTACCCTGGCTCCTCTGAAAGGGGGTCTATCGGAAGCTTTTCTGGCAACAATGATGATGACCCAGCAAGCTCTCACCACCCAGCTCCAAACTATGCAGCGCAACTACGAGGAGTTGCGTGACTTCGTGCGGGCCGCACCGACGGGCGGTCTACTCAACCAGGGCATGTTGGCCCAAGCGGGATAAAGTCTCCCCACTCAAGCTGCCCCACCAGTGCAAATGCAGCCGCAACCAGTGCCTCAGGTGGAGATCAGGGTTAATCGCTCGGTGGAGGTCCAAAGTGCGAATCCCGACGGGCGAGACTCGAGTAGCCCTGAACCTGCGGAAAGAAACATACACGCCCGAGTTGCGTCGGCACGCTCAGATGTCTGGTCCCGGCTTGGGGCACACCCCCGACAGCCGCCTGCCTCCAAGCATCATTCGAAGACGGACTCGGCACAAGTGCATCGCCCGAGGCGAGACGGAGAACTTCATCGTCAACCGAGTGATAGTCATCACACTTGGATGACGCCAGCCAGTCGGCAGCCGGCTCATACTACTGATCGGAGGAGCGTACACGAACGCATTCGCGTATATGCGTCGGAGCGACTCGGGGAGCGAGAGGAGATCCAGCGAGACCGACCGGGGGTCCGAGCTCCCGACCGGTTGGAGGAAGTCGCCATCCGAGGAGCCGCACGGTCGCCGCTTGTCGAGAAGCTACTCCGGGAGCCATTCCCTCGAGGATGGAATCCTCCACGCCTTCCCAAGTTTGACGGATCGAAAGACCCGGTGGAGCATGTACTTGCTTTCCGGGATGCTCTAGTCCCCCACGAGGATGATCATATCCTCTGTCGGACCTTTGCCAACAGCCTGTCGGGAACGCCCCTTGAATGGTTCCACAAGCTCAAGCCCTCGTCCATCTCCTCATTCTCGGAGCTGAGCACGCGGTTCATCGACCAGTACCGATGCAATCGCCGGGAGCTGAAGACTCTGGAGTCACTCTTCGGGATGAGTATGACCCAGAAGGAGATGCTCCGACAATTCTACCATAGGTTCAGGTCCGAGTACCTGAGCTTGACGGACGCAGACGGGCAGGATCGCATGGTGATCGCAGCCTTCAAGAATGCCATACAGCCTACCCAGCTCGTCAACGCGTCGCTCATCAAGCGAACCCCGGAGACGATCGACGAGCTGTCGCGACGCGTTGAGAAGTACATCAAAATTGAAGACGCGGACCGCAAGAGGAAGGCGGTGGAAACCAGGGTCCCGCACCAAGGCTACGCCAAACCAGCTGCCGTGAAGAACGTCAACAAGCAACAGGCGAGGCGACGAGGCATGACGCGAAGCGGCAGAAGCAAGACAGACCAGCGAGGCCACAGTGGAACAGGGAGTTCACAGTACTGAACGCCCCCATAGACCAGATCCTGGAAGCCATCGAAGGTAAACCGTACTTCAAGTGGGCACAACCGCTTGAGCCCGGGGAGAGGGGAGCCAGAGATGCATCAAGGTACTGTGAGTACCATCAAGGCCAAGGTCACACCACCCTGCAGTGCTGGGCGCTCAAGCATCATATTGAGGATCTCATTGAGGCCGGCCACCTTGGCTGCTTCATTGACATCCCTCAACGTAAGGAAACCAAGGCTGTAGGGGAAGTCCAGCGAGGAGCGACGGCACAGCGCTTACCGGGTCCTCCGCCAGAAAAACGTCAACTCCGAGAGGTAGACGCCGTCTACGAGTACCATGGCCCTGTACCGTCGTCAAATGCCGCCGACCGACAGGTGCGGCGTATTGAACAAGCAAGGCAAGTCCACCATGTGGTGCTTGAACCTGTCATCCGTCCCGAGCCAAGAGTGGAAGCTGCAGTACAGTTTTCGGCGGCTGATCTGGTCGGAATAGAGAGGCCCCACAACCATCCACTAGTCATACGGCTGTAGATAGCCAATTGCCTAGTGAAGAGAATTCTGATCGACGCCGGAAGTTCGATAGATGTGCTCTTCCTCAACGCCTTCGACGCCATGCAGCTAGATCGCGGGCAGATGACTGAGTCATCGTCGACGATAACAGGCTTCACGGGAGAGGCTGCAAGGGTGGTTGGTGAGATCACCCTCCCGATCACAACAGGGCATCTCACTAATCTTACCCGGTTCATTGTGATCGAGGCTCACTCGATGTACAACATCATCCTCGGAAGGCCGTGGCTCCACCACTTGGATGCGGTCCCCTCGTCGGCCCACCAGGTAGTGAAGTTTTGGACCGACAAGGGCGTGATGAGCATTCGAGGTGACTAGTCCTCGGCAGCCAAGTGCGAGCTCAGTGCCATCCATCTGAAGACGACATGCCAAATTGAGGGAGGAGAACCAGGTGGAGGCGGCACTGAGTTGGGCATCCTCAACCTCTGGACTGTGAAGCAGAGTCAAGAAGATCCAACGTTCCAGCTCCGCACCCGATCAAGCGTAGGAGCGCGAGGGGGCCAACCCCTTGTGAAGACCGACATGTCAGCTGAACGTAAAGAGCTGACAGTGTCGGGGGACCTGTTGAAGACTGACCTGTCAGCTGAATGTAAAGAGCTGACAGAGTCGGAGGACCTGCTGAAGACCGACCTGTCAGTTGAACGTAAAGAGCTGACAGAGTCGGAGGACCTGCTGAAGACCGACCTGTCAGTTGAACGTAAAGAACCGACAGTGTCGGGGGACCTGATGAAGACCGACCTGTCAGTTGAACGTAAAGAACTGACAGTTTTGTAACGCCGGATCTATTCAATAAAAATGCACTTGCTCAGAGTTCTTGTTCATGCGTGAGAATAATGGTTACCTGAGGCAACCTAAACCAAGTGGTACATAACACTCCGAGCGAGTTCTGCCACTTGGCCGACCGGTCGACAGGACCCTGCGAAGGGCGAGACCGACCGGTGAACACCTTGGAAGATCGGTCGACAGACCCCGCCGGGGTACGACCGGTCGACCAACCTAAACCAAGTGGTACATAACACTCCGAGCGAGTTCTACCACTTGGCCGACCGGTCGACAGGACCCTGCGAAGGGCGGGACCGGCCGGTGAACACCTTGGAAGATCGGTCGACAGACCCCGCTGGGGTACGACCGGTCGACCAACCTAAACCAAGTGGTACATAACACTCCGAGCGAGTTCTACCACTTGGCCGACCGGTCGATAGGACCCTGCGAAGAGCGAGACCGGCCGGTGAACACCTTGGAAGATCGGTCGACAGACCCCGCCGGGGTACGACCGGTCGACCAACCTAAACCAAGTGGTACATAACACTCCGAGCGAGTTCTACCACTTGGCCGACCGGTCGACAGGTCCCTGCGAAGGGCGTGACCGACCGGTGAACACCTGGGAGGATCAGTCGACAGACCCCTCGGGGGTACGACCGATCGACCAACGCAAACAAGAAAGGGTATATCACCCCCTGAAGGAAGTACTGGATAATTCTACTCGGGCAGGTCGGCTGAGCAAGTGGGCTGCAGAGCTGCAAGAGTTTGGTCATCGGTATGTGCCTTGGAAAGCAGTCAAGGGCCAAGCACTTGCTGACGTCCTCAGCGATTTCCTGGCGGAAGACACTGCACCGGTGCCAGAGACGTTAGAAGACCAGTCGGTAGCTGTCGGTCGACCCGTGGGAGTCGGTGCGGTAGCAGGACAGGAGGACGAAGGAAAAGGCTGGAGATTGTTCGTGGATGGCTCATCGTGCGCAGTCGGGAGTGGTGTGGGGGTAGTCCTGGTGTAGACACACGAATTTCGTCGGACCCGAACCCGACTTACGTGTGCCGACGCGGATGCAAACCCGACACGCGAACCCAACTCGCTCGCGCTAACGTGGATGCAAACCCGACACGCGGACCCGACTCGCGCGCGCCAACACGGACTCAGACCCCGCCCAAGAGGGGCCGGCCCCTACTAGGGTCCGAACCCTATAGGGCCGGCCCTAGTGGGGACCGAACCCCGAGGAGGGGCCGGCCGGCCCTGCAAGGAAAGGGAAGAAAAAAGAAAGAAAAGAAAAAGGAAAGAAAAGAAAGGAAAGAAAAGAAAAAGGAAAGAAAAGAAAAGGAAAGAAAAGAAAGAAAAGGAAAAAAATACCGCCATGCGCGGGGGGAGGTAGCGTATGACGTCTGCACACACGCGGATCTGCGCCGATCCCTCGATCCGACGCACAAGACGAAGCGCCCGATCGCCATCGATTTCGTGCGCAAAATCCAGCCATAATTGCACCCGCCAGAAAAGGAAAACAACTAAATGTTATTCCCCTCATCAATGGATGAATAAAATCCGGGTAATTATGAGAGAGATACAAAAGGGATTTAAAATTAAAAAGTTCCCATATCTCTCTCCCCACCTCTTTGCCTATAAATAGAGGGGGTGGGGGAAGGAAAAAATGGTCGAGAAATTGAAGACGAAGCGCCAGAGCTCTGCAGAAGAAAGCACGCTTCTTCATCGACCCAAGGCTTCACGAGGCACAGTCAAGCCTGTCCCGAGGGATCGGCTTACTGAAAGTCCTCATCAACGTGAAGGCCCTTGCGCACGAAGATCACCCCTTCGACTCCGTTCACGAAGAAGAAAGCTCGGAGAAGAAGAACCCTTCGACTCCGAGGACGCCAGAAGCAAAGGCCGGAGAAGAAGAGGAGCGGCACTACCCCGTCGTCTCCAACAAGCTTCGACTCCGATCAAGCCCAAAAGCCCGGAGAAGAAGAGGAGCGGCACTACCCCGTCGTCTCCAACAAGCTTCGACTCCGATCAAGCCCAAAAGCCCGGAGAAGAAGAGGAGCGGCACTACCCCGTCGTCTCCAACAAGCTTCGACTCCGATCAAGCCCAAAAGCCCGGAGAAGAAGAGGAGCGGCACTACCCCGTCGTCTCCAACAAGTCCTCGATCCCGATCAAGCCCCAAAGCCCGGAGGAGAGAAGCGAAGCGTCATCACCCCGTCGTCTTCGACAAACATCTGCACCATCCACGAAGAAGAAAGGCTGGAACAGATCATCTGAAGCGTCACTACCCCGTCGTCTTCATCAACAAAAGCCGACGCTACAACCGTCGCACGGAGATCGGTGCTACCCCTACCATCTTCAAAAGCATTCTTCGACCCCGATCACGCCAAAGAAGCCCGGAGAAGAAGAGAAGTCCAGTCGACACGCAAACCGTCGAAGCACCGGAGGAGTAGCCCACGTCGTTCGAAGAAGAAGATCGAGTAGACGCCAAAGCTAAAGCAACGCAAGAAGCCAAAGTAAAGCCCCAGTAAAGCCCGCGCCAAAGCAAAGCAAGTGCCAAAGCCAAGCGACTACGCCGGCCACGAGCAAAAGCACCGCACGTTCTAGCCGATACGACGCGAAGTCCGGAAGAACGAAAGCATCGCAAGTCTCTCCCAGCTACGTCCAAGTGCAAGCGCCGAAGCAAAGCAAAAGCCAGAGCCACGCCGGAGCCAAGCCAAAGCCAAAAAGCCAAAGCCAAAGCCGACGCCAAAATCTCGATCGACGCCGCGAACCGACGATCAAGGACACCGAGGTCAAGCAAGGAACGAGGAAGACACGAAGACCGAGGAACGAAGCCGAAAACCCCCTAGCCGAGAAAGCGCGAAGCACGGAAGGGACAAAGCAACGGTGGACATTCCTTAGCCTCTCCAAAACCCTCTCCCTGTAAAACCCCTGTCCTGGGCAGCCCCTTCAGAGCTCTCGCACGAACACCACGTGGAGACACGGATCAAAGGGATCCCCCAGAAGATCTTTCCCACAATCCCCTGATCAAAACTCGCCGCAACCCGGACTCGCTACACCCGAGCAACCCGGGTCCCGGCCACAATTGTAATCTCGTGTGATTCGCAATAAAGACGACCCGCGCTTTTTTCCGCGTCCACAGATTTCTGGCACGCCCGGTGGGACATCTTCTCCTTTCATCCGTACGGTTGAAGAAGCTGCTTGAAGTTTGCAATGGCCGGAACAAACAACGATGCGTTTGCTTCAAGCCTCTCACCAATCGCCGAGTCTCCTCTACTCCGACACGGTGATCCAGTAAATCCGGAGGGTGATACTCCTCCAATGGTTCGCGTCTACACTCGGCGTACACGGACTCTTGCGGACGTCTTCGTGCCAGAAGCTACTACCGAAGATGCTCGCCAAAGCGCCGACGAGGCCCTGGTGCTCGAAGAAACGAGCCTCGATCCTGGAGTCCATGTCCAGAAGTTTGGGGAGGACCAGCCCCAACCCCGAACCCGCTCGGGTTCTCCAGCAGACGTTGCACCTCCTCTGCAGGGGGCAAACGTCAATCATCAGCCAGAAGCAAGTCGGCGTAACTACATCTCTGATGATAACGGCGAGGATGCGAACATGCAACACCGAGATGTTCTCAGTCACCACCCTCCGTCCGCTCTTCAGCTACAAGTCATGCAGATGAGCGAGCATATGGCGCAAATTACTCGGCTAATGGAGGAGAAGGATCGTCACATCAACACTCTGCTCCAAAAGCTAAGCGCAAAGGATGCTGCACCAGTCGGCCAACCCGTCGCTTCTCCAGCAGCCGCTCCAGTTCCGTCTTCAACTCCCGCTCCTGCAGAAGTTGCTCCGACGGTTCAAGCAGTTACTCCAGCGCTCTCTTCGGCTCCCGTCCCATTGGAAGTCATCTCCCCAACGCCAGCCTCGGTGGCCACACAACCTCCGGCAACGGCTGCGATGAGTGCTCAGCAAGTCCAAGCATTGATAGCCGACATGATGCGCTCCCACGGCAGTGGCCTTCCACCGATCACGGCGGCATACTCGAAGCCCTACACTACGAGGATCCAGCAGCTACGCTTCCCAGTCGGATTCCAGCCACCAAAGTTTCAGCACTTCGACGGAAAGGGAAATCCGAGACAGCACGTTGCCCACTTCATCGAGACCTGCAATAATGCCGGCACATATGGCGACGAGATGGTGAAGCAATTCGTTCGCACCCTCAAAGGCAACGCGTTCGACTGGTACGTTGATCTTCCTGCAGGGACCATCGACAGCTGGGACCAGATGGAAAGGGAGTTCCTCAATCGCTTCTACAGCACCAGACGTACAGTCAGTATGACCGAACTCACCGCCGTCAAGCAAAGGAAAGATGAGCCAGTGATCGACTACATCGACAGGTGGAGGAACCTCGCGCTGAATTCACGAGACCGCTTGTTTGAAGACTCGGCCATCGAGATGTGCACCCAAGGCATGCACTGGGGTCTGCTCTACATCCTCAAAGGTATCAAGCCTCGGTCTTTCGAAGAACTCACAACTCGGGCTCATGACATGGAACTCAGCCTAGCAAACCGCGGGGACTTGAAGAACAAGGACTTCTTGAAGATAGAGAAGAAGGACAAGCCACCGGCAACGAAACTGAAACAAGTCAATGTTGCTGACGTCGCTTCAACCTCCAAGCCGCTCAAGATCGGTGGCAAGCCAGATCAAAAGAAGGGAGTCGCCATACCACCGCCTCCGCCGCTAAGACAAAGGATGACTCTCGAGGAGCTCGAAGCCAAGGAGTACCCTTTCCCAGACTCGGAAGTCTCCTCCATGTTCGACCAGCTGCTGCAAGAGAAGATGATAGAGCTCCCTCCTTCAAAGAGGCCCGAGCAGATGCATCGTGTCGACGACCCTCTCTTCTGCAAATACCACCGGGTGGTGAGTCATCCCATCGAAAGATGCTTCGTCTTCAAGGAAAGAATCATGGCGCTCGCTAAGCAAGGGAAGATAGAGATCGACTCCGGGGAGGTTGCTACGGCCAACATGACGTCCATCACCTTCGGCTCCTTCTCGCCAGTACTCGTCGCTGCCCGACGAAGCATGCCCAAACTGCGCATCAACCGGCAAGCTCCAATCGCTAAGTCAACTTCCCGGCCGAAAGTCTCGAAGCGACGTCAACGTACTCCTGCGCTCACCGAGGAGGAAACACCGCTGCCCTGGGGGCAATCATCGCTCACGCCAGCACCTCTTCCAAGCAATGATACATCCCAACGAGCGCTCCAAAGGAGATACGAGCAAGGAGATCCGGAAGTCGGTCTGCTGGGCCAGCCTTCGGGGAAGTTCGACTATTACGTCCTCTACTCAAGGCCTCCTTCCGTTTCGATCAACGAAATCAAGCCCACCGGCTGGGAATCGGAAGACACGCCAGTAGAGCCTCGAGAAGAGCAAGTCCATTCCAGTCAAGCTATGTCCCAACGCGCTCTTCGGGAAAGATACGAGCAAGGAGATCCGGAAGTCGGTCTGCTAGGCCAGCCTTCAGGGAAGTTCGACTATTACGTCCTCTACTCAAGGCCTCCGTCCGTTTCGATCAATGAAATCAAGCCCACCGGCTGGGGATCGGAAGACGAGCCAGTAGAGCCTCCGGAAGAACAAGTATCATCAAAGAAACCAGTTGCTGCTGTCGACCATCATCCCAGCGAAGGGGAATCCACTGACGAAGAAGCATGGGTCATGTTACCGCGGCGACGAAAGCCATGGCAAGAAAAGAAGCTCAAACAAGACCGTATGATGAGGGGATTCACCAAGCGGAAGACCTACAAGAAGAAAAGCAAGGCTCCGGGGAGGAAGGCGTTCAAAGTGCCGCCAGCAAGCCGAGACGACATCCTTCAGCAGAGTCTTCCAGAGCCGACAACTTTGCAAGAGTTCTTCCCGGATCACTTCCTCCTAGCGGACCAACACATCAAGGTATCTTGTTGCATGGTCGAAGTCCATGAGGCGACGGAAGGAAATAATGAAAGCGAAGCTTCTGAAGAAGGCGACTCCACCGATGAGGGAGACGATTCCGACAAAGGGGGCACAGCCTCTCAAGACGAAGCAATACTGCACATGCCGCTTGTAGAAGCTTTGCATCTCCCGAAGAAGGCTCGCCTGGCAATGGCTGCGGCCTTGGCCGATCCGGATAGCTACAGCAGGAAGAGGAAGGGCGACCAGAAGCGCAAGGCTGCAGCCTCGTGTGACGCAACGATAACCTTTTCGGACGAGGACCTGCAACTCGGGACGCGATTGCACAACCGGCCTCTTTACGTCTCGGGATACATCAAGGAGAAGCCAGTGAACCGAATCCTGTTGGACTGCGGCTCCGCCGTCAACATCATGCCCATCCAGACGATACGCCAACTCGGCATCACCAACGACCAGCTCTCGCCGAGTCAGTTGGTCATTCAAGGCTTCAACCAGGGCGGACAGTCCACCGTTGGAATCATTCGCCTGAAGCTGTCAATCGGCCCGCTGGATACAACGGTCCTCTTCCACATCATCGACTGCCAGACATCATATCGTCTCCTGTTAGGAAGACCATGGCTGCACGAGAACGGCGTCGTGGTATCCACCTGGCACCAGTGCCTCAAGTACTACGAAGAAGGCGTGGAGAGGTGCATAGTTGCGGACGACAAGCCATTCAACGAGGCCGAGGCACACCTGGCCGACGCTAAATTCTACCAAGCAAAGGGCCTGGTCGCGGAAGTTCTTCCAGCTAAAGCTCCTCGAGCTCAAAAGATTGAAGAAGTGAAGCAGGACAAGACTCCACTTCCCGCAAATTCGGTGCCACCCTCTGATGAGGCAAGACTCAAGATCCAAGAAACGCCGAAACCTAGGCAAAGGATGCGCATCAGCTTCGAGCCAAGAGCAACGCAACATACCCCGTTGCCAATCCAAACGGTGCCTATCCTGCGTCTTGCGCCTCAGTGGCTCCGTAAATCCGAGCGATCGCCTTCTACTCCGACGAGGAAGATGGCCCCGACGCTATCTCAGGCCAATGTCATCACTCTGCAAGGAATGACGATGCCACTACCTAGTCTGACGCAAGCTCCGAACCCGAGCAGACCCGTCGAATCAGCAGACCTCGAGCAACTCGGATTCAAACCAGAAGGGAGTTGGGGGCAAAATGCTGCCAAGTTGCTGTTTAGAGCTGGCTACAACGAGGAAAGCGCCATGGGCACACTCCCACCAGCAGCAACTCCGCATGGGATGACAAGAACTCAAGCTCGGCTGTTTCAAAACGGCGAGCAAATTCCCCCGAACCGCCGAGGCATCGGCTCCAGTCAAGCTCCGTTGGTTATCAGAACCGCAGCAAAGAAGACCTTCACCTCGAACTACATCGAGGCAAGGATGGTAGATGAAGCGGCCGAAGAATCGACAATCTCCGATGCACGCTCTACCTACCTCAGCCGTCCAGACAGCAGGAGAAGACGACAACGGGTTCGATGCCAAGCCTTGCTCCGGCAGCAAACCAGAGGTGGTAAAGACTGGTCGAACCGAAAACGCAAATCCGTATTCGAGAGGCTCGGGCCAGTCAAACAATCAAAGAAGAAGTCGGCGTTCGATCGTTTAGGGATGCCGATCGAGGACTCCGTTTCAACACCCACCCACCCACCCATGGCTGCCGTCAATCATATCTCCATTACGGATCCCGACAACGGTGACACTTCTACGTCGGATGACGAGTTGCCCGACGCCCCGCCAGTCCTCGAAGAAGGGGGGCAGTCCACCGTTGATGACTTGAAGGAAATCAACTTGGGCACGGAGACGGAGCCTCGGCCTACATTCGTCAGCACGCTCTTAACCATGGAGGAAGAAGCTGCATACATCAAACTGCTTAAAGAATACAGAGACGTCTTCGCATGGTCCTACAAGGAGATGCCGGGCCTCGATCCAAAAATCGCAGTGCACCAGCTCAGCGTCAAACACGGAGCCAGCGCTATCAAGCAAGGACAAAGGCGCTACCGGCCAGAACTGGTACCCCAAATAGAAGGCGAAGTCAACAAATTGATCGAAGCCGGCTTCATTCGAGAGGTCAAGTACCCGACATGGATCTCTAGCGTCGTCCCCGTCAAAAAGAAGAACGGCCAAATCCGAGTGTGCGTGGACTTCAGAGACTTGAACAACGCATGTCCAAAGGACGACTTCCCCTTGCCAATCACGGAGCTAATGGTCGACGCGACGACTGGGCACGAGGTGCTCACTTTCATGGACGGATCATCGGGCTACAACCAGATTCGGATGGCACCCAAGGACGAGGAGCTCACGGCATTCCGTACACCGAAAGGAATCTACTGCTATAAGGTAATGCCGTTCGGCTTGAAGAACGCGGGAGCCACCTACCAGCGAGCTATGCAGAAAATCTTCGACGACATTCTTCATCAAAACGTGGAGTGTTATGTCGACGACCTCGTGGTAAAATCCAAGAAGAGGTCGGCACATCTACAAGATCTTGAGCTAATCTTCAAACGACTTCGAAGGTACCAACTCCGCATGAATCCGCTCAAGTGCGCGTTCGGAGTCTCCTCGGGCAAATTCCTCGGCTTCGTCGTCCGACATCGTGGCATTGAGATAGATCAATCCAAAATCGATGCTATCGTCAATATACCCGCACCAAATACAGTGCAAGACCTCAGAGGCCTCCAAGGACACTTGGCGTATATCCGAAGATTCATCGCCAACTTGGCTGGAAAGTGCCACCCTTTTAGCCGCCTCATGAAGAAAGGAGCGCCGTTCAAATGGGATGAAGCGTGCCAAGAAGCACTCCAAAACATCAAAGCATATCTACTGAAGCCGCCAGTCTTATCAGCACCGGTTCAAGGGAGGCCGCTCATCCTCTACATCGCCGCCCAGGAGCAATCCTTGGGGGCACTCCTGGCCCAGAACAACGAACTTGGCGTGGAGACAGCTTGCTACTACTTAAGTCGCACTCTCGTCGGCGCAGAGCTGAATTACTCCCCAATCGAGAAGGTCTGCTTGGCACTCATCTTCGCCACGAAAAAGTTGCGACACTACATGCTCGCTCACACCATCAAACTCGTCTCGAAGGCTGACCCACTCAAATACATCATGTCGAGACCAGTGCTTTCCGGGCGTCTAGCCAAGTGGGCCCTGCTACTACTTGAATTCGACATCACCTTCGTGCCACAAAAAGCGGTTAAAGGGCAGGCCCTCGCGGACTTCCTCGCAGAATACCCTCTCCCGGCAGAATGGGAGTTATCAGAAGATCTCCCAGATGAAGAAGTATTCTCTGTCGACATCGCCCCATCCTGGAAAATGTTCTTCGACGGCGCAGCTAGGCAGGACATAGCGGGAGCCGGAGTCATCTTTGTCACTCCGGACAACGAAATACTCCCCTTCTCATTCCTGCTCTCGGAAGCATGTTCCAACAACGTGGCAGAATATCAAGCCCTACTCATTGGTCTCGAACTGGCCGATGAAATGAACCTTCAAGGACTAGAGATCTTTGGCGACTCTCAACTCGTGATCCAGCAAGTCCTGGGGGCATACGAAGTCAATAAAGAAGACCTGGTACCGTTGCATGCGCGAGCTGTGAAGCTCCTCGAAAAACTCAAGGCTGTTTCCATCCAACACGTTTCCAGAAACCTCAACCAGCAGGCCGACGCGCTCGCAAATCTGGCGGCTACACTCCCGTTCCCAGATGAGCGTCCACTCGTCGTCCCCGTCTGCAGGAGGTTCGTGATCACCGAAGAAGAGGGTCCGCCCGAGGTACCAGTTCAAACCAACGCGGTGCATGTCCTCGAGATTAAAGAACAAGACTGGAGGCAACCGTTTGTGGAGTACCTTGTTCATGGTAAACTCCCCGAAGATCCGAAGCGCAAAAGTGACATCCGTCGACGATCTCTAAGGTTCTACCACTTCAACGGCGAACTGTACCGACGAAGCTATGACGGCACTCTCCTGAGGTGCCTCGTAAAAGAGGAAGCAGAAGCCGCGCTCGAAGAAGTACACGCTAGAATCTGTGGATCGCACCAGTCCAGTCGAAGCTTCACTTCCGCGTCAAAAGGATGGGATACTACTGGCCTACCATGATCAAAGACAGCTTGGAGTACGCGAGAAGATGTCAAGATTGCCAAATGCACGGGGACTACATCCGTCAACCTCCGGAGCCTTTACACCCAACAATCGCGTCTTGGCCTTTCGACGGATGGGGTCTCGACATCGTCGGTCCTCTGCCCAAGTCATCCAAGCAACATCTCTACATCCTGGCGGCAACGGACTACTTCTCCAAGTGGGCTGAAGCGATACCGTTGAGGGAAGTTACAAAGTACTTCGTCATCAGCTTTATCCAGAACGACATCATCTTCCGCTATGGAGTCCCCCGCTACATCGTGACAGATAACGGGAAGCAGTTCAAGAACGCTGCCGTCAGCCAGTTCTGCGCATTGTACAACATTAAGCAGAGTTGTTCGACAATGTACAACGCTCCGGCCAACGGTCTAGCAGAAGCCTTCAACAAAACTCTGTGCAAGCTACTGGGGAAAACCGTCTCGAAGACAAAGAAAGATTGGCACGAACGCATGGGCGAAGCACTATGGGCTTACCGAACATCCTTCCGCACGCCGACACAAGCAACGCCGTATTCCCTCGTCTATGGCATGGAAGCCGTTCTTCCGCTCGAGCTCCAGATCCCGTCACTCAGAATAGCAGTCCAGGAAGGCCTCACCAGCGATGACAACGCCCAGCTCCGCCTGGCAGAATTGGAAGCACTGGATGAAAGACGCCTCGAAGCTCAACAGCGGCTGGAGTGTTATCAGGCCAGGCTCTCTCGCGCCTTCAACAAGAAGATTCATCCTCGATCATTCCAGGTAGGGGAACTGGTGCTGGCGGTCAAACGCCCCATCATTCTCTCGCATCGAGGAGGGAAGAAATTTGACGCCAAATGGGATGGCCCGCATTCCGTCAAGGAAGTCTACTCCAACGGCGCTTACCTCCTCACCACGCCAGAAGGGCTGACACTCGGCCCCATCAACGGCAAGTACCTCAAAAGGTACTATGCCTAAAGCAAGGCCACACCCCTTGTTCAAAAAAAAAAAAAAAATGAACTACGTGCGACTTGATCCCCCTTAGGGGGGTACGTAGGCAGCCTGAGAAGTTACTTCAGGTTCAGTCCGACCAAAAGAAAAAGACAACAAAGTTCCATGGAAAGGGTGTGGCAAAATGAGGCGATATTATTAATGAAGCGAAGGTAGTACATTTCATAAGTCCTGAAAAAGAAAGCCACAATGGGACAAGGAAGAACTAAAAGAAGGTGTCCAGAGCTTGAAGACGGCGTAGCAGCTCCTCCCTAGTCGCCTCCACTCTCTGAAGCTCCACGGGACGAGCAGCTAGAAGCTCGCGACGGGTTGCCAGGTCCGACTGCTGCCTCAAGTGACTCGCCTTCAAAGCGCCCTCCGTGGCCTCAGCCCGCTCCAAACGAGACTCCGCCTTTCTAAGTGAGGCGCGCGCAGACTCCAACTTCCTCTGAGCCTTCGATAGGCTGGACGTAGCTTCTGCAAGTTGATGCTCGGACTGACTTAGACTCGCCTCAGCGGCCTCCAGCTCAGAAAGGGAGCTCCCCTCCAGCAAAGCCCGCCGGGATCGATAAGCCTCGCTATCGGTCACAAGCAGGTTCATCTGATCAGCGAAAAGAGAGCTGTCAACTTTGAACTCTGCCAGGCTCGCGCAAAACTCTGCACCGTCCGTCGACCACCAGTCCTGGAGGGCGCCAAGGCCGGCAGTTTGGAAAGGCTCCAACGTCGACTTGATATACTGCCGACAGCTCGCGAGAAGGAACTCTGAGACTCTGCTCCTCGGCCTCAAATCCGGGCGAGGCGCCTCGGAGTAGGTAGGCAGGACCTTTACCCCCACTGCGGCCGCAACAGGAGCCGCCTGCGCCAACGAGGGTGGCGGAACCGGGGAAACCGCCGCTACCGCTGCAACAACCGTCTCCACCAAAGGACACGAGGGCACAGTCATCGGGGAACGCCGCTTGTCGACGCTCGAGACTTCAGCCTCCTCGCCAAAAGACAGGGCATCGACATCGATGTCGTCCAGGTTAATGTCACCCCTAGGAAAGTTCTCCCCGCAAAGTCCGAGGAGATCCAAATCATCCGGAGGGATATCCAGCCCACAGGGTTCGGGCACTTCCTGCGCAGCACCGGTGGACGAATGCCCAAGAGGCACCTTCGAAGAGCTCACTCCGCACTCTACCACTATAACGGAATCTGGTCAAAAGAAAGGAGCGGTGCTCAGCATGATAAAACTTCCTGAACATAGAGGGCAAATAAAATGAAGAGAGCTCCATACCTGTGTGGTCAGACGAAGCGGTCCTAGACGGAGGAATCACCTCATCTTTCAGAAGTCCAGGCTCCTCGGCGTCCTCCGTTAGACAAGGAACTCTCGGGACCATCCCACGAGGAATGCATATTTTTCTTCTCTTGGGAGGGGCACCCTCAACTTCGGCCTTTGGGAAACGAAATGCCCCAGGGGCACTAGTAAGCTCGACATCCAGCACCGGAACGGAAGAAGGGACACGACGAGCACTGGAAAGGCGACTGCAGCTCCTCTGCGCTCTTTGAAGCCCCAATCGGAGGCGACGGTCCTCCACTCCCGCAGAGTGATTGAAGCAGAAATTCCTGAACCCGCTACTCACCAAGACGTCGACTGGAAAACTCGCAAGTAAAGGAGAAACTCGCCCTTCAACCCACTGGCGGTATTCCGGAGTCGCGGCATCCCGAAATCCGGATTTGGCCCCAGGAAAGAAACTACTGCCAGTAAAACGAGCGTAGAGAGAAGCCCACAGACGGTAGCCCTCCTGTGGACTAAAACGCCCCTGCAACTGCTGAGGCGTGCCAGGGACTTCCTGTCGAAACCCCTGCTGACGGGCAAAGCGATGGGGGGAGTACTGCTCCACCTCCACCACATCTCCTTTGCGCCAGACCAAGTAGCCAGGACGGCAGCTGACCATATTCCAGTAAAGGCTGTCCGGGAGCCCGTCATTGTCGTACACAGTCGACCTCTCCAAAGGCAGCACCGAATGCTCCGACAGGAATTCAAAATCAACGCTCCCCATCCTCCTCAAAAGGGCACGAGCACACTCTTTCGGACGCTCCCAACTGATAAAGGCGTTCAAGATCCCTCCTACCCCGGGTAGGAAAGGTAGCTCGGCTGGATGCCCGCGCCTGGCAAAGATCCCCTTCGGGAAATGCAGAGCTATCCAGCCGTACAAATAATGCAAGGGTCCGAAAGCAGCCGACCGGCCAAGCTCCTCCTTGGCCTTATCTGAGCCAGACAAGTCCCAGTAAGTCCCGCTGAGAGCCCGATACAAGGCGCATAGTATGGCTGGGGCTAGATTGAAGAGCTCGCCCCTCTCCATCCTGGAAGCAGCAAGGAAGG
Source organism: Chamaelirium japonicum (assembly GCA_947650365.1). NCBI lineage: Eukaryota > Viridiplantae > Streptophyta > Magnoliopsida > Liliales > Melanthiaceae > Chamaelirium > Chamaelirium japonicum. Next base: position 55,396,099 of record OX393554.1, on the reverse strand, counting down.
TCCCCGGACGAATGGCCTCCCCAGAACACGGAAGCACGAACCGGCAAAGAAAGATGACCAGCCCGGCGGCCCGGTAAACCGATCGCCACTCCTCGCTGTCCCGTTTCAGGCCAAGGAGTTCCCAGGGGCACTGCTTCCCCTCCATTGAGTGTTTCTCTCGAGCCAAGGAATCGATAGGCCTCACAAAGGAGCGAAGCGGAGGTCTCTGCATCTGAGCAATCTTCCACATCGGGTGAGCTGAGGGCGCTGGAGCTCTATACTCGCCTCTGAACCAAAAATCGACCCAAGAAGAAGGACGCACTCGATCAGATTGATCCCTCGCCGCAATGATAGCATGTGCCTTGAACAGAAGGAGGCAAGAACTCGGAGCGTAGCTGCTGTCCAGCAGATCCTTCAAGGCAGGCACCTCCTCTTGGTAGTAGTTCCGTACCTCGGGGCACCCAGAAACGATATGGACGTCACGAAGCGAGATGCCTATCTCCCCCGCCCCAGTAAGGAAGGTGTTAGTCTCCGGACACCAAAGCTCACAAAGCGCACGGTACATCCCCTCAGGACGACTGTACTCCCGACGAGCCGGCGCCAGAAATTTGGCCAATAAGTTCATCTCAGGTTCCGCGCCAAAGACCTCGTAGAGCTCGTCCATCCACTCGCGAAAGCCGCAAAGGTACTGGACGTCCCCCCGAGGCCAAGAATCGGGGCCCCATCGGGTCAGCCTAGCACATATCTTCGAGGCAACAACTGGCGTAGGCACGAACTCTTCACCACAATGATGGAACGGAAGACTCAAACTCGGCCGCAGAAGCTTCATGGAGATCCCTTCGTCAGTATGGATCTTCTCGCTTAATTTCAGCATCCCGCAAGTCGCATCCGCGACCCCATCTTCCGTGATGCGCTCGTGCACAAAGACACGGAGCAACGACAGAAGGTCTTCCCGCCTTGAGCTGCGGTGACGGCGCACGCGAGTGAAAGGAAAGCAAAGGCATCTCCTCCCGTCGAAGAAATCCTCGTCTATCCAGCCCGAAGAAGTCAAACTCTCGAAGACGCGGGCCCTGGAGGACCATGAAAGGAGGCAAGTCAAGACAAGCGCACCAAAAAAAAAAAAAAAAAAAAAAAAAAAAAAAAAAAGGGGACCTGCACCCCTGTCAAGAGGATTGCCCGATTCAAGATTACTCTCCAACCAGCCCACACCCGTGTCGTGACCCGTGCGCCACGAGCCGACACTGGTATCATCGGCACCTTCGAAGTTCAAAAAAAAAAAAAAAAAAAAAAAAAAAAAAAAAAAAAAGTCAACAAGTGGGGGGCCCACGGGCCCCTCGCCCCCTTCCAATTGGAGACCAACAGCAAAGAAGGAAGGGGGGGGGGCCCGCACCCCCCTCCTTCTCCTTCTTCTTCGCCTGCGCCCGCCGAACCCGGCCCCCGAGACCGACCCGTCCGGCCCCCGCGGCCGCCGGACCCGGCCCCCGAGCCCGACCCACTCGGTTTCGCAGCCGCCGGACCCGGCCCCCGCGCCCGATCCGCTCGCGCCCGCCACCCTGCACGCCGGCCGCCGCGCGCGCCGCGCGCCGTCGCCGCCTCCCGCGCGCCACCGCACGCTGCAACCCCGCGCGCCGCCGGCCCCGCCGCGCCCCGCGCCGGCGCTGCTGCCGCTGCTGCCCGTGCAGCCCGGAACCGAAGAAGAAGGAAAAGAAAAAAAAAGAAGAAAAGAACAGAAAAAGAAGAAAAAAAAAAAAAAAAAAAAAAGAAGGAAAAAGAAAAGAAGAAGAAAAAGAAGAAGAAGAAGAAGAAGAAGAAGAAGAAGGAGGAAGAGAGAGGCGGCGAAGGCGACCCGCACCTCAGCCGCACTCCTCCATCCTCCCCGCCGCGAGCCTCGTCGCATCCTCGCTTCGAACCCGCCTTCGCAACGACCGCGAAATCGCGCACCATCGCCGCCGACGGAAGAGGCGACACCGGGAAGACGGAGCAAGTCTCGTGCAACCCCAGGCAGCACACTTTCGACAGCGGTCTCCAGAAGCCGGCAGAACCTTCGCAAAGAAGCACAACGACGAATGAAGAGGGGTAGGGGTCCTTAAATAGACCTCCAACCCCGCCCACAAAAGGAATCAAGGACAAATGCTCTACGATTCCTACGTGTCCAAACCCTACACGCTCTCACCGACGCACTCGTCCTTGAGGGGGCATTTGTAGACACGAATTTCGTCGGACCCGAACCCGACTTACGTGTGCCGACGCGGATGCAAACCCGACACGCGAACCCAACTCGCTCGCGCTAACGTGGATGCAAACCCGACACGCGGACCCGACTCGCGCGCGCCAACACGGACTCAGACCCCGCCCAAGAGGGGCCGGCCCCTACTAGGGTCTGAACCCTATAGGGCCGGCCCTAGTGGGGACCGAACCCCGAGGAGGGGCCGGCCGGCCCTGCAAGGAAAGGGAAGAAAAAAGAAAGAAAAGAAAAAAGAAAGAAAAGAAAAAGGAAAGAAAAGAAAGGAAAGAAAAGAAAAAGGAAAGAAAAGAAAAGGAAAGAAAAGAAAGAAAAGGAAAAAAATACCGCCATGCGCGGGGGGAGGTAGCGTATGACGTCTGCACACACGCGGATCTGCGCCGATCCCTCGATCCGACGCACAAGACGAAGCGCCCGATCGCCATCGATTTCGTGCGCAAAATCCAGCCATAATTGCACCCGCCAGAAAAGGAAAACAACTAAATGTTATTCCCCTCATCAATGGATGAATAAAATCCGGGTAATTATGAGAGAGATACAAAAGGGATTTAAAATTAAAAAGTTCCCATATCTCTCTCCCCACCTCTTTGCCTATAAATAGAGGGGGTGGGGGAAGGAAAAAATGGTCGAGAAATTGAAGACGAAGCGCCAGAGCTCTGCAGAAGAAAGCACGCTTCTTCATCGACCCAAGGCTTCACGAGGCACAGTCAAGCCTGTCCCGAGGGATCGGCTTACTGAAAGTCCTCATCAACGTGAAGGCCCTTGCGCACGAAGATCACCCCTTCGACTCCGTTCACGAAGAAGAAAGCTCGGAGAAGAAGAACCCTTCGACTCCGAGGACGCCAGAAGCAAAGGCCGGAGAAGAAGAGGAGCGGCACTACCCCGTCGTCTCCAACAAGCTTCGACTCCGATCAAGCCCAAAAGCCCGGAGAAGAAGAGGAGCGGCACTACCCCGTCGTCTCCAACAAGCTTCGACTCCGATCAAGCCCAAAAGCCCGGAGAAGAAGAGGAGCGGCACTACCCCGTCGTCTCCAACAAGCTTCGACTCCGATCAAGCCCAAAAGCCCGGAGAAGAAGAGGAGCGGCACTACCCCGTCGTCTCCAACAAGTCCTCGATCCCGATCAAGCCCCAAAGCCCGGAGGAGAGAAGCGAAGCGTCATCACCCCGTCGTCTTCGACAAACATCTGCACCATCCACGAAGAAGAAAGGCTGGAACAGATCATCTGAAGCGTCACTACCCCGTCGTCTTCATCAACAAAAGCCGACGCTACAACCGTCGCACGGAGATCGGTGCTACCCCTACCATCTTCAAAAGCATTCTTCGACCCCGATCACGCCAAAGAAGCCCGGAGAAGAAGAGAAGTCCAGTCGACACGCAAACCGTCGAAGCACCGGAGGAGTAGCCCACGTCGTTCGAAGAAGAAGATCGAGTAGACGCCAAAGCTAAAGCAACGCAAGAAGCCAAAGTAAAGCCCCAGTAAAGCCCGCGCCAAAGCAAAGCAAGTGCCAAAGCCAAGCGACTACGCCGGCCACGAGCAAAAGCACCGCACGTTCTAGCCGATACGACGCGAAATCCGGAAGAACGAAAGCATCGCAAGTCTCTCCCAGCTACGTCCAAGTGCAAGCGCCGAAGCAAAGCAAAAGCCAGAGCCATGCCGGAGCCAAGCCAAAGCCAAAAAGCCAAAGCCAAAGCCGACGCCAAAATCTCGATCGACGCCGCGAACCGACGATCAAGGACACCGAGGTCAAGCAAGGAACGAGGAAGACACGAAGACCGAGGAACGAAGCCGAAAACCCCCTAGCCGAGAAAGCGCGAAGCACGGAAGGGACAAAGCAACGGTGGACATTCCTTAGCCTCTCCAAAACCCTCTCCCTGTAAAACCCCTGTCCTGGGCAGCCCCTTCAGAGCTCTCGCACGAACACCACGTGGAGACGCGGATCAAAGGGATCCCCCAGAAGATCTTTCCCACAATCCCCTGATCAAAACTCGCCGCAACCCGGACTCGCTACACCCGAGCAACCCGGGTCCCGGCCACAATTGTAATCTCGTGTGATTCGCAATAAAGACGACCCGCGCTTTTTTCCGCGTCCACACCTGGTAACCCCCGATCACACGAAGCTCGAAAAGTCAGTGCGGCTACTTTTCCCGACGACGAACAACGAAGCTGAGTACGAGGCGATGCTGACAGGACTGAAGATGGCGACAGCGCTGGGGGTGACCAGCCTACAGGTCTACGGTGACTCCCAACTGGTAATCAATCAGATTACCGGTAGGTACGAAGCCCGCGACGCCAGAATGCAAGCTTACCTGAAGCTGCCCGGGAGTTGATCGCCAAGTTCGAAGACATAAGCTTTCACCAGTTCCCCAGAACGGAAAACAAGCAGGCGGATGCCCTTGCTAATCTAGCATCGGTACTCGGAGAAGACAGAGAGAAAAGAGTCTTCATCGAGGTGCAAGCTGACCCCCGAACAGTCGGCCCCGTGGAAGATAGTTGCCTGACGAGGAGGACACAAGCCATTGATGCAGTCCATACTATTGCGGTCAGAGCTGACTGGGTAAGCAACATGAAGAAGTACCTACTTAATGGGATACTATCGGAGGACATCGATGATGCCCGAAGAACTAAGGCAGGCACGCAAACCGAGGCGGGCATGCAAGTCGAGGGTGACACGCAGAATGAAGCTGCACGCAAATCGAAGCGAAGTTATCCTGACCGGGCAGGACCGAAGACCGTCCAGTCAGGAGGGGGTATTGTGTGTACCACTTCTTTTTTGGAGGCGGTCGTCCAATCACCAAGGGGGGTCGTACGGTCGGCATGTAGCCAAGGGGGAGGCAGCACCCCCCCATAGGGGGCCGTACGGTCGGCATGTAGCCAAGGAGGAGGCAGCCCCTCCCCTTCGTTGGGTCGGCATGTATCCAGAGAAAGGGGGGGGGTCGACCGGTTGTTACACAAGGTGGCAGCCCCCCTCCCCTTTGGGTCGGCATGTATCCAGAGGAAGGGGGGGTCGGCCGGTTGTTACACAGGGTGGCAGCCCCCCTCCCCTTTGGGTCGGCATGTATCCAGAGGAAGGGGGGGTCGGCCGGTTGTTACACAAGGAGGCAGCCCCCCCCTTTCTTTGGGTCGGCATGTATCCAGAGGAAGGGGGGGTCGGCCGGTTGTTACACAAGGAGGCAGCCCCCCCCTTCTTTGGGTCGGCATGTATCCAGGGGGGAGGCAGCACCCCCCCTGCGGCTCTCGGTCGGCGTGTATCCAGACAAAAGGAGGTCGGCCAGGCAACAATCTCTCTCCCTCCTCGACGGGACGTGCAACGAAATGAGGAGTGAAGTAGCAGTCAGACACGGCCCACAGTGCTGACAACGCTCCGCATTTCCGGGCCAACGTAACCAGGTGTCAACCGCGCGCCACGTCACCGCGGTGGTTGAGCTCATTGCGGAGACACGTCACTCGCCCGATTTTCGCGGAGTGTAACCGTCACCCCGCCACTTTAAAAGGGGACCTACCCCTTCAGCGAGAAAGAGGAAGAATTCTGGAGGAGAAGCTGCCCGTTTTGTCCCGGAATTTGTGGAGCTGCGGAGGTCGGTCGGTCGGTAGGTAGAGACTGTCTGCGGAGGTCGGTCGGCAGACAGATACTGTCTTCACGCGACCGGCAGACAGACACTTTATGCAGCGATCGGTAGCCAGAGACTGTCTGCGGAGGTCGGTCGGCAGACAGATACTGTCTGCACACGACCGGCAGACAGACACTGTCTGCAGCGGTCGGTAGCCAGAGACTGTCTGCGGAGGTCGGTCGGCAGACAGATACTGTCTGCACGCGACCGGCAGACAGACACTGTCTGCAGCGATCGGTAGCCAGAGACTGTCTGCGGAGGTCAGTCGGTCGGTAATCTGAGTGAAACTGCAGAGGTCGGTAGTTTGGGAGACCGATCCTCGGGGTTTGTAATTGGGGTTAAGGTAAGAGATTGTACCCGAAAAGATAGTTCTAGTGCATTCTCGCCCCACCCGTGGTTTTTTCCCTTTCGACGTTGCGAAGGGGTTTTTCCACGTAAATACTGTCTTCACTCTTCTCTTTGGCTTGTTGGATGTGCTTGCCACCCGAACCGCCCGGTTCGACTAAAAACCCCCCACACTCCCAATAAAAGTATGTTGACCTGTGATATTAATAGATGCTCTGGATTTTATTTCAACAAGATTCTATATGTAACTTTTATTCATATAAGCATCTCCAGGAAAGTAATAAAGGGATAGAATCAAAATCTCATTATGTCAAAATGTGGGGGTGCCCAACTAAGGTATGAACTATAAATTTTAAAAGAAAAGTTCTTAAGATAGCAAATGGTTATTCAGTGTGATATATATTATTTTATGATCTAACAAATTACATGAGCAGGAACACCCAAGAACATGTATATTAGAGGACATCTCATAACAATTCACTATAAAGTGAAATTTAAGAAGACCAGTTAATAACTTGACTGGTTATTTGACCGAAAGGTCATTCTAGGAGTTGAGTCCTAGAATCATCGAGGGGGATGGGATAAGCCCATTAAATAGGCACCTCCGGTAGAAACCCTACCTCTGTGATTGGAGATCCCATGAAGGAGGTTCAAAGGGTAGAAACAAGCCAGAGTAGGTGTCTAGTGGAGAGCACAATCCTATGGAGTATAACTCCTTCCCGTCCCTATGATGAGGTGCTCTCATGTGTGACGGTTCAGGTTGAGATTTATTCTCTTAATGAGCCCAAGGTAAGATTTTGCGGGGTACCACTCCGTCGCAGGTACCCTTGGAGGACTCACCTATGCGAGAGTAGTCGTGGGGCCGCGATTATAGGAATAGGGCTATTCCTTAGAAACTCTCATTAAGAAGCAAGGTATCAGCGCATGGCCGATAACGTGCTAACCCGCGAACCCTAATTCTTATGTACTATGTGTGTGATAGTTCAAGTCTGATCCAAGGGAAGCTTGGTTCAAGACCTAGTTCACCTCGCTTTTCTCAGACCAAACTTTTAACACTAAGTGTTGGTTCAAGTCGGAAGACACCTTCACCGATTGCATAGTACATAGTTGCCCATAATTTTTTGAGTTTAAGAGTTTTGAACTTTGTGGGGGATTGTTGGAATTTTGTTTAATTTTCTTTATTTGAAATTCTTTATTAAAAGTTTCAAAACTCTTTAATGATTTAACCTTTATTTGTCATTTAAATTCTTTACCGTTTTAGCTTTTATTTGGCTTGCATGTAACTACCCAATTTAGAGGATGGCTATTACACATAGCCATTAAGCCTTTATGGTAGTTATGTGCATGGAACAAAAAATCGATATATTTCGCGAAATATCGCGAAATATATCGGAAAAATGAAACCCCGATATGAAATATCACCTGCAATCTCGAGCATAATTGAAAATGTCAAAATATCGAGCAATTTCGCGAAATATCGCGATATTTCCACGAAATATTTCCATCTCCACGAAATATCGCGATATTTCCACGAAATATTTCCATCTCCACGAAATATCGCGATATTTTATCGAAATTTTGCGAAAATTTCGAAAAATTTTGCGAAATTTATCCGAAATTCTGTGACTGACTGGTTATAAAAGGGGACTGGGGGGCCTGGTTCTCAGCAGCTTATTTACATATAATAACATTTAAGTAAATGTCGTTTTACTTAATTTTTATTTTCTCCATTTACTTTAAGTTATTATATGTAAATAAGCAAATACCCCCATTTGGTTTCAATAAAAATATCAAAAAAATCAAAAAACAAAGGAATCAAAAAGTAAACTTTCAATTTTAGTAGGAGAAAACAGTTTTTATGGATTTTTATAAAATCTACATGGTGAGAAAAATGATTAAATCAACTCCTTTTTAGCTCAAAAAATTCCACAAGATGTAGAAGTACGAGTACATCTAGAAAACCATGGTCCGTCTTAGGAAATTTTGAATGTATAAAAACTTTTCTATATAAAAACTCATTTTTTCAGACTTAGTAAAAAAACAGTGTTTCACATTTTAGCATAATTTTTGCACAATTTCAAATTTGCATAACTTTCTTGTTTTAAGTCCGCTTTCAAAATCGTTTGAAACATTATTTAACAATCAACTAATCTTTATTTCAAAAATATTGTTATCCAAAAAAAGGATTAAAAAATATTTGAAAAATATATATCAAAACCGAACTAAATAAGATTGCACAACACTTACAGACTTAATACATTGAATACATGTTATGTGAAGCTCTACACCCCTTGATAGGGTACACATATTATGTGAGTGTTCCAAAGTGTGTATCTATACTTGGTTTATGACTATCCGGAGTTTCATTAAAAAATTCCATCAAAAAATCAATATTTCCACCATTTCTACAAAATTGCAATATTTCCACACTGTCGAAATATTTCCACGAAATATTTCCATATCCAGAAGGTCGAAATTTCCACCGAAATGGAGATTTCGAACCTTGGTTATGTGGGGGTTATGGATTGTTGTATTTATAAATCAATCCAATCCTTTGAGAAAGAGAGAGCTGAATTGTTTCTTCTTCCTCCTCTAAGCCATGATATTATTTTAGATTTTACCTTTAGATTTCTTTTTTATGGGCAACATAGATGAAGGGTTCTTGTGGCTCTCTACGGTCGTGCACGTGGTGAGCATATCCCGGCAATGGGGGTTCGTTGTACCTTGGGGTCGGATTAGCCAATCAACCCGCACGTGGGGAGGCAATCAAGATCTTATGGCAGCGATTACGGGCCTCGAACCCAGGCCAGGAAAATCTCTTTTGTTTTTATCTTTTTGATTATTTAATTACAGTAAATAATATCTTTAGAATATAATATTAAAATATTTATCCAATAGCTTCTTCACACCCATTGGAGTGTGAAGAGATGCAACCCTACCAAAGGGTGCATTGAGATATCCGTTGACTCATGAACCATTGCAACTTATGGGAATGGATGCATTGAGGCATTCGTTGGCTCGTGAACCATTGCATCCCTTGGGAAGGGGTGCATTGAGGCATCTATTGGTCTGCGAACAAGTGCAACCCTTGGTAAACCAAATGGTGCTTTGGGCTCTATAAATAGAGGCTCATAACTCACTCTGATGATGATGATGATGATTGACCATCCAAAATAGAGTTGCATGAACTCTAGAAGATGATTATTGATCATTCAAAAGAGAGTTGGATGAACTCCAATTAGTGATGTTGGATCACTCCGAAATTTCTTTTATTGTGTTGATTTCTCTGCCAAGAAATTTCGTATTCAGATTCATTGAAACGGGTTCTTCACGAGTGCTGAGTGCAGTCCCACAAAACTGCTGTATCCTAGGAGGCGATTCGCAAGCGGACCCTTCAGCAACTATAGGGTGCGAATTACGCTTTAAAAGAAAACGTGTTTATATATGCCTTAGCCTATGTCGTGTCGTCTTAATTTATATGAGTATTTTTTATTTCTTGACCGTTTTTTCCAACATGGCGGCTCCACAAATTCAACGATTTGTGTGATTCACCTTCCCATCAAAGGGATGAGTGCGATCCTCCGATCGATCTCACCTGCGTCGGATGGCTGTGAGTGACCGTTTAACCACCTCCGCATACGGAGTCCGGGCTCACAGCGAGAACGATTTTGTTCCAACCTCCTTAAAGAGGGTTGGAGCATCCCGCTCTCTCTCATTGGTCTATCTCGAGAGCTTTTGGTCATTTCACCATGATGAACAGTATGAAATGACAACCATATCCTTGGAATGGACCAATGAAAGAGAGCGGGATGCTCCAACCTCTTTAAAGAGGTTGGAACAAAATCGTACTCGACAAGGGAATCGCTCATCGGATGTGGTGGGTCCCTGGGTTTACGAATGCTCTGACGCCAGCAAACTTTAGACCAACGACCTCCGCCGGGCGGTTGGATTTGCCCCTCTTTAGAACCCCTCACACAGTCACACCATTTGGCCCTATTTATGACGGACCGCACACCAGTACTAGCAGCGCTAGAGAGAGAGAGAGAGAGAGTGAGAGAGAGGATGAGCGGGAGCGGGAGCGGGAGCGGGAGGGTGGTCGGCGTGACCGGCGCCTCCGGCTACATAGCCTCGTGGCTGGTGAAGCTGCTCCTCCGGCGCGGGTACACCGTCAAGGCCACCGTCCGGGATCCTGGTGAGCTACCACCCTCTTAGATCGCCTTCTCTTCTTGACCCAATGCCCATCGCTAGAGATTCTCGGTTTCTTTGTTTCTTTAATTTTGATAAGTAAATCAAATTTGATACGTGACTGGATTGTATGGGCCGGGATGGGCTGCCACGTGTGGAGGTTGTAGGGTGGCTGCGTGAGTTGCTTGTAAGAGTGGGTTGTGTGAGTTGGTTGTATCAGTTGGGTGTTGGAGTTGGGTAGTGGGTGGTTCGGTTGTGTGGTTGTAGTTGGCTATGTTGTATGGTTGGAGTAGTTGTTTTAACCATTGGTTGGTTGGTTGTGATGACTGATGAGATATAAATCCTCTTGTGATGAATGATAAGGGATAACGAAGTTGATGTTTAATCCTATCTAATCTCTGATCCTCTTTCTCTACGATTCTCTAAATCCTCTCTCTCTCTCTCTCTCTCTCTCTCTCTCTCTCTCTCTCTCTCTCTCTCTCTCTGTCTGTCTAATTCTCTCTGTCAGCCTCTCTATACTCCTTCCCTGTTTTTCTTTTCTTTCTCCCATAACTTTATCTCTAATCCTTCTTCCTTCCTCTCTCTCTCTCTCTCTCTCTCTCTCACAAAACTTCCCTATTTTGATTTGTACTCAAACCAGTACATGTCAATTGGTATCAGAGCGGTGATCCTGCAATGATTGGAACAAGACTATCAATTTTGGATGATGCCGTCTCCCAACTCAAAGAGTTTGCCATCCGACAGGCTTGTATGTTCGTCGAACTTCGAGATTCGAGAAAATACCTCTCGCCAGAATCAAATCCTTCAAGATATGAGCCGTTTTATCAAGGAGGAAATAAAACACGATCAATTGTTGCGGAAGATGGGCCGTAAAAGTGATGAACAATCCGCCGACCCTTCCGTCATCATACCGGACAAAGCAGAGCCAAAGAATGAGATCACCAGATGGTTTTTATCCAAAGACCTCGCCGACGAAGTCCAGTTCATCACTAAAGACACTCGATCTCCTCTTGAGAACGATGAGGTCTATCTTGTGGTGGAATCTGAGTGGTTCATTGTTTACAACAAGCCTCATTTGATTATTCTTGAGATACTCGGCAGGAGTGACGACGTGTTCGTGACTGGAAAGTACTTTTGGGCTGCTATGGATGCGAAACTGGAGGACCAGTTTCCTCGAAGGGGGATGGGTTGATACGTGATTGGATTGTATGGGCCGGGATGGGCTGCCACGTGTGGAGGCTGTAGGGTGGTTGTGTGAGTTGCTTGTAAGAGTGGTTTGTGTGAGTTGGTTGTAGGACTTGGTTGTATCAGTTGGGTGTTGAAGTTGGGTAGTGGGTGGTTCGGTTGTGTGGTTGTAGTTGGCTATGTTGTGTGGTTGGAGTAGTTGTATTAACCATTGGTTGGTTGGTTGTGATGACTGATGAGATATAAATCCTCTTGTGATGAATGATAAGGGATAGCGAAGTTGATGTTTAATCCTATCTAATCTCTGAACCTATTTCTCTACGATTCTCTAAATCCCTCACTCTCTCTCGCTCTCTCTCTAATTCTCTCTATCAGCCTCTCTCTATACTCCTTCCCTGTTTTTCTTTTCTTTCTCCCATAACTTTATCTCTAAGCCTTCTTCCTTCCTCTTTCTCTCACAAAACTTCCCTATTTTGATTTGTACTCAAACTAGTACATATCAAAATTCACGTAGAAAATGAGGCATTGCCCACTAAAATAGATGCATTACCTCGTTTGCTTCGAAGTGAAATTTGATATAAGTATTTCTTCCAAACCTCTGTTTTGTAGTTTTTTTTTTGGAATTTTGAAAGGGGGTCTTTGAGGAAAAAGAGATTCCACAAGTATTAATTAGGTTTTACCCCTTGTCAGATACTTTCCCAAACAAATGAAGTGAAATTTGTGCAATCTATTTATTAAGAATGAATTTTGCCATTGCTTTCTTTCTACGATATATTCACTGGGTTTTCGAGTAGGCGAGGAGGTATGGAGAGAGCAGGATGATAGGGAGATAAGAGGATCTTATGGGTTTCATGGATTTGTGCATTATTGACAAGTCTGAATTGTGGGTTGGGTATGATTTTTAATTTTTTTTTTATAAGTGCTATGCATGTCAAATGGTTTTCGGGTACAATTATCCTATACGATGACATCCCTCATGGGGACGATAATAAATATTTGAGGAAAGCAACCCTGATCTAATATCCAAGATCTAAACTTCAATTCAACTGCTATTGGATCAAAAGTTTGGTTACAAACTTCAGTTCCTAATAATATAGCTGTACTGTTTATCATGCACCATGTGCATGCTATCTCACATGGTGTTTTCACGGTGCATTTGGTACTCATATTTCCAACTCGGAATATTTTTTACGTGGTTGCGCTTAATGACTTGCATGTTGTCTATGCTTCTTGTTTGTTCTTGTTGGAACTTAATCATGGTTGGTAGGTCTTAGGGGTTTGAGGAGCTGAAAATAAAAAATGTTGCATTGGTGAAGAGGGTGGCCGTAGAGGATGCTTCCCCCCATCAAATGAGTTATGAAATTATAATTGAGTAGCTTCTCACATACTTAGGGCCTAGTGATAAACAATCTAAAAGAATCTTAGTGAAAGAAATGGATACCAAATAAAAAGTGAGCGGTAGTATTTTCTATGTACAATTCATGATGATCTTAATGGAACTTATGTGCATGCTAGGTACTGATGATGAAATTATTTATGTTTTTAACTGCTCCAAAGATGTGTATGCAATAGTGATTTCTATTATTTATGGTTGGAGAGAATAATTTTGCTTTCCCAATAAGTGCAAGAACACATAGTTTGGAACTATTTATTACTTGAGTATCAATTTACCTGCAACATGCTAGATAACATTGGAATTCATAAATGAAGCTTCTGTAGTATATACTATGTTTACAGTTGAGAACAATTCGAATATATGAAGGCTCAATGGTGATCAAGTTGAGTTGTGATTCAAACTTCTACTAAAAAGTGCCATCTTGCTTTCCCATATACTAGTAAGACTTCTGCTACATGAAGTTTCTGTCACGTAAAAAGATGTCTTTATTCTTACTATGCATAAAATGTGAAATTCTATTCTCATATGTGTTCCTATATTTTAGTATCAACTTACCGTTTTGTGACGCTTGTATGGATATATTTTCGATTAGTTTCTAAGTGGGATAGAGAACAAAAGAAAATAGTCAGTGCATCATTTATTTGCTTTTGCACAAATCCAACACTACTAATACTGTCCGATCATTTAGTTGCATACTCTTCAAGATAAATGATATATTGATATGAAAGATAAAAAATGCACATTTCATAATTGTGTTGTAAAACTCGATTTTTATCCTCATCTTCTATGTTGTGTGTTTTTTAGTTGATCCAAAGAAAACGGAACACTTGCGTGCACTGGATGGAGCCAATGAGAGATTGCACTTGTTTAAAGCAAACTTATTGGAAGAGGGTTCATTTGATGTTGTGGTTGACGGGTGTGAATGTGTTTTTCATACAGCATCCCCTTTCTACAATGATGTCACAGATCCACAGGTTCACATTATGACCTATTTCTGAACTGATTTTAATTGCTTTATTTTTACTTTAGGATATTACCATATTTTTTGTTTAAAAAGTTCTACCTAGCTTCCTTCTTACAATAAAAAGTAGAAACATCATTTTTCCTGTTCATTATTGTGATTATTGTCTGCTATATGACATCAGCTTTGGAATTGGATAAGTAACTAATGGTGCTATTGCTGTAATACTGTCTCTAGTGGGCACTGGGAATGGCCTAATGTATACACTTAATCTTATTGTTATAGCCACACACAATAGATAGGAATATACCGTGTGCAAACATATATAATGTGTAAACGTAGACAACACGAAATGTATTTCTACCCTATGATAGATTATGTGGCTGAGAGCTTGGTTTGTGGAGATATCTTAGAAGCAGGAATGAGAACACGACTTGGGAGTATGGATGCAAAAGCAAAGTTATAAGTCTGTGCTATTGTGTCCATTATTAATAGTTAATACCAAACATAATACATACTCGTTTTTAAGGTGGATAATTGAAGCAAAGTATTATGAGTCGTCTAAAATTTCTACAAACCAGCAAATAAATTTGATATTAGAAAATGGGAGATGAAAAAGTACTTAGGTAGTAATTAAGGATGAAGTAGTAATCTATCGAAATGTGCTTTTCCCCTCCCCCAGTCCATCAATAACAAAAGAGATTATTCTGATATATACAATATAAGTTCCAATGCCTTTTTCTACTATGACCTTCCCATCCATGATTTTATATATATTTTCCAGGCATTTAGTTTACCACGAAGAGATCACACAAGGAGAAGATATCCGTAGCCCTCTCTCCCCGAAGAACAAAGAAGAAGACACCCGCCAAAATCTTAAGGTATCCAATGGGTTCCCCTCCCTCTCCCTCGATGATACAATCTCTCAACCCTAGAAAAGCTCCTTTTTGATACTTGGGGTCGTCCTAGACCCCTATACACACACACACAACCACACACGAACGTATCCGAGTTGTAGAAGGAAACCCACGCAAACCCGAGGCCCAAACCGCTTCAACCCACGCTGCCTACCCGAGTTCGCTTGAGCGCCAGACTGTGGGTGCCCGAGCGAACTTCCTAGTAGCACCATTTCTGAGCTCGGCCAGCCAGTTCACTCGTGCGCCCACTGTTAGAGCTGATCGAACTTCCTAGCAGCACACCTATTTGCTCTCGTTTTTGCTCTTCCATTGCTCTGACTTCCACTGTTTCTTCGCGCACGAACCTTGGGATGTTATGTGGCTTGTTTGGAGCCACATCTTCGATAATAGTATGGTCAGAAGAAATCGATATGGAACTTTGAGTGGGATCTAAGTTATCTAACAACATTGGTGAAGGATCACTAAGTGTGCATTTTCTTCTTCATTGGTCCTAGAGATGTTGAGTAAAGATGGTCCATAGATTTACTGTGGACAAACTACTTACAACAAGAGTAGAAGGAATTACGATGTGATATGATATGTTGAGCAAGAAGAAGTAACAAAAAGTAATCTCAAAATTAAGAGCAAGTAAGCATACCATGGTATGATGATGGTCTTCCTTGGTTATTACCTCAGCTAAGCCAGTCTTATGATGAGGATGGTTAACCAAGGAGAAGGCCCCAGGTGGTGAGGATTTGGAAATAAGGTATATCATAAGCCGATAGTGTTGTTAGTGATCCTTAAAATGTTATATTTTGGTGAATGATCCATAAATTATTAACTTGACGTTTTACTTAAAGGAATTGTCTGAATTTTAAGATACTATGTAGCAAATTACTAAATATTTAATTCATGGTTTCCATAAGTTGGGTGGTGAACAAAAACAATATTGCAAATCTAGAAAGATTCTGCATCAAGAACCTCTGTAGTTTCAGTACCATGGATCTAAGGCACAAACTCTAACTCGTGTATTTGAACTAAATCCCCGTGTACTAGTGCTTGAACATGCTCATAGCCACGTAGCGGTCCCTAGGGTTAGGATTTATAGGGAAGTAAACCCACTTGAGAAAAGGCGATAAGAGTCGTGTAGTTCTGAAAAGAGAAAAGGGAAATACAATACTCTTTTTGTCCAAGAAGCAACTTAGGTTGTATGACCTCCCTAATTGCTTTTCATACAAGGAACTTAGATGGCATCACCTCCTTAGTTTGCTTGGCCAACAAGCAACTTAGGTGGATGTAATATGGTCTCCTTATTCTATCCTTAGCCAGTGAATCTTCAAATGTCGGTATACTATAGAGGATACAGAACATCAATATTGTGTATAAGATTTCTAGTGGGTTGGGATTACAATCTCATCTCTAGGGCAATAGGTTAATGATCAACTAAAATCTATCAATTACATGATGGTTAAATCATTTGTAGTCACTTAAGTTGCAAGTAACGTGGACAAACGTTATTGCTGTCTACCCGGAGGAAAATATTATATGATAAGAGGCCCCTCTGGGTGATGAATTTTTACATCCAAGTTTCTCCACATCTTCAATATCCGATCTTGGTAATGGGGGTCATCAAAATGACTTTGTATAAGCCTTAACGAATATGTTTATTATCACTTAGTCTTCGGGCTTGATCGGACAATGGAGGAACCTTTCTCCGAAGAAAACATATCCTCAAAGCATAAAAACTTACAATATACAATCAAAGTAGTTTTGTCAAAACCTATTTGACAAATCATCATCGTTGGATGTATTAACCTTATTTAGCCTCATGACCTAGTCGTTATATTTTTTTTTTTTTTTTGAGAAAATTCCTCTCCGAGGAAGAGAGGATGGGGTTAAGCGTACCCCAAGCTTTTATTAATGAAAAGGAAATCAAAGGCTAGAAAGAAAAGGAAGGATACAAATAGAGAGTTTGACAGGAAAACCCGGAGACCAACTCCGAACCAACGCCACATAATCAGCCCAAAAAGTCTGGATCGAAGCCTCCTTGCCCGAGAAAACACGAGAGTTGCGTTCCTTCCAGATGCTCCAGCAAAGCCCAATCGAAAGAAGATCCCAAGCGGGTCGAAGAGCCTTGCTTACCCTCCTGGATCTCCAAACCGTCCACAGGGAACGGATAGAGGCCGGGTGACCTCGAATATGCAGCTTCCGCTTCAGAGTAGACCACAACGCCCGAGAGAAGGAGCACCGCAAAAGTAGGTGGTCAACGTCCTCCCTATGACCGTGACAAAGTGGGCAGGACAAATCAGTGACATTCGGGTTATTCCTCCTCCTCAGATTGACCCGTGTCAAGATTCTTTCTCTGATGGCTAACCACATAAAAATTCTGGTCTTCAGCGGAGAGGGAGTTCTCCAAAGATGGCTAGCAATGGGACAGATAGTACCTCCATTGTTGAAGAATAGATAGAACGATTTAACCGAGAAGATCCCGGAATTACTCCATTTCCAACTCGAAGCATCCCTATCATCTCTGAGGGAGAAAGCTTCCAAAATGCTGTGAAGATCGGAAAGAAGTCCCTGAAGAGAGGGGGGGATACGCCTCTTGAATTTAAGAGACCAAGAACGGCCCGAAGACGAAGAAGAAGACTGAGAGCGCACAGAGGCCTGGGGGTCCCAAGCCAAGTCATACAATTCAGGGAACAGGGTAGCCAGGCTAATGTCTCCAACCCACTGGTCAAGCCAAAACTTGATAGATCTTCCATCCCCTAATAAAAGTTTAGTACCAGCCCGAAAAGGAGCTCCCACTTTACTAATTCCCTTCCAAAAAGAGGAACGGGTACCAGATCGCCTACCCCGAGCTTGCAGAGGAGAAAAGCGACGGAAGTATCTGTCTCTGATGATAGCCGACCAGTGGTCCCCCTGATCATTCTGGAGCCTCCACCACCACTTGCCGAGAAGCGCTCTGTTAAAGTCTCGCAGATTGAGAACCCCCAAACCTCCCTGCTCCCTCGTCTTGCAAGCGACCCCCCAATTCACCAAATGATAGGATCCGGATTGCCTATCAGGACCTCTCCAAAGGAAAGCACTACGGATCCCATCAATCTTCTTAATAACCCAAGAGGGAAGAAAGAAGAAGGCCATGTAGTAAGACGGGATGGCTGATAGAACGGAGTTGACTAGGGTCAACCGACCCCCCAAGGATAGAAGTCTGCCTCTCCAGTTCGACAACCTGAGTTCGACCTTCTCCACTACCTTCTGCCAGTCTGCGCGGCGAAGAGCCCTGTTGCTCACTGGTAACCCAAGATACTTCATGGGAAAGGAACCCAGTTTGCAATTAAGCAAAGAAGCTGCACGGAGACCGAAGTCCTGAGACTCTCCGACATAATAGAGGGAACTCTTCGAAAAATTTATCCGAAGGCCAGAGGAGAATTCTAGTGCATAGAGAAGGATCTTCAGAACTGCTACCTGCTCAAGAGAAGCTTCACAGAAAAGGATCGTGTCATCAGCAAAATGAAGATTGGAAACGCACCAGGACGAGCCGCGGATGCCAGAGAAAAGGCCAAGTGAGCTGGCTCTGCGCAGAATCGCGTCAAAAGCATCTACCGCCAGGATGAAAAGAAAAGGAGAAAGGGGACAGCCTTGCTTCAGCCCTTTCTTCATGGAAAAGTGGCCACCCGATGCTCCGTTCACCGAGCAAGAAAGCTTCGAGGAGGAGAGGCAAGAAGAAATCCAGGAGATCCAGCACGGCGAGAACCCTTTAGCTTGCAGAGTGGAGAGAAGAAAGTCCCATTGAAGCCTATCAAAAGCTTTCTCGAAATCCAGCTTGAAGACCAGACCTTCAATATGAAACTCCTTCATGTGAAACAGAAGCTCTTGAACGGAGGCCACACTGTCCAGAATTTGACGACCTTTGACGAAAGCCGACTGATTCTTGCTAATGAGATCACCCATGACTGGAGAAAGCCTGTTCGCCAGAATCTTGGTCACTATTTTATAAACACAATTGGAGAGGCTAATAGGCCGAAAGTCCTCCACTGACTCTGCACCCGTCTTCTTCGGGATAAGAACGAGGAGCGAGTAATTGATGCTGGCCAGCGAAGCGACGCCCGAGAAGAAATCCAGGATGAAGCGCGAGACATCAGCCGAAACACAGTTCCAGTAGGTCTGAAAGAAGAGCATAGGAAAGCCGTCAGGACCAGGCGCACTATCCCCAGCCAAGTCGAAAACTGCTCTCTTAACCTCCGCTATAGAGAAATCCCTGTCGAGCTCATGTGAAGAAGGAAGCCTCTGAAAAGGCAAGCTGTCCCAAGAGAGGGAAGCCTTGGAGGCCGGGAGATCGCGGAAGTAGGTATTGTAATGGTTCGAGACTCCTGCTAAAACCTCCTCTGTCCCTTCGAGCCGCTGACCTCCCACGGAAAGGCACTGGATAGAATTCTTCTTCTTGCGGCCATTCGCAATCCTATGAAAATAAGCAGTGTTGAGATCACCCAGCTTGATCCACCTGTCACGAGAACGTTGCTGCCACATAACCTCCTCCGCTCTCAAAGTAGCCAGGAGGAGCTCTTTCGAAGATAACAGAGAAGACATCTCGGCCTCCGATAGGGGGGCGGATTCTGCCTGGACCTCCAGGTCGCCTATAAGCTTTAGGAGGCGCTCCTTGCGACGAAGGACTGAGCCAAAGCAAGCTCTCTCCCACCCTTTGATCTTCTGACGAAGGTTCCTGAGCTTACGGACTAAATTCCTGGCCGAATTGAAATCTGAAGGGAAACTAGACCACCACCTCTTGACAAGATCATCGAAAGAAGGGTCTTCCCTCCACATCTTCTCGAAACGGAATCTCCTGGGAGGCCTGGGCCACGAAAGACAAGAGTCCAACAAGAGGGGAACATGATCTGAGACAGGGGCTGACAAGCTCTTCTGGGAGGAATTGGGGTAAGAAGCCTCCCACTCGGCTGAGGTAAGAAATCTATCAAGTCTCGCCATAGAAGGAGAATCCCTCTTGTTGGACCAAGTAAAACGTCTGCCGTGGAGGGGAAGATCTGTCAGGTCCAAACTCCTGATGAAGTTCGAGAAGTCCTCCATCGCACCCGAGTGACCAACTCCCCCTAACCTCTCGTGGGAAAAACGGGTCACATTAAAATCTCCGCAGAGGACCCAAAGGTCGCGACTAACCCCTCTGAAGTCAGAGAGCTCTTGCCAAAAGGCATGGCGAAGGCTCAAGTCATTAGGCCCATAGACCGAGGTGACAACGAGAGGGGCGCTACCAGACTTGGGAGAGAGAGAAACCGACAAAGAAAAAGAGCCGGCCACTGATCCCAAAAGGGCAAACTTGTCTGATCTCCAGCCAATAAGAATACCACCTGAGGTCCCCACAGCGTCCAGGGACTCCCAGGAGAAACTGCACCTGCCCGTCAGGCTCGCAAGGAAGGAAGAGGAGGGGCACGACGACTTCGTCTCCTGCAGGCAAACCACGTCTAAAGCATGCACAGTACAGAGAAGGGCAACAGCTGAACGTTTATCCACAGATCCTAACCCCCTAATGTTCCAAGATAAACATTTCATTAGAAATTACAGGCCATCGGCCAAACATCTAGCATTCTCCAGATCGCGGGAGGCAGACAAAAAATCCCTCGCTGCCTTCCCATCGCTCCCAAATGCAAACCCACAAGAGGTGGCGATCTCAAGAACCGCAGCGTCATCCAAAAGATTCAGAAAGAGGGGAAGGTCTTCCTCCGCTCTCGAGGCCAAAAAACTTCTCAGATTCTGCATCACTGGGGACTGCTGCTTCTGATGCCTCCGGAGGTAGGTCTGCAGCTGCTGTGGCAAGGCCTCAGGGACTGGTGGGGGCTCTGACGACGCCACCTCTCCCTCTTCCAGCTCTGCCCCGGGCTCTAAGGCGGGAACCTGACTAGGTAACACCGAAGCCAGAATTGGGTCAGAATCCCGTGATTCAGGGGTTGCTAAAACAGCCTGATCCCCTGAATCGCGAGGAGAAATAATAGGAGAAGAAAAGATCTCGGCCCCATTTGGGCAGGGAGAAGGGGGTGGAGAGCGGGCATCCTGGGGGGAACCAACACCGATACCTTCCACGCCGGCCCGGTTTGCCGAGGACGAACCCACCTCTTGGACCGGGTTCGAGGGGTACGGGACCGACGGTCCTGCATGCGGGTCCGAGGAGCTACCCGGCTGATGCACCGAGGCTGAAGACGAAGCCGGAGAAGAGGAAGAAGCTACTCTGATGGAGAGGTCGAAGAAGTAGTTCCCGGATCTGATCGAGAGAACCGGCGGGATGGCTGTAGGGTTGATAGTCCGGAAGACAAGAATCAACTCATTGAGGTCTCGGGAGGCGTCGAGGCCATTCTCCACTTCAATGACCTCCCCGAATGGCGACAGGGCCGACTGCATGGCCGGAGCATTCCAACAGTGAAGCGGGACTCCTGAAACAAAAAGCCTGACGATCGAGGAGGAGCAAGACCCTCGGGCTCTGTGGGAGGGAGACCACGCCGAGAAGTCTAGAAGCAGGCTATCAGCTCGCACGGAGACTCTACTGACGACTGAGTGTTTCGCGTAAGCTGTAGGGCAAGAACTCCGACGCGCCGAGACGCCAGGCAGGGTATTCCCACTCGGACTGCCACAGGGTCTGAAGGGCGGAGGAGAGAGCTGCTGAGGAGGGCGACCCCTCCCTCACCCGGACAAGAGCACAGGATTCCAGCTTGAGGACTGCATCATTAGAGGCTGAGGAGGGGGGGATGGTGACAAACGGAAGGGGAAAGGAGCGCGGAGGTGAGGGAGGATGAAAGGAAGGATGGTTATGCGGCGACGAGGGCAGGATAACGCGAAGAGGGCAGTGAGAAGAAGAGTGGCCAATCCCGCGGCAGATCCAACAAACCATCGCGTTCCTGCAGGCGGAGACCAGGTGGCCCTTCTCCCCGCACCGGAAGCAGCTGCCTCTCGGGAAAGGGCAGGGGATCCTGGATTTGGAAAGGAGGGGGGGTTGCGGCGGAACAATGGGGAGAGGGAGGAGAGGAAGCGGAGGCGGTGGGTGGAGAAGGATGGGGGAATGAGAAGGCAAAGGGGGGGGAGGGGGAGGGACAGCAGCAACTCGGGAAGCTCAAGAGTCGCCTCTTGGTCTCTCAAGAGCAGATGGGCCCTCTGGATGGGATCTGACTGCTTGGCCCTCCAGATGAGATCCGGCGGCTGACCCCACCTGATGGGATCCGGCGGCTGGCCCCACCTGATGAGGTCCGGCGGCTGGCCCCACCTGATGTGGTCCTGCAGCGCTGACGGAAGTAGGGATAGCGTCCCCAGGGGACGCCTTGCCCGAGGAACCATCCCGAGGCAGAGGAGGGGCCCGAGGTAAATCTGGCGGAAGATCTCGCCACCGACCGTTCTGAACCCTAGGGTTGAGAACGGGGCCCGAGGAAAAGACCGGCGTCGAATCCTGACGCCAGTAGCCATTAAGTACCTTGGGGTTGATGAGAGGGTTCTGATGCCGGCGCCGAGTACGAGGATGCCAGACGTCCGGCAAGCGGGCAAGCGCGGGGCGCCTGCCGCCTCGCTCGCCGATCGCCTCCCGCTGCGCTCCGTACCCTCTCATCTTCGCTCACTCCTATTGTCTACCTTCGCAATTCGACCTAGTCGTTATATTGCCCTAGGGAAGGTGTGGGTTACTTATTGTGGATGGAAATGCTTCCTCACTAACGATCACATCACCTACTATGGCTCTAATCGTAATCAATCATCCTGACAATGCACCAATTATGACAAGAGCCATTACCTTTACTAGAAATGTATGAATCGTTTGGGTCTAGGGGCCTGCACCATCATATGTGAGAATTGCATATTCTTGATAATGTGGTATCAACTTGTTCTAAAGTTAACCAGTCGAAACACTTCCATGTGCTGCTGTAGAATCAACATTCCTATGATTGAGAATTATCACTATCTATCAGTGAGTCTCCCAAACTCATTTGTAGCTTTGACAATTTCAGGAGCATGGAACTGGATACTCAGCGCAAAGCAGACCATCTGAGTATCCTTCAAGGCTTCAGTGCATCATATGAATCTTCGGAATCACATAATAGGATTAGACTTTTCATGCTAATACTATATAAATGAACCCACTATGGTGGATGAAAGGAAAACGTCATCTCATAATGTATCTTGCCATCATGGCTTTGGAAGGAGACCCAAAACTTCAGCGCGTGCGTGCGCGCGCGCGCACACACACAGGGGTTATAATTTAATTTCTTGATTTGACAGTCTTGGTCGATGCACTTGGTTGCAACATCCAGGTATCAGGCACACTTGCAGTTGTCTAACGACTTTTCTGCCTATTTCTCTGGTTTTCTTAGGCACTTATTTTATAATTCCAGTGCTTCTTCTCAGTTGCAGACATTTAAAATACACCTATTCTTTACCTGACGAATTACTCATCTCCCATTTCTCCTGTTACTGAAAACTTTACTGTTGTGATCATCTCATGCTTATACAACACCTTCCATTGGTATTTCTTTAGAGTGGGTAATTAACTTAGGAATGAAGAAAGCTTTCAAATAACCTGATAGAGTTCTTCAATGCCTTCTGTTTTTTTTCCTTTTTATGGATTTGTGATTTTACATTTTTCATAAGTAGATTATAATTTTATGTTTTCTTCTACATTTCAGGCTGAGTTAATTGACCCTGCAGTGAAGGGAACACTCAACGTTTTGGGTTCTTGCAGTAAGACTTCTTCTATTAAGAGGGTAGTTGTAACATCATCCATTGCTGCAGTTGCATTCAATGGAAAACCACGAACTCCAGATGTTGTAGTTGATGAGACATGGTTTTCTAGCCCTGACGTTTGCAAGCAGGCAAATGTATGTGCTGATATTAAGATGCATGCCTTTAACTTTATTTCCAAGTACACAACTGTTTTTTAATTGTACACCCCTCTTTTTCAATAGTATACCATTCTCAAAAAGAGAGATGCACAGGCATGCACATGAACATATGTTTCTGTATGAACCCACACACATACTTGTGTGTGCGTGTGTTGTCATAAGCTTTTCTTTCGAAATGATGCGTATAATCGTGTATAAGTTTGATCTCTGAGTTATGTTCAGCTTCTAAAATATATTGATTTTATCTTTTAGTTTCTTATTAGCTGTGGGATTTATCAATTTATTTTTGTTTTGTTACTCTGGGTACAATAGCTTTATTGCCTCTTGAATATGTGACATTACTAAAATCAGCCAAAAGGTTGGATTCCTAAACTTAGATACAATCACTGTAAAAGGTTCCTAATGAATAATTTGGGACCACTTCTCCCTGCATATTAAAGCAGAGCCAAAAAGTCAACTAGTATATGTCTCACAGATGGAACATGATACTAGGGTTTGAGGTGTATTACTTTGAGTTAAGGGAGGAATAAGAAAAGCTGAAGGTAGACAAGAACTAGCAAAGGAAAACGATGGAAAAAAGTGGTTTATCCCATCATCCAATTGTTATTGGCGCTTCCATGCACTTTTTTCTTATCTCTTCACATCAACCCTCCTAAGGTTTGTGCCGAAAAACCTGAGCAAGTCAGCATGATAAGAGAGGCGCCTGCTAAAAAACAAGTGCAGTTGGCATACATGGAGACCTACCTTGTTGGTTACACAATTTAAGTCCATCCAACATGTGAGTTTCAGTGTTTCCCTAGATTAGGAAAGAGTTTAGATGAAGCTGTTAGAACGCAAGATTTGATAAAGGGAATTGCATTAATGTCTATGGCACATGTTATAGGTCAAAGAGCTGAAGCGAAGCAAATATTGTGTGTACTTGAATATCTTCAAGATCAACATAGAAATTTAGTTAGTAAATAATAGATATTTCGCTTGTTGGTGGTTCCTTTAGGAAAAAGGAGAAAAAGAGAAACCGATGTAAGGCTGCAACGATAAAGCATAATTTATATGTTATTATTGTTTTAGCACTTAGTGATCAATCGGTTCTTGTATTTCAACTTCATTTGGAATAGGGAGAAACTCTTCTATTTAGAGAAGGGGTTTTATGCCAATGTAATGGAGGGTCACTAGAACACAATTGGGAAGATTGGAGTTGGTCTGGGGCTTCTACTTGAGCCACAGACGTTTTGCAGATTGGATGTGTAAGGATCTGAAGTATTTCTATGTGGTGGGTTTAGTACTATTCTACATTAGAAGCAAATGAAGAAATTTTACAAGAGTAAAAGAACACAGATCTAGGGATAACATAAGGAATTAAGGACTCAGATAAAAGTTTCTAAACATATTTGGTATCCTACTTTTTCTACAAAAGTGTGAACTTGCCGAATTCAACCTACGACAAAGTTTCCTGCGAGATCTATTATGAAGAACTATAGTGCAATTGAATGAAATTATAGTTAATTACAACAGAAAATAAGGAAAGACAAAAGAATATATATTCAAATTCACCACAATTAATAGAATGCATTTCACTTGGTTATATCATGATGTACTAACTATGGGAACAAATAATGGACTCTTCACAAATTTGCACCCAGACCTATTCTACACGACTATTTCTATTCAAATCAACAATAATAAACTAAACTAGATGATGAACATAGGGAGACATGCACACACGCACACAGACACATAGTCTTCCAAGTCTTATCTCAATACAATGGGCTGAGTATGGAGAACAATTCTAATTAAGAAGGCTGCATAAAAGATTGACAATAAGTGTTTGACCACCTGTTAATCTGATGTCAACACTCAAAAATTAGTGTTGACAAAGGTAACTTGGTAATAGAGGGGCTCACCAAGAAATGGGAAAGAGGTGGAGATGTGAAGAGATAAGAAAAAAGTGCAATTCACAATTTCGTTAAATATTTCATAACGTCCGTGGGCTTTTTTTTCACGTTCAACAATCCAACTTATATAAAAGGATCCTAGCCGACCAAAATAATAATGCAGCATTCCATGGTTTGATTAGAATGAAAAGTCAAGAAAAATTCCACGATTCTCCTTAATAGGGAAATCCTTCCTCCACGTGGAAGAGGCCATAGTTCTCATTCATGATTTCTTTTCTCGACGGGCCTCTACGTGGGCCCCTTTACTTGATGTCATGGCCTTATTTCCTAAAAAGTAGGCTTATGTTGCGGCATAGTTAAGTTATGGTTTAATATTTTGCCACATGGACATGTAATGCTAGTTGATCTCAACTAATGGCATAAAAATGACTTAGTACTAACTCTAAACAAAGTAGAAAGATTATAGGAAGAATCAATATAACTTGTAATTAAGACGACTCTAAAATTATATCTTACCTGACCCTTGTCACGTCGTATGCATACCATTTGAGAGCCGTGGAGATATCATTGTTGAAATTCTTTTGAATTAACAAAGGGCATGAATAAAAGAGTAAAAAGCCTTGAGAAAGTGGAGTTCAACATAGATCTTTGATGTTTCTGATGCTTTGGGGAGTTTTCTCTATATACGGATGTATGTTCAAGTGCAATATCTGGCACAATATCCTTTTTCTTTAGTTCTTTAAGGCCAAGTCAAGCCCATTGTAGTGCCTTCACTCCTTTTAGGAGAAATGCTAGGATTATCCTATACATTTTATCTGACTACTGGATCTGTAGGACCCTTTATAATGAAAAAGTTGATTGAGATGTGGCAAAATGGATAGAGCAAGGAAGCTATCTTGGTCATAAAAAAGACAAACACTTATGATGATCCTCTAAGCATCAATGAACAAGGCTTCTCCCATCTTCTTTATCCTTTAGGGAAAGGGGCGACCAACAAGAGGTAGCCGAATCCTCTATATAAAGAGGGGGAGAGAGATGACTCTACCTCCTTGTCGTGCTTTGTATGTGATGACCTAGGAATGTGGAAAGGTGGTTTTAGGAAGTTTATTTAACTATTGTCTTGAAATTTTCACAATCAAATATTGAGGACATGAGTTGGGTAGAGGGGCAAAAGGCCAAGTGAAAGGGAGTTTGAAATCTCTTGAAGTCTTAGAAGAAGGAATAAATTAATGAGGGATCAGCTAGGATGCTTTTTGTAGTATTGATGGCTAGTTGTAAGTATATACTTATACAATATTAGTATCAGCTCTGCTAAAAGATTTGTAAACTTGTAGGAGAAAAGGAATATAGAGGCATATAAGAGCTTTAAAAGTTAGGGACACTAGATGGAGTTTTAGGGAAGGTTAATGAGATTTAGAAAGTGAACTAGGAGTTGTATAATGGCTAGGTTTGAAGACTTTCTATGTCA
The DNA here is from genome assembly GCA_947650365.1 of Chamaelirium japonicum. NCBI lineage: Eukaryota > Viridiplantae > Streptophyta > Magnoliopsida > Liliales > Melanthiaceae > Chamaelirium > Chamaelirium japonicum. Next base: position 55,369,057 of record OX393554.1, on the reverse strand, counting down.
AGGTCTGACATCTGTACAACAGAGAATAGTGTAGAAGAAATTGCTAAAATGTTGAAGGAAAGAAAATTGTAAGTAGGAAAGAAAGAAGAAGGGAAAGAAGGGAAGCCAAATCTATTATTGAGCTCAACTGTCCTCCAATAAGCCTTCTACAACTATTCAATATGAGTCGGTTGTCCTGGCTCTAAAGTGTGTCTTGGAAGTAGTAACATGAAGCTCAATGTTATGGATGTATTCAATCTTCCAAGTAGAACGGGAAGTGATCCATGATTGATGAGGCAATAGATAAATATGAATCACTAATTATTCCTTGTGGAATCAGTCATTCCATTTATGTCTAACCAAGTAATATGGCTTGTTTACAAGAGTATGTATCGCAAAGATGATTTTAAAAAATAGATATTATTTGCTTATGAATTGATTAATGACTAAGTTTAGAGTGTGATACGTATAATTTAAATTCAAAACAAGTCTTAATTTGCTCGATAAGATAGTCTTTGTCACATCCAAGTTTAACTTAAAAAGGTCTTCGATAATGGATGGCAGAACTTGGGATGGAAAAATGGAACTTTTAGGGACAAACGCTACTCCAACTACTTGAACATTTGAATGACCTTCATGCTGGATTTCTTGCTTTGGTAGCAATATGATGACCCTGAGGCTAGTGTTTCATATATAGTGTAAGAGAAATGCTATTTAGCCCGAAGGTTTTACCGATTCCACTCAGCCTAATTGATGTGGCCGGGTACGAGTGGCGGTGGTAGAGATTTAAATGTCGCTAATGAGATTCAACCACCACTCATACATTCCCATGTCAATCAGGCTGAGCGAAATCAGGAAAACCTTCAAGCTAAATAACATTTCTCATAGTGTAATGAAATGGCCTAGTATGTGGTCAGTAAGGTTTTCGATAGCGCACATGCTTATTATCCTTAAATTTGCACGATATATCTTGAAGCCAGAAGTTGGGTACAAACTACAAAGGGTAGGCCAAGAGGATAGAGTAATTGAGATATTCATAAACCATGCTTCAAGTATTAGATTTTAAGAGTAGAGGGGATATTTAATGGCTGGTTGCAAGTATCTCTTGGCATTATGGTTACATCTGATAATATGCATGAAGAGAAACTTAAGATGAAACAATCATATAAGAGCTTCAAGGGTTAGGGACACTAGAAAGTATTATAGGGATGCTTAGGGTGGTTTGACGGGATCTAGGAGGTTTATATTAAGGCTGGAACTCAGGCGGGTTGGGTTAGGCAACCCTAAGTTACAAATTATCAACCTTAACCAAACCTAACTCAACCTTAGGTTGAGAAGATCAACCCTAACCCTAACTAAATAACTAGCTCAACCCTAACCCAACCCGATCAAATCGAATAGGGTTGGGTTGGATCCCAAAAAAAACAAGGGGGACTTAGTGAGAGATCCCTGACAAGAGATTGGTTTTGGCTAAAGGATAGACAACCATGTGGACGAAAATACCCCTCACTTCACTTTAAATTTTCATTTCATGTCATCTAGTAGTATAATATACTAAAATGGAACCCTCTCCCCCGTGTTGTGACATGTGGACCACTTTTGAAGAGCCAGAATCCTTCTCCCGTGTGTGAACATGGCTCTCTCATAAATCCTATTAAAAACCTACTATGAAGATGATAAATATTTATTCAGTGGCATTTAATGGTCATTTGATGTTATTAGAAAAATCATTAGTATTATTTCTCTCTTTTTAACGAGTGAATCACACTTGGACGAGTGAATCACAATCACTCTAGATTTGCACAGTTCTTCGGATGGTTGTGATGTCATCTGTGTTAAGTGGCGTGCATCAAGTTTATCCGGGCATTACTTGGGTTTCTTTCTAGTTCCTTTCTAAACTAAACCGAACCTTAAACCTGATGATTTATAGACCATTGTTGAACTCTAGACCAGGTGAGAGAGAAGGGGGGAGAAAGGAGAGGCCAGGTGAGAGTTTTGGGGATTCGATGAAAATTTTGATCCTTTACACCGAACTGATCCTTGGACCAAGGACCTTAGGCTAAACCCATCTTATGGCAGTCATTTTCACCAAACTGATTTATTGTTATGGACCCTAGACACATTACCCCAAAAAATAATATACAATATATGATATAATTTCATTATGTGAACTTTGTGTTACCACATGTGATAGAGCTTGAAAGGCATTGACAAGTTCAACACAAGATGGGTTCTGCCACCACATGATTCAATTCAAAGAGAAAGCAGAGGTGTTTAGCTTGTACTAATTTGATAAAAAATGTACCGCACTTATCTCCATATGAGTGCCCCACCATATATAGGTTCATTCCATCTAAAACTTGATAGAAAGAAGAAAAAAAAACAGTTTGTAGAGATAAAAGAATTAAAACCAATGTTTGTGACTGAGAACAAGTGATGAAAAAAAGGATTTCTTGAATAAACGGGTTGCTTCTCATGGATCCAAAGTAACATCAAGAATTAAAAAAAAGAACAAACATAAAAAATTAGGGTTTTGAAGAAGTTACCGACCTTCGAGAATATAACAATGAGAACTACAGTAGGGTAAAAGGGTTTAGAAGTTGCTGCGATGCGATAAGATGAAAGTAGGGTTGTGCGGGAAGGGCAACGGGTTTTGTCTTTAAATTAAGGATCTGATTGATGCCAACTGTTAGATGGAGTCCCATCCAACGACTGACATATATATCGCTAAGTGTGGCACACAATATTTTCTTGTGCGGCCTTGTGCATCTCCCTCGGTATGCAGTCGAACTTTGGAGCCAGGAGTCGGGACTGCGACGCATACTTGTGGAATGGACCCAACCAAATTCTTACATATAATTTAAAATCTTATAATAAATAATATAAACTCGGGTTTGGATTGGATCGGGTTGAACCTAAGGCCTCAACCCTAACCCGATCTCGGGTTGGTATTTTTCAGCCGTATCCCAACCCAAAAATTAAAAACCCCAACCCAACTCTATCAAAACTCATGTTGGGTCACATTGGGTTCAGCCGTTCAGGTTATCCCAACCCAAGTTGCAGCCCTTGTTTATATCGTCTGATACGAAGTTTCTCTTTGCATAGATTTTTGGTATATGTATTCATAAAATACTATAGAGAGATGATTAAAGTTCAACCCCTCATGTAGTTTCATGGAAAAAGTTTGATGTGCCAAATACGCACAAGCATACATACACACACATGCACAACACATATGTATACATGTATTTTATGTAAATCATATAAAACATGTGTATGGGAGCATACATTATATGTGTAGAATTAAGGATTCTAGATTTCTACTACATAATATTTTACTTGGAAACCCCCCCCCCCCGGTAATTAACTTGGTTGCTCAATACGTAATTATTTATTTGATATTACTAGTTTATAAATACTAGTGGGTTGAAGATCGTCTATCTATTTATGTTGCCATACCGTTGTTACCTGGGTATAGGTACAAGGAACGAGTACGGGAAGGATCGAGTTCGATGATACTTCAAAATAAATATAGAGGAATTCTAACTAAAATGAAGGATTATGTAGGAGTATTATGCCCGATATGGGAAGGATCGAGTATGGGTCCTCACAAAATCAAGGCTTTTTGTACCACAGTACCATACTTTGTAGGATAGCATAGACCTTCAAATTGACCATATTTAATGTACTATGTAAATAGTGTTAAATAATAGCCAAAAAGGCTTTATTGTCTTGCCATATATTTTATCACTATTTTTAAACCATGCTATTTTGGACCGATTCTCTTTGCCAGGGCCTTCTTTTTTCTCTGTTGCACATTCACATACCATACTTATTTCTCCATCACTTTCTCCTCAATTTGTGCAACTCCTGGACTTCCTTTCGTATACTCATTCCCCATCCTATCCATCCTAGTTTTACACATCTTTGTGTCAGTGTTCTCCTCTCCTCTTTCCCATGCTCATCTTGTGTGCTTGAGCAACTTTCTTAAGAATACAACATTACAACCTCTACGTCAGCATTCTAATCTTTCCCATGCTCATCTTGTGTGCTTGAGCAACATTCTTAACAATACAGCATTGTAAGTCTTATTACCAGCTTATTGTTTCATGTAAGTTTAAAAGGCACGAGTCTATCGTGTAATACCCTCAGAGTACTTCTCCACTTAATCCACTGTTCTATTTTATATGTCTTCATCTATCTTTTCCTTCTGTGATATTATAATCTAAAATAACAAAAATGATCATATCACGGTATATTTTGGCCATCAATTTAATTAGTGGTTCATTTTCATTTGTTTCCAGTGAAAATTGCATCCATACACATTTTTTTATTCATACAAAATATTTGCTTGCAGAAGTTTTTCTCGACAATTCCAGTATCTCATTAAGTTCATCCTCATCACGCCAATTAACATTGGATTATCTACAAAAAGCATACACCAAGGCACTTCCTCCTGAATATTTGCAGTATGTTCACTATGTCAAGCATAAAGATGTATGGGCTTAGGGTTGACCCTATAAATACAAAAGGGCAAATGCAAGACAAGCATACAGAAAGCAATGACTTCAGTTAATTGTTGGTGTAAATTTGCTTGCTAGGTCTAATAGGGTGACTTTTATGTCAAGAAAATTATGGAAGTGCAATTCCACTTGAAGGCCGCATGGTACTAATATGATTTTCCAGACCAAACCAAATTGATGGGTGCCAAGTATTGCAGCCTAATTGGAAGATGATGTTTGTAATGAAGGAGCTCTTATAGGCTATACGACATTAAAAACTTGTCCATTCTTATGTCCAAGGGACGCTTCCAGGTTATATAAAATGCTTGACTTGTCAACGATATCACGATGCCTTTTTTTTATTAAAGATTTGTAGCTATTGTAAAGTTGTAATTTATATTTGTTTTGTAATTGCAGTGTTAAAAATTGATTATGGTGCTTTCTTCATAAACAGTCCTGTCAAATATTTTTCTTTATATTCGACATATTTGACAATACTTTGGTACGTAGTATCTACTTCACATTTTTCATTTTGAGAACCTTTGACTGTTTTCCTTAACCTCTTGGTTTCTACCAGTTATGGTATGTACTCTCGAAGACATTGGCAGAAGAGGCTGCTTGGAAGTTTGCAAAAGAAAATGCCATTGATATGGTTACTATAAACCCAGCAATGGTCATAGGCCCTCTTATTCAGCCAACCCTTAACACAAGTTCCGCTGCAATCCTGAACATAATAAACGGTGTGTGACTTACTATGGAAGTCAATTAGTAGTATATATCATTCCTTGAATTTATAACCTTAGGTCTTACTTTTTATCAGTTTGTAGAATATTTCGTCCATTGGATATTAATAACAACAGCGCTTACTTTTTATCTACATATTGTAAGTTATAAACATCTGTGTGTTAGCTTCTTAGTCTGCTTTCCTATTGGAAAACAACTTGAATGTTTGATGACTAGTTCTTTGGTTCTGCCATTCTAGGATAGGGGAAAAAGTAAAGTCACCCAGACTCATTATTACTTTCACATTGTGGTTCAGTATTTTATTGTCGAGTCTGGAAACGGAGCTAACGAAGTTTACAAATCTTGTATGATAGCATTAGCTAATTTTCTTATTGTAGCTACATAAAATCTTAACCTTTTTTCCCCTTAAAATTCGACTCGACAACATAATTGGTTTCACTAAGTTTATCAAAGAACAGTATATATAAAGCGTCCATTATATGAGAACCATAGGATAAATCTGTCAACATATAATTTCTAAAAACAAGCAACTGCAAGCAGGACTCAGATAATCAGATTTAGTCATGAGTCACATCTCACCGAACCATTTGAGCACAAAGGAATTTAAGGAGCTTTTGCAGCTCAAAAGCCAAAATAAATGAAGAGATTTGAAGACCTAACGAATCCTGGAGTAAAAACAGCCCTAACACATGCTACATCCCCTCTGAGATTATTGATTAACAATCTTTCAACACATTGCAAGATTCAGTCGTTGATTTACGGAATCAGTCGTTGATTTACGGAATCTTTCTTGTGAGAACCAAATGCTACGAGTCCTCAAAAGAAATTGGTATTTACATGATAAAGAAAGTTCTAAACCTAGTAGACATGGATACTCAAAGATAACATGCATGATAGAGATGCCTTTTAAATGGAATTGGATGAGGAATCATAATGCAGTGGAAGAAACATCCCCATTGAGAAACTAAACTAAATTAAATGTTCTTGTAACTCACAATATGAACCAAGTTTATTACTAGTTTTCTCCTAACCTTGAGTCATACCCACTCATAAATTGAATTCCATGAAAATCCAAACCAAAACTTGAAGATTCAAGAAGTAAAAAATTTGTAAAGAAAAGTTTGGACCAATGTAAAACATAAAAGGCTCTCGTACCTCAATATATAGGAAGTAGACATGTTAATGTACCGGATTCTGATCCGAACCGATACATTAAGTCGGATATGGATGGATATTTTAATCCGATATTGACCCGAATCGGATAGCCCGTTTACATAACAAATCGGATATGGATTTAGGCCAGTACTAAACATTAAAAACCCGATCCAACAAAATATTTAGTATAATATCTTATATCGTATAGTTTATCCACTGGTAGACTAGATTGCTTTAGATCTAAGGCTCCAAGGATCAACATAAAAAAGATATTCATGATCCCCCGATTGAGACTCGGATTACGCTAGCCCTCTCGAGTCCCGAGTCCAAAATCAACGTATCTTATGTGCATTTGGCGCTCAACAGTATCACAACCCTCCGATGTAGACCCATCAATGGACCGGATTCTTATCCAAATTCGATTCGATCCGAATCTGATCCATTATGGAAAGTTTTTTTTTACTCTGATGATCGGATAACAGGTTGAATCCGATAGCCGATTTACTTAACAAACCATGTTAGGATAGAACCAAATCCAGTATGTATCAGATCCGTTGGCAGGTCTAATGGCAAGGTCATACTTGTTTCCTATTATTGAGAGAGAGAGTGAGAGAGAGAGATGATCCTGATAAATATAAAAACAATTGAAAAAAAGCAAATGAGATTTATAAAGGGGTTTATTATAACCAATACAATAAAAGGCTGAGAAATAAAAATTTAATGCATCAGATTGTACTCAATTTATTACGTTCCTTGCATGTATTTATATAACCCTCCCAAAACCAAGCCAACACTCAGATCCTAATAAAGCTTCCTAAATGCAATGTGCTATCAAGATAGGCCTCTTTTAGACATTTCCCTACGAAAAATTACATCTAAACACTTAAATTTGAAAATAAAATCTAAAGATTACAAGAAAATAAAAAACCTAAACTACTCTAAAATTTTTACTAAGTCCAAGTATTCTTTAAGGATGAAGAGATCCTTCTATAAGTCAATAAATAGGTTGAATAATTAGGGAATTAAGTTGTACTAGGAATCCTAATATTGGATTCCTCGTTGTTTCTCAATAAGGGTGTTTTAAATTGAGTGTTTTAAATGCTAGCATTGCAATTGCTCTTAACCCAAAGAAAACATGGCTTAGTGGTTAGAGCCTTCAGTTTGCGTGCTAAGGGTCAATAGGCCTAATCCCCTTCATTCTGAATGTTGCAATAATAAATGTAGGAGTCTTTGGCCACGCATGCAAGTGCGATCTATGGGCCAAGGGAGTGCAATAGGTGCTTTGTCAATGCACTTTATAATCACCTAGTTGGCTTTTTGGGGTGCCTAGCCCAAAATCAACCTAGGTTTGGCGTTGGCTTGGTTTTGGTGCCAACCCGAGTTTGCCCTGAGGCTTGGCTCAAGCTCATAGCTCAACACCATCTTGAGATTGTTTCAGATCGATTGAATCTAGTTTAGGTCGTTCGAACTCAATACAGGTATGAGACACATGTGCAATGCAAGTGCCCACGTCTAGTTAAATAGTTCAACCACTTACTTAGGTAAAGCCAAGAGGCTCATTAGTGCACGTGTCATTGTATTTGAATCACCTATAGGCCAGGACCAAAACTGAGGCTGGTCAGGCGCAAGTGTGGTGATGGCTAGGTCGCATTCTATGGCGCCCAAGCTAACTTGTATTCGAGCACACCTGTCATGATGGCTATATCAGGTACTACTAGCCCAAATGGGCTTGGATTTGAATGCACATGCGGATCACGTACCATCGTGAGGTCTAGTTGGTTAAAGTATCGCTACGGATCAAGACAACTTGTATTGTTTGCATGTGGTTCACATGCTTTCAACCCAAGACACTTAGTCTAGTCGGATGCACATGCCTAGCAGCTAAAGTGGGTCAAGTTATGGTGCACATGACAATAATTTATCTTTTGGGCTTGAGTGCACGTGTCAGTTACATCCCACTTCCTAGGATGGTTTAGTACGTTTGATGCCTAGTATGTTGACTTATATATGTGCCTGTATTGGACCCAATAGAGCCTAGCCTAGCTTTATAAAAATAGTTAGACAATTGTTGACCTCAGGACTCGTAGGTCACAGGTCTGACGGTCTTGACCAGGCTATGCTTTGGTTCTTATAAAAGGCTATGGCTTGGAGAGAACATTCAGTAGTTGGGACATGCTTATTGGCCCCTTTTTATTTACTTTTTTATTATTAGTTATTTATTATGCATTTTTAGAATATTAAATGGTCTAAAATTCAGCATCATGTAAGCCTAACTTATAATGGGCCTTTTTGTTGTTTTGTAGACCTTTAGTCTTTAGGGTTTGATGAGGACTCTATTTATATGCTTTATAGCCATCATTTGTCGTTATATTCTTTGAATGAATGAAAGAGAGATTTCTCGTAGGGTTTTTTATGAGAATTGCTAGGAGAGGCCTCGGGCTTCGAGTTAGAATCTCGATTATTGTTTGTCGTCTGTGATCGTCCTTATCAACATCACCAACACAAGCATCGTCATCGTCTTCTTCATCACCAACCGGTGCCCCCCGCCTCTATGTCTTCTACTTCTTCTTTGTGCAACCGGCCACCCTAGCCCCCACCCGCACACCAGTCGCCCACCCTGGCCCTGCCTGCGTACCAGCCATCCACCCCGACCCTTGCTTATTCTCCCTTGGCCACCCAGTCATCTGGTTGCTTGCACCCGATCAACCTATCGGCTGGCCCTTTGCGTCTTCAGTCTGTCAGTCGCTAGGCCATTACCTGATCTTTTCCAACGCCCCATTATTGCATTGTCGACCCTAGAACGTCACCGTGGTCATCTGCCATGTGTTTCATTACTTCTGACAACACCCACAAACTCTGGGTTTGATCTTTCCAATTTTTATTTGAGCCTTTAAGCCTTTTGTTGGATAATTATAACTGAAAATCATAGATATGAATTGGCTTGCAATATCACTGCTTGGCTTGAATAGAACCTCAAACATTACTTGAACTTGAGAATTTTCTTCTGTTTGACCTTGAGCCAAATATTGGTTGAAAGCCCCTATAGAGGCCATTAGGCCCATCTTTGATAGTCTGACTCCCTAGGCCCCGGGAAGTTCCTCAACTCCCAAATTGTCGCCATCTTTTCAGTCTTCTAAAAGTCCAGCTTTGACTGCTTACACTAGTCTAGTTCTTTATAATTGTTTATCGTCTTCTGAATAATGTTGATGCTTGTCATGAGAACTTAAATTTCTCCATTATCAATCTAAATTGACTTTCTTAATTCCTCACATCATAATAGGATAGACAATTGCACGAGTGTCCCACATTATTTTTGTATAAGAGCTCTTGGTTAGGCTTTGGGAGTCTGCATCTTCTTGCTTAATTATAAACTTGCTTTCCACAAAATCATCCGCATCATCTAGTATATGGTCATTGATGCATACGAACTCGTAACCGAAACGAGTACCTATCAGTAATTGGTGCCCCATATTAGACACATATTTTAGATGTGATAGCCGTCCTGAACAACTGTCTAACTGAGATGCAGCCTAGGTGGCAAGAGGAAACTGTCGATACTCGGGCACTAGTGGAAGTCTTGGAAGCAGTACGTCAAGGGTACCGCCATCGAGAGGATGATAAAGGATCTCACAACTGAGAACTAGAGAGAGGTTGATGTATAGGAAGAATTATAAGAAATAGGACCTCACCTCCACCTAAGAGAGAAAAGCGTCACAATTACCTGTTGTCTTCAATCGTCATTATTCTCAATTCCGAAGCCAATTAAAGTGCTCGAATCATTGCAATATTTGACCCGATTGTCGTGAACGTTTGCCTAACTGTTTTAGGCTCTTTTATATCCAAAATCTGTTGTGTATCACCTTTTTAAAACAGAAATATTTTGCTGCGATTGTTGCTATTATATGATGAAATCTTATTTTTGTGGTAGATTTATGCCTCTAATTGTTATATCTTGAACTGCACTTGATATTGCTTGCATATATAAATATTGATAATTGATTCCAGTTTGTTGATTAGAGTGTGTCGAAGGATTAGAATTATAGTGAACCTATGAAGCACGGACACGGCGCCACGACACAACATGGACACGGCGACACGACATTTTCTTAAAATTGTAGGACACGACAATGCTAGGACACGGCAATATATATATATATATATATATATATATATAGATATAAAATTTTATTTAAATAATATATAACAAATATAAGATGACATAACCATTCATGACATTCAATTAAGGGAAAATGCTAAAAACTAAAGTGCATCATGTAACATATCATACTAAAACGAGTACTAGACAACCAAACGGTCCAAAATAGATAAACAACATCCAACAAAAAAAAACATAAACATAATGTCATAATCCCTCTTCCACATTATCCAAAAACGCAAATGAAAAAAGATCTTGCCCCAAGTATGATGGTGTCCTCTACAATATTTCCTTTATCTTCGCCTCCATCCGTGAAAAGCACCGCCTCTAAATCAGGTTCATCAAGTGAAAGCTCTGCAACCTCTAGAACTCCCCTGTCCCTGAGAGAGTCAAATGCATCCCCTCCAATATCTCATGTCTTCGTCTCTCCCTCCAAATATTGTGGGCTTCTCCTTGATAGAAGATAAAGGTTGTAGTGAACAAAGACAAGATCCTCGACACGTTGTGAAGTCATCTTATTCCTCCGCATTGAATTAATAAATGAGTAGGTCAGTAGGTGCTCCAATTCCTCTCACAATACGAAGAGGAAGAAGGTTGCCTGAGAGGCTTGAAAGCCAAACTTTGGAGTGTAGGTGTCGAAGCCTCATGCACAACCCACCAAATCTTTGGGTCCTTTCACCATCGTGCAAAGAATCATACTCCGCAAATTCTTCCAAAGCTGCCGAGAACTTTGCAAACTCCACATTCAACATCCGACGCTCATCCGGACTTGAAAAATATCTTCTAATACATCTGTTCCTCTCGGCCAAGATCTCCACGTCCATATAAGGAGCTACACGATTCAAAGCCTCTTCAAGCCACTCCTTGCTATAGTACCTAAAAAAAGTAAAAGATAAATTGCTTAACTAATTTGAATTATTGAATGATGTTTTCAACAATAAAATAGAGAATTAGATATTAGAGAGTTTACTTTGGATTCAATGAATGCGCTACGCAATGAAGTGAAGCATTACTTTTGTTCTACCTATCAAATATCATGGACCACTTCATAAAAGCTTGATTCTTCACATTCATTTTTCTTCTCATATCGATATATAGCCGCTTTGACCTTCTCAATCATTGTGTCCCATATGTCATACACTAGATGTAGAGACGATTTGTCCATATCCGCAACTCTAAACATGTAGATGGGCTCGATGAAGGATAATATATAATCTATCTTGTCCCACCATAAGTAATCCAACACCGTTTGTTTGACAAATTGAGCTATCCCCACATCATCTTCTTTATATAAATCCCATTGATCACTAATCACCATATTTTGGAGACCGAGCTTTATGTCATGAAACCTCTTGAGCATGATCACCACAGAAGCAAAGCGTATGTTGGCAATTGCGAGCATCTTTTATTTCACAAATTCATTGAACATTGCTAGCCTCATAGAGTGGTTTATAATAAAATTCTTGATGTCACTTGCATCCCCGATAACGGTAGTTATCCAACTACATTTTTCATACGTGATCTCATTGGATTCTGTATTCTTCGCTGCACATATGTTCTTCAATGCAAGATTAAGAGTATGAACCACACATGGAGTCCAAAATATGCGGGGCCATTGTGCTTCGATAAGCATCCCCGCCGCCTTCACACCAGGGCATTATCCGTGATAACTTGTACCACATTTTGAGACCCAACATCTATTATAGTCTCCTTGATTAAATTAGCAATGTTGAACTTGTCCTTGTACTCTCTCTCGCAATTGATAGCTTTCAAGAACATAGACCCAGACTTCGTCACCGCCATGAAGTTCACAAGAGGCTTTCTTTGAGCATCCATCCAACCATCACAAACAATTGTTACTCCCTTCTCCTTCCAAGTGATCTTGATTGGTTCTAACAACTTCTAAATATTTGCTCGCTTCTTTTGAAGTAAAGTGGTTGTCAATATATTATACCCTGGAGGGACAAAACTGCTTATTGCGTTGGCGTGATTAGCGGCAAAGGTATAAGAACTCACATAAAATGGATTCCTTCCAAGATGAAATCATATGCCCATCGAATAAAACATCCTAGCAATCTCCGCTCGTAATTGATCACGACACTCAATGTTTCATGCTTTTTCTAAAGCAGAGCTAACAGTCTTCCTCTTCCTTGGCTCGAAACTCTCTTGCCTAAATGATGTGATGCTTAGTGCCCCTGTCGTACTTGCACCCGAAGATCGAGTAGAAGCGGAAGATGGCAAAGGTACTTGCTTGGGTAATTCATTCTTTGCCTGCAACTCTGTTTGTTCAATAAGCCTTTTTGCATATTTTGAATTTGTTGGGATGTAACATTCGTGCATCCCCGGATTCCATGACTGGCAATCTTCAACAAATGCGCCTTTACTCTAGAATAAGAGCCATTGAACTGTATTTGACAGAAGATGCACCGAAAAGTTATATTTTCCCCTTCTGCTTTCTTTTTTACTATCTTTGTCACAAGCCGCCAAAGTGGCTTACTAGGATCTTCATCTTGGGGGTTATGACTACTACCACCGGCACCGTAGATGCGAAACTCTCTTGATCCTTTTTCCTATTATTATACATTACAAAAACATGACAAACATAATCGACATTAACAATACATTACAAATGAAGCAAAATTAGAAATTATAATTCATGCAATTAACAATAAGTAATAACAAAACTGACAAATAACTATGAATTAACTAATAATAAGCAATATAGAAGTAATTAACAACTAACAAGAAAATAACAAAACAAAAACAACATAAATAAAAATTCACTGTTTTTATGAAAAAACAATTTCCATAGTTTTTTGTTTTTAAATGCATAACATGACTGATTCATGTTTATGCGTTCAAAAAAAGATATCTTCAAAAGATTGATTGCAATCACAAGAGAGATAGAGAGAGAGAGAGTGAGAATCAGTCAATGAGAACCCAAGTTATTGTTTTTATTCACAATTTTTATTCAAAAGTTAATGTTTTTATTCATTGTTTTCTTAAAAAATTCACTGTTTTTATGAGAGAAAAATTCCATAGTTTTTTTGTTTTTGAATGCATAAACATGAATCAGTTAATGACTGATTCATGTTTATGAATTCAAAAACAAAAAATCTTTAAAAAAATAATCTTCAAAAGATCGATTGCAAAATTGCAATCACCTGAGAGAGAGAGAGAGAGAGAGAGAGAGAGAGAGAGAGAGAGAGAGAGTGAGAGAGAGAGAGACCCATTCTCTAACCAATCATCTGCAGACTGCAGCTCAAATCAAAGCCTTATGTTGCACCCATATGACCGGTGCATCACACTTAGCCCCACCGGCAGGCAAAGGGACGGCAAAGCATCGCACTCAGCCAATCATTGTTGTCCCTTTGCCTGTCAATTGGGGTTGAGTGCAATGCACCGATTAGGTGTGGGTGCAATGGACGCCTGTGATTTGAGGTGCACACGATGGGGTAGAGAGGAGGAAGAGGAGCGACATAGAGAGAGAGACGCTAAATTGATACAACAGAGAGAAAGAGACCCTAAATTGATACAACACGAGAGGTCAGAGGCGTCGATGGCAGTCGGAGGCTTTGGTGGTAGTCGGCGAGGTCGGAGGCAGCCGGTGGCGATATCGGCAAGGTCGGAGGTAGTCGGTGGCAAGGTCGGAGAGTGGTGAGGTCGGCGAGGGGCGAGGGTTTCACCAATCGGGATTTAGGCAGCGGGTGAAGGGGGATATTTATTAATCTCATCAGGTCGGGTCAGGTATTTGAAAATCAAAACGAGGTCTGAAGTCAATACCGTGTCCAGCCCGTGTCCGAGGCCCAAATTAAAAAAACCCAGTCGGTCCGTGTCCCAGCGTGTCGGACACGCGTCCGAGCCGTGTCCGGGCCTGACACGTGTTGGACACTGACACTTGGGGCTGCTAGAAGTGTTTGTACTTCCCAGTAGTGAACCTATTAGGTGTCTACGTAACTCTTGATGAAGAACTTACTCAAAAGAGGGTGGGCAGGGTCGATGCAACGCTCATCACCTCATGCCTACGAGATTTGTGTGGAACCCTTGGGAATTTAAACTTATATCCTTAACAGGGTGCCCTATGGCAAGGAGAGAGAACTTCCTTTGAGTTGTTGAAGAACAAGAAACTTAGTATGTATTATTTCGTAGTATGGGAGCGTTTTGCACTTGTTCACACTGGCAATGTCTAGCACTTTGTCAACCTTGGTTTGAATGTCATTGAGTTGAGGGATACTGGATTTTTGGTCAATAAGTTTACATCAAACAAGAACTTTCTGGAGTTGAAAGATGATACAAGACATTGTTTCTTGGGAGCCTCTTGATGAAGAACCTGCTCAAGAGAGGGTTGACCTTGAAGTTAGAAGAAGCAATCCAGGAAAGAGACATCAATATGACCTTGATTACATGATTTACTTTATAAACCAGGATTAGATGTCAGTAAAAGAAGAACTTCATTCATGTGATGCTAGATTTAGGAAGAAGCTTGGAGGATGATATGGCGTCTATCATTTCTAATCGAAGTTGGAAGTCACTGTTAGTAGGCCGACCTTTAGGGTCAAGGCTTAGTTGCACGCAATTATGATGGCATTCAAAGTTTGATCAAGTAAGGTAATCAAATGGATTTGTCACCAGTGATGTAGACAATTATTTGTTGGTTCCTGTCTAAAAAAACCGATTTGAGCTCCATCCAGAATTCCCAAAGGTCCTCAGATAGAGCACCCCCTTCCTCCAATTCCTAAATTGCCTTTCCAGGTGCATACTTTTATATTTGTAACTACCCCAAAATGCTCTATAGCCTTTAAATCATATCCTGTGGCAGCAAGAGGCCACTTCATATTCTTATCCTTTTATTGAGGTCTTTATACCCCATCCACATTTATTCTACCCAGTAAGGTCTCCCCAATAGTTGTTTCCTCGTCAAAAAGAACAGCATAATGTCTTTAGAAGTCACCCTAGCCTCCCCTATCTCTATGAACCAAGGAAATATATCAATAATCAAAAGAAGCTAATACTTTTCTCGATCCTCACCAATGCAAGGTGGGATCTCTAGTTTGATCCAGTAACTCGTAACTAAGGTTGGCGAGATACATCAGTTACTGCACCAAATTAAGCCATCTAAGGTCATTCATCTCAACAATGGCTTCTCAACCTAGACGCTATGTCTAACACAAATTTGAAAGATTAAAATTACCAACTACTAGCCTAGGTAAAGGTTGTGACAACCTAAACACATTTAGTGTCATTAGGTGGCAAGCTCCTTCTCTTCCCTTGTGGATCTTTGACCCCATAAACAACTATTATATAGAAGGGAAATGGTAGTGTACTCCATGGAGTAGGCTACTTACCTACTCCATCGCCTAAATAGACGCCACATGGCACTTTTTAATCGGGTATTTTGTTGATGTATGGTCAATCCAATATGGATAGATTGGGATTATGAAAAAAAGCGAAATCAACCCGATCAAGTTTTAACAAATTTAACGGTAAACTGTGCATCGTAAAAACATTTTTTTTTTGCAAGCTAAAAATGCCACTTGGCATGTGTTCTCTCAAAAAAAATTTCTTGACAATTGTTGGGAGAGGTGAAGCTAAGTTGACAAAGTATTAACTCCGGTTAAAAAGTGCCACATGGCATCCATTTAACCCATGGAATAGGTAAGTTGCCTACTTCATGGAGTAGACTACCTTACCTCTATATAGAATTGTTATATACTTATATTAAAGCTTGGCAAAGATCAATGATGCAGACGACTTCCGCGTCAACACTAGTTTCACTTGCAGCTGATCATTATTTTGGGTTGTGCACGGAAATCAATGCACTCGATCGATAGTTTTCTTTTTTGGCTATGATGTACTTTTTATTAACTTTCATTTTGTTCCAGTTTTATGTCGATTGGATGGCTGGATCAAAAGTTATGGACTTTCTTTTATTTAAGTTAGCCTAGGTACATGGGTTGTGTGCACTCGATTAATGTGTTAGTCTACTAACACATTAGTCGATTTCACTTAAGTTATCCGTAGGAAATTATTATGGACCATAGGATCTATTAAAAGAGCCAATTGATGAGATGAAACCATCCCAAAAGAGGCCCCCTAAACCCTAGTCGTCATCTCCTATGCCCGTGCCACATGGCATGCAAAACGAGGCCGCCGCACGGCTCCCCAAAGGAGGCCGCACGACCCCTTTTCTGTGTGAGGAAGCCGCATACTCCACTTTTTCTCCTTTTACCCCTATTATTTCGATCTGACGGCTCCCACGAGCTCCTCTGAAACCCTAATCATATAAATATATATATGAAGAGGTGACTTAGTTCTGAATTTTGAGAAGAAAACCCTATGAAAGAGAAGATCTCTTTTTGTATCCCCTTCCCCTTTGTTTTATCTTACTTCTACCTTCATTTCTTCTCAAACCCACCTTCTTTCCACCCCATTTGCATCTTCTTTCTCCTCCCAAGTACAGATTTTCTGCACTTAAACCGTTAGTCATGGAGTTTCATCTCACCTCTTATCTCGATCTTCTAGACCACCTTCTACTCGACCATCCTTTCATCCAAGAGCATCATCCAGCGAGGATTTCAGCACCCGGATATTGGCCAAGGCACTGGAAATCATTATCCATCTTGCGGCATACACTATTTGTTTCATCTTGGCCTTATTTTGGTTGGTTTTGCTTTTCCTATTAGATCTTTATTTCTATATCAACTTGTCATCGTTCGTATGGATGTTAGACTTGTCTATTGCTGTGAAGGAACTCTTTTAATGCAAAATTTGTTCTCTTGAATACCTATTTATTGCTCTTGAATACATCAATGGTTGGGTACTCTTCCTAGTGAAAGGCTTGCATGATAAAATTACTGATTTTACAATTTAAAGTGCTGAATTATTTACTTTCCATGTTAAAATTTATTAAACAACTTCTTTGAGTTGATCGGACAAACTTGACACTTCACACTTGGATGTTACATCATAAAAGCACATACATTAGGTTGCATCAATCAAAGCAAATGGTTTCTGCTCTGAGGATTCCCCTCCATTTCCTCCAGTTCTGCATCACTGCGATCCCTTTGTTTGATCCGCTCGCTGCTGACCTTGATAACCCATCTTTAACACCTCCCCCCCCCCCCCCCCCCCCCCACCCCTCCCCGCGCTCGCACAAAAAACCCAAGGCATCAATCCTTTTCAATTGTGGATAAACTGTATCAATTATCAACTTCCTTAACCATTCGCCATAGATCTTTTTAGCTGAGACCTTCAACTTTCAAGCTATGAGCCTCATCGGAGAATTGTTCACCTCCTTGTCTTCTTATAGAATAAGGTATTGTTCACCTCTCTGTCTTCTTATAGAATAACGGATAGCATTGAAATAGATCATGCATGTGCACATGTGTTTATCAACTTTGCAGTTGCGTTAAAGCATTGCTAAGATAAAATAGGAAGAAGGTTTTGATAATCGTGTAAAAGCACTCACATTGCAATTCTGGGGTCAGACCTACTTGTGGAAAATCATTTTTTGAGATTATTTGTCGAAGCTTTTGATAATTTAAGGATCCCAAAGCTCGTGATCCATATGCTCAATTGGTTGTATATTTGTGAAAAACATTTTTTGAGTACTTTTACAATATTGTGCCTTGGTGTTCTTTGCATATGCAGTTCCTAACACTAACTATGCATTAGTTACTAAATATGGCAATTAGAAACAATTGTTTGTTTCTTTTTTCTGAATATTCTTCAATGTTCTATGCTATGGATTTAGACTTTTAAAAGAAACAATAACGTAGTAATAAGTTCATTTATAGTTTTACTGCTCGTATCAAGATGCTGTGTTTGCATGGCTGCTGAACCCCAGTTTTGTGCACATGTTCTACAATGTTAAAGAACTCTTGTATGCCCTTTTTTATTACTTCTGTTTGACATTTGGAGTTCAGTATTGATCCTATTGTTGAACACTCCAATGTAGAGTTTTCTCAAAAAAAAAAAAAACACTCCAATGTAGAGTTGCACCTTAGCTTCTATGTTTTATTTTACCTAAGTTATTCTCTCCGGAAAATTTATGATGTCGAATCAGTAAGAAGAAATAATAAAGATCCATATAATTAATTGTAGGAGCATCTACATTTCCAAATTCAACAATGGGGTGGGTAAATGTTCAAGATGTTGCCAAGGCACACATTCTGGCATACGAGGTTCCCTCAGCAAGTGGAAGATATTGTTTAGTTGAGAGGGTTGCTCACTCCTCCGAGATTGTTAAAATTATACATGAACTATTTCCTGCTCTTGAGCTTCCTCAAAAGTAAGTTTAATCTCCTTAATATCATTCTTATTTTTTTCATACTAGTATGTGGCATGTTGGAAGTTAATGCATTATTCAAGATAGCTCCTAACTTCTCTCACTCTATAATTTTCTGGCTTCTCATTTGATTTTCCTTAGCTAATACTAATTTATTACTGTACTTACATTCTCAATGTTTGCGGTTTCTTTATTGTGCATTCTTATTTCATGAATCCTAAACACGAAATCAGTGTTGGATATTCAAGTCTAGAAACTTGTTATAGACCTTAGGAATTCCATTCTATATCAGTAAAATCTGTAAAGATGGATTTATTGTAATTTAAGATGTAACTATGATAAAGGTCATAGTTTTCACAGTCACATCCTAGTTTTGGTTTGGTTTTATTGATATTTGTCGTAGGTACTTTTTATTTTTTTGTTGGAAGTCATAGGTACTTCTGGAATACTTTTCAGTGTTTTCACCTTGTCATAGCAGGCATCTCTCAATCAAAATCACTTTCATTTAAAGCTTAGGTCATTTCATCATTTCCTCATGCAACAATGCAAAATAACATTCTTATCAATAGAACCATCAATAGGATGAGCTGGCCCAAAGTCTGTTACGTCCAACCTCCTACATGTGCGGGTTCAGGCTCTATATCCGGGATCTAGTTGGCTCTCATATGTTGCGTCTTATTTCTCGCTTGTATGTACAATAATAATTATTTTATAAGTGATGGTATCTTCATGTATATTGAGTGAGTTGATTCGGATTAGAAACAAATTGGCACAACCTAACGACGAAGATCATGTTCTGGATGGAAATATCAGGAGAGAAGAAAGAGAAGAACAAAAAGGGTGGGGTTGAAACAGCATTTCGACAAATATAGCCTAACCTTTAAAATACATTTTTCCTTCCATTTTAACTACTCGCTTCCCTTCGGGTTTCTATGAAATCAACCAACAACAGACATTTATGGACCAATTTTTATGGTGATACAAAGTAAGTTGCAAATCAAGATGGAAAGCACACCAGAAAATGATAGAAAAAACAAGAAGCAAATGATGTACATGGTTCCCCCAAAATTGGCTACATCTTAAAGGGGGCGCAAGAGATCTTTCACTATTTATCAGTAAATAGTATATAGCACAAGGGTTTGACCAATATCAAAAAAACAAGATTGATATCACCTTCTTAGCAGATACCAAAACCCTTCGTCAAGCTATCCCCGAACCTTTGGCATACGAGAGAACCGCCTAACAGATCACCCAAGAGACCGGGAACAAGAGAAAATCAAGAAGGGAAGTCTCGAGACCTGCGATTGCGAGATTCCTATGAGAAAAAACTCCTCTCTTTATCTCTCTTGATATATCTACTTCCTATGTCTCTCTTTGAGCTATGACTACGCTCGTCAACGTGCTCTGCTCTACTTTCCTAGTCATCACCTGCCCTTTTATAAAGGTGGAAATTCAGTCCGTATATGGTTTTTATTCCCATGCATATCATGTACAAAGTGGCCTTTTTTAAGCCACAAATCCTAACAATTACCATAGCAGCCACGCTTAATGATTCCACCTAACCTCCCCCCTCCCTTCTCGTGTCCGTACATTACTATCCCACAGACCAGTGCTAACGTCTAGAGATAATAGGTTTTGGGCACATAGTAGATAAAGCACAAGGTTGGATTGCTTTGACTTTTATGCTATGCTATCAAAATCGGGACTAGTCGGCGACTAATCCTCGACTAGTCCCCAGGCGGTATTTTGCCGACTGATTAATTCTGATTCTGTCATTGTTGGGCGGAATCCCGACTAGTCCCCGACTATCAACTGTCGACTAGTCCCCAGGCAACATTCTGCAAGCAAATTTTTTTTTTGCAAGGAGTCTTTGCAAGCAATTTTGTTTGGATTTTTTTACATTGGCTCAAAGTCTTGAGTCGCAAGACTCACAACTATGGCTTTTCCCTGTAATCATCTGTTGAGCACCTGAGAATCTCAGATAAAAACATAGACAAATAATTATTGTTTATTTGTTGATATCCATATAACCATATAATCAAAATTAGGGTTGTTCACAGATTATACATCATCAAACAAATATTGTGATGAATTCTTAGTTCTGAGTTTTCTGACATGGGCATGAAACCAATACAACTGTGTTCTGTTACATATGTATTTATATCCATGCTGTGAAGTGTGAAGGTATGTATTGTTATTAACCGACTAATATCATATACTTATTGACATTTATGCTAGTTCATATATCATATATGTTTAGGGAGGGGGGAGGGGTTAGAATAAGTTTTGGCCGACTAGTCCCGAATTAGTCCCTACTAGTCCTGACTTGTCCTAGTCAGCCCTTGGCCGACTAGGGCCGACTACCGACTTTGATTGCATAACTTTTAGGTCAAGGTCGGCTCAGACTTGAAATATTTTTGCTCTAACTTGAGTGGCTCGGTCGGGGCCGGCCAGTGATGATCTTGTTCAAGCTGGCCAGTTTGAACGTCACAATTTGCCTTCTTTGTCACAATTATCTTTTTCTTTAAGCTTATCCCAATTCATGCATGTTGAAAATAATCATTGTGTTTGGAAGATAATTGATACAGGAACTCACTATTACCTAGTTCCCTTGCTTAATCTCTCTAAGGCTATTCTTAGTTGACTTAATGTTCATAACAATCATATTTAGTTGTATGCATGCATACCTAAAAGAGATATAGCTGAAGAATAGGTGATATTCGCTAGTTTTGGTCTATTGTCTGTACTTGACTTTTGTTTATAATCAAGGTTTTCTTGGCCAGTTGAACACACACACACACATTTGGACTTTAAGCAATGCGGTAGACCTATCTATAGCATGGATTTAATGTTGGTGCATATCGTTATATGTCGCCTTGCCACCAATGACCCGATATGATACAAGAGGACATATGTGCACCGAATGTGACGGTATCGCACGATACACACAATTCATGTCACGTGCTAAATCACACCATATCATTTTAAACATTTCTCTCTCTATAACCATAAGTTATGAGCCTTTCAGGTATTTGGAAGGGGTTTTGGTTCGTAAGCTTAAGAGATGAAATCATAGAAACACAGGGTTCTAAGCCTTGAATATTTAATATGTTAGGAGATGAAGACTAGGGTTTGGAGAGAATGGAATGCTTCTCATTGAGGGACTGAAGCCCAATATATATGTACATGTATACACACACAACCCGACCCGATTGTACATATAACCCGACCCATCTCTTTACATTAACACTCCCCCTCAAACTCACGGTGGATCATGGATCGAGAGTTTGCCGATAAAATGCCGGAAGCGAGCAGTCGTAAGGGGCTTCGTCAGAAAATCAGCAGTCTGCTCCGATGATGAAATGAATGGCAAGGAGATGGTGTGGTCGAGAAACTCCTGGCGAACATAGTGACAATCAACCTCAATATGTTTTGTCCGCTCATGGAATACCGGGTTGCTAGCAATCTGAATAGCACTCCGGTTGTCACAGAAGAGAGGCGTGGGCCCGGATATCACAACTCCCAGGTCTAGTAGAAGGCAGCGAAGCCAGACAATCTCTGCGGTGGTGGAAGCCATAGCCCTGTATTCGGCTTCGGTGCTTGAGCGAGCAACAGACTCCTGTTTCTTACTTCGCCAAGAAATGAGAGAATCACCAAGGAACACACAGTATCCGGTAGTAGAACGACGAGTGGCTACATCTCCTGCCCAATCTGCATCGGCGTAGGCACTTAGCACCAACGGAGAGGTAGAGGGAAAAAGTAGTGAGCGGGTGATGGTGCCTCGGAGGTAGCGGATAATCCGAAGGACTGCTGCATAGTGAACCGAACGGGGAGCCTGAACGAACTGACTGACAATGCCAACCACTGTTCTAAAAGGCGGTCCGGGTGGCCGCCTAGGCGTTTTAGGGGGTTGGCCGCTCCGCTTCAGCAAAAAGCGGCACTGCAGGCGGGTTGAACAAAGGCGGGCGCCTAGGCGGGATCCGACCCGCCTAGGCGGGTAAAAGGCGGGCGTCTAGGCGGTCTCATTGTATGCAATTGCTTGAGGAATTTTTTTTTTTAATGTATTGTGATGAAATGTTTAAGAAGCTCTTACGATTTTTTACTATATTGGTTCTTGTATGGTATGAGTTTGGATAGAATTTGGATAACAATATATAATTGGTTGGAATTTGGGTACATCACAATAAAGTTGGAGTACAACTGTATTATCTGGTATACTCAAGTTAGATGGACAATCGGGTATAGGTATTGAGGTAACCATACCGAAATACCCCTACCCACCCAATCCCCTCCTCCCTTTTCATAAAACTTTTATATTCAGATCGGTAGTTTTGATGTTTGCATATGTAAAACTTTCTAATATTGTTTTTTTATATATAATTATGAATTTATATATATACATACATATAGAATATATATAATGTATTTTATATAGGTGGGCGCCCGCCTTTTTCTCCGGGCGCCCGCCTAGTCGTCCGCCTTCCGCCTTCCAACAGCATGGGCAATGTCTGGCCGGGTCATAGTGAGGTAGACGAGCATCCCAACCAGCCTCTGGTAGCGGGAGACATCCTGGAGTGGCTCACCATCTGTAGAAAGAAGCTTCAAATTGAGCTCCATGGGTGTGTCAGCAGTGCGAGAGTCAGTAAGAGCAACATCAGCAAAGATATCGGAGATGTACTTTTGGTGGGAGACTAACAGACCACGAGCTGACCGGGCAATCTCGAGGCCAAAAAGTAGCGAAGAGGGTCCAGATCTTTCATCTCAAACTGACTCTGGAGGTGGCACTGAAGGGACGCTATGGTGGCACTGTCATCCCCGGTGATGATCATATCATCCACATAGAGAAGAACTGCAATACCTTGACTAGAGGAGCGAGTAAACAGGGCATAGTCAGAGTGGCGCTCAACAAACCCGGCGGCCAGGACTGCATTGCAGAATCGCTCAAACCAGGCACGAGGGCCTGCTTAAGCCCATAGATGGCTCGGCGCAAACGGCATACGTGACCTGAAGGAGCAGGGACGCCCGGTGGAGGAGCCATGTATACCTTCTCTGAGAGATCACCATGGAGAAATACGTTGGTCACATCCATCTGATGTAGAGGCTACCCTCGAGCAGCTGCCACAGCTAAGAGGGTGCGAACGGTAGTCATCCGAGCCATTGGAGCAAACGTCTCTTCATAGTCAATCCCATACTCTTGGGAGAAACCACGAGCAACAAGGCGCGCCTTATGCCGCTCAATGGACCCATCAGGTCGAGTCTTGATCTTGAAGATCCATTTGCAGCTAACAGGAACCACGCCAGTAGGACAAGGAACCAAATCCCACGTTTGAGTCCGCTGAAAGGCCTCAAGTTCGACTGTCATGGCCTGTCGCCACTCTAGGTGTACAACTGCCTCACGGTACGACTGGGGCTCCCGGTGGGTGTGAAGAGCTGTAAGAAAGGCCTGGTAGGACGGAGAGTAGGAGGCAACAACAGAGTGTCCAGAAGTATCAGGAGAAATAGGAGTAAACACAGAGTAACCAAACCTGTCAGGGAAGTAGTCATATCTGTCAAGAGGGTGATGTTCACGCGAAGGGTAGCGTCGAACAGGACCAGGATCCGCGGCCGGAGAGGTGGGAGCAGCTGTAGGCAAAGTAGTACCAGTGGAGACAGACTCGGTGGGAGAAACTGTGGAGTGACGAACATAGACACGTGTGATAGGTGGTGGTGGTGGAGGTGACGGGGGAGAGAGAGGTGGCGGGGGAGGTGGTGGAGACGATGGAGGTGGAGGTGGTCGAGACAGGGGAGGCGAGGAAGGTAGAGGAGGCTCAACCGGAAAGGTGGGCGTGGGAGCAGGATACAGAGGTAGGAAGGGGATGGTGAGAGGGGGTGACGACGTAGAAGATGACGTAAGTGGTAAGGGAAGATCCCGGGACTCAGTGGAAAAGTACGGGTCATCCTCTACAAAGGAGACGTGGCGAGAGACACGGATCCGGCGAGCCAAGGGATCGTAGCACCGATAGCCCTTGTGCAACCGACTGAGTCCTAAGTGAACACCTAACAGACCTAGCAGAGAGTTTGGTGCGCTTATGGGGAGGGAGAAGGACGAAACACGTGCACCCAAAGGTACGAAGAAGAGAGTAGTCAGGAGATGTGGAGTAAAGCCGCTCGTACGGGGAAACACCAGAGAGGGATGAGGACGGAGTGATGTTGATGAGGTGAACAGCGGTCAGGACAGCTTCAGCCCAGTAGGAATGTGGAACAGAACAGGCAGAAGTAGAGCTCGTGCTGTCTCGAGGACATGACGATGTTTGCGCTCGGCGACTCCGTTTTGTTCATGGGTATGGGGACACGACTGTTGGTGAAGAGTGCCGTGAATCTGAAGGATCTCGCGTATCTCAGAGGAGAGATACTCCTGGGCACAATCAGACCAAAAAGTCTTAATGCGCCGACCAAACTCGGTATGAAGCATAGTAGTGAAGGTCCTGTAAATATGAGGAATCTCGGAGCGGCGATGCATAAGATAGACCCAAGTGCAGCGGGAGTAATCTTCTATGAAGCTCACATAATACAAAAAACCAGTAAAAGAGGCAACTGGAGCAGGACCCCACATGTCAGAGTGCACGAGATCAAAAGGGGCGCTGGAACGGGAAACACTAGTAGAAAAAGGAAGAGCAAGGTGCTTTGCTAATCGACACCCAGTGTAGAGAGAGAGGGGAGAAGGACATCCGACCCAAAACGCCAGAGCGAAAAACGCTTTGGAGTCGATCACTGGATATGTGACCTAACCTTCTGTGCCACAAATCGGCATCAGAGGTAACAGATAGAGCTGACAGAGTGGAAGTGGGAACCTGGAGGTGATCCAACTGATAAAGTCTCCTGCTGGACGACCCAGCCCAACTCTCTGACCCGTCCGCAGATCCTGCACATAACAAGAAGTAAATGTAATGATCAGGCCCGAGTCACAAAGAGAACTAATAGATATTAAGTTAATGTTTAAGCGGGGAGCAAGGTGAACACGAGGTAAGGTTAGGCAACCAGTGGGATCGGAGGCAGGGGTGATGGATCCACACTGCGAAATGGGTACACGAGTCCCGTCAGCAGTGTGGATCCCCATGTGGGTAGGAGCAGGGCTACAATCCGTGAGGACAGAAGGATTGGAGGTAAGGTGGCAGGAGGCACCCGAGTCGAAGATCCATGGAGCAGTAGTACCCGGAGTGGCAGAGAGACTGTGAGCTGTCGAAGAGCTGGTAGAGGCGAGGTATCAAAACAGTAACTCCTCATAGCGCTGGAGGCGGTCGGAGTAAGACCGAGACTGAGCAGTACCCGGAGTGGCAGAGAGACTGTGATCTGTCGAAGAGCTGGTAGAGGCGAGGTATCGCAGCAGTAACTCCTCAAAGCGCTGGAGGCGGTCGGAGTAAGACCGAGATGGAGCAGGAGTGGTGGCAGGCGGTGCTGGAGTAGGGAAACCAGCAGCAGCAGCAGTCTCGCCATCATGGCGGAGGGGACCCTGACAACGTCCACAGTCGACTGACGTGGTGGAGGGACGTGGCCCGAGAATACCATCAAAACGAGGAGACGGAGGGACTCGACGATCAGCGACTGTGTGCAGGCAGTATGGGAGCCAAGAGATGCTGTAGAAAGCCATACCCCTGAAGTACGGGGACGAGCCGGCACAAGGAAGGTCTAAGGCAGTCCGTACAGAGGAGACGGGCAGTTCGGTACAGAGGAGAAGGGGGGGCGGTGGGGCTTCAGGGGGTGCAGGAGGGGGCGGGGGTGCAGGGGAGGGTAGAGTGGGACCTACGGGGTGTAGAGGGGGCCGGAGGGGGGGCTGCCGGGTGGAGGAGAGACCGGAGGTGGCTGCCGGGTGGAGGGGGGGCTGCCGGGCGGAGGAGAGACCGGAGGGGGGGCTGCCGGGCGGAGGGGAGGCCAGAGGGGGGCTGCCGGGTGGAGGAGATGCCGGAGGGGGGGCTGCCGAGCGGAGGGGGGACCGGAGGGGGCGCTGCCGGGTGGAGGAGAGGCCGGAGGTGGCTGCCGGGTGGAGGGGGGGCTGCCAGGCGGAGGAGAGGCCGGAGGGGGGGGGGCTGCCGGGTGGAGGAGAGGCCGGCGGGTGGAGGGGAGGGTTCGGGGGGGGGTCGGACGGGCGGAGGGGAGGGGTCGGGGGGCCGGGCAGGTGGAGGGGAGATGTTGGGGGGGTCGGGCAGGTGGAGGGGAGGGGTCGGGGGGGTCGGACGGGCGGAGAGGAGGGGTCGGGGCGGCCGGGCGGGTGGAGGGGAAAGGTCGGGGGGGCCGGGCGGGCAGAGGGGAGGGGTCGGGGAGGCCGGAGGGGGGGCTACCGGGTGGAGGGAGGCCGGAGGGGGGGCTGCCTAGTGGAGGGAGGCCCGAGGGGGGCTTGCCGTCGTCGGCGTCGTCGCACGAGAGAACCCTAGAGCTCTAATACCATGTTAGGAGATGAAGACTAGGGTTTGGAGAGAATGGAATGCTTCTCATTGAGGGGCTGAAGCCCAATATATATGTACATGTATACACACACAACCCGACCCGACTGTACATATAACTCGACCCATCTCTTTACATTAACATAATATATCAAGGTTTCAGCACATCATGTATTTCAACCTTTGCAATTAGGGGCCTGAAGTGACTTATTTCTTTATTTTCAGTGCAAATAAATGTTGGGGCATGGTTATAAATCCAAAATTGGTCTCAACATTTAAATGCTAATGGAAACTATTGATACTAGCTCATAATCGTAAGACGATAAACTTGTCATAAGCATGTGCTTCTACTATCCGAGTCTGTTCAACACACAAATTTACAGTAATTGGTTGTCCGGCGAAAAATAAGAAAGATCATAAGTTCTAATGCCATGCGAGGTTGGCTTGAGGTACCAATATCCATATTATTATTTTTATATACTTTGATGTCATTATTTTATCATTTATTATGTTTGAAAATTAAAGGCCATATGATTCTGTTTTCTTATGTTACTTTAGGTGTTTAACATCTTTATATATTTGACGAGGATGTAAAAGACATGTTTATTAACAATCTATACGAGTTATAAGTAAGTGCCGATAGGATGCTAGATTTCTTTAGAAACTTCAAAACTTATCGGTGGTGACTCGGAACATATCTTATTCAATGTTTATAAGGCGTTTGAGGCTTATGCCTTGAGGCTCGACTCGAGGCAAGGCTGTCCTGCGTTGCCTCGAGACGCACCCCTCAGCAGCCACATATAAAAAGCCTACACCTCTGTATCAAGAGATGTACGCCTTTGTCCGAGACACGCCTCAAGGCGTTCGAGGCGTACGCCTCTTGCACTAGGCATGAAACATAGGGCGGGGAGGGGTTAAAACCAATGTTTGGTGTGGGGGGCACTAAGGGTTTGATATGTAAATCGTCCACATGGATCCTTTTTTCACCCATTGAATCTTGACAATGTGTCCTATATTCATATTTTATTATTTGTTATTACTTCTTAGTTGTTACTTTAATTATTATCTTAAATATTAAAGAATTAAGCATGTTTGAGCGATTATTTTGTTGTTAGATTGCTCAATGGAGTCTTTAATTGTGTCATATAAGATATTTTCTAACACATTGTGGTTTATTATACATATCTAGTTCAATTATTATTACACATTCAATAATAGTATTTATTCTGATTTTTTTTCTTTTTAAATATTTTTTTTTACCAAAATGCCTCAAAAAAACTTGAGGCTTACGTCTCGGTGCGCCTTGAGGCTTACGTCTCATATCTCCAGAGGAAAAACGTCTCGGTACGCCTTTTGCCTTTTTAAACATTGATCTTATTCACTAGAAAGCAGATACAGGTAGCCCAATGTTATAAAAAGCGCTAGGTGCTAGTCGGGTGGTGGGGAGCCTTCTAGCGCCTAGGCCTCAATTTTCTATAAAGCTCTAGGCGCTAGTCGGGCGGTGGAGGACCTTCTAGGGCCTAAGCCGTTGGCGGGGCCTAGGCAGCTCCTACGCATTTTGACTTTTTTAAATTATTTTAATTATTATTTTGATATTTATATATAATATATATGTTTTAAAATTATGATAAATGAATGATTATCCCAACTATTATTTTAAAGAGCTAGTTTTATTTACATAACCATAAACTCAAGATTAACAAGAACAAAAGCAAGCATGATATTATGAGATAATATCATAATATCCATGATTTTAGTATAATCCAAATCATAAATTCAAGGTTACCAACAATAAAATAGTATATATACATGTTCTAGCGCCTAGTCCCGCCTAAACCCGCTTTGGCCCACCTAGCCCCGTCTAGCGGCCTGTGACGCTTTTCTACACCGCCTAGGGGTTGGGCTAGTCGGGGGCGGGGGGGGGCTTCTAGCGCCTAGGAGGCCGCCTAAACCGTTTTTAAGAACACATAGTCTAAATGTCAGGGGAAAAAAAAGGGAAACGTAGTGTAACTTCGTCTGCAACATGTTCTCATCCCTCATTGGTTTCTTCGACTGCTTTTGGGCGCAGGTGTGCGGATGACAATCCTTTTGTGCCAACGTACCAGGTGTCGAAGGAGCGGTTCAGGAGTTTGGGTATCGACTACATCCCTCTGGAGACAAGCATCAAAGAGACCATCGAGAGCTTGAAGGAGAAGGGGTTTGTTAGTTTCTGAACAAAGATGCTTCGTCTGAACCTCTCGAGAGAAGGGCTTTTCCAGGTTTCTGAAGGATAAAATAGTCGGGGTTTGTAAAATAAAAGATTCATCGCCAGGAATGTGCTTTGAATCGCCGAGGGTGACCTTGAGCTCCATCGGCTCCTCTCGCCCAAAATATTTAAACTTTATTTTGATTATATTATCTGCTATTGAGGCATTTTAGTTTGAATGTGCTTGCATGATTTACTATGATTGCTTTTGTTCCCAGGTTGACTTTGACCCTTTTTTTTAGAAAAAAAGGTTGACTTTGACTTGTTTTCGTATGAACAAGTGTACATGGGCTGAACTGAAGCTACTCGATTAGTTATCTGGTCAAGCTTGAACAAGCTTTCCTGAGCTCGATTCTAGCTCAGATTGAGTTTAATCTACCCATAAACCTTAATCGTTGTTTATCTAGGCTAGCGCACCTCACTTCTGGAGCGCTGCTATTTGAACATACAAGGGGACATCCTAGTGGACATAATGTCGGTGTCGGTTTCCTTCGGAAGTTTTGAGAGAAAAGTAGGTAGTTACGTTTTCTTATAGATTTACAGTTTCTCATAGGGGTGGCAATGGGTCGGGTCGGGTCGGGTCGGGTTCGTGTCGGGTCTAGTTTCGTGTCGTGTCCAAAACCCCTGGACCCGACCCGACCCATTAAACTAATCGTGTCTAGATCCTAAACCCGTACCTGACCCGCTAATAAACGGGTAGACCCGATAAGACCCGGTAAGGCCTGTTTACCACCTGGGTCTATTTATTTGACCCGATCCGACCCAATCTTACTCGACCCGACCTGATCCGAAAGACCTGCTGGTATTATATATTATAGTATCGGATTGTGGGTAGACCCGACCCGACACGACCCGTTGAATACTAAACGGGTCTTCCTGGGTCTACCGTGCCCAGACCCTAAACCTGGACCCGACCCGTTTATTAAATGGGTCTATCGTGTCGACCTGTTTACGACCCGAACCCGTTTAGCCCTGACCCAGACCCACTAACTTCGTGTTGGGTCTGCCGTGTCGGGTCCGAAATTGCCAGCCCTAGTTTCTCATGAACCAAACACCAAAATTTATAAAAAAATTATATATTTTTTTTCTTTCCTACATATTCTCATCAACCAAAATCACCAAACGTAGGTAGCAAGGGATTTTTTTGAAGTATCATTAAAGAAATTGTGAGCGCGGAAAAAGATTCGGGTCGTCTTTATTGCGGATCACACGAGATTACAAATTTTTGATCAGGAGATTGTGGGAGAGATCCTCTGGAGGGTCCCTTTGATCCGCGTCTCCACGTGGTATTCGTGCGAGAGCTTTGAAGGGGTTGCCCAGGACAGAGGTCTTTACAGGGTGAGGGTCTTTGAGAGGCTAAGGAGTTTCCGCCGTTGATTTTGTCCCGTCCGTGCTTCGCGCTTTCTCGGCTAGGGAGGCCTTGGGCTTCGTTCCTCGGTCTTCGTGTCTTCCTCGATCCTTGCTCGACCTCGGCGTCCTTGATCGTCGGTTCGCGGCGTCGATCGTGTTTTTGGCGTCAGCTTTGGCTTTAGCTTTCGGCTTTGGCGTAGCTTTGGCGTGGCTCTGGCGTTTGCTTTGCTTTGGCGCTTGCGCTTGAACGTAGGCGGGTAGAGACTTGCGATGCTTTAGTTTTTCCGGACTTCGCGTCGTATCGGCTAGAACGTGCGGTGCTTTGCTCGTGACCGTCGTAGTTGCTTGGCTTTGGCACGTGCGTTGCTTTAGCGCGGGCTTTACCGGTGCGTTTGCTTTGGCTTCTTGCGTCGGCTTTGACTTTAGCTTTGACTCGATCTTCTTCTCGAACGACTGGCGTTACTTCTTCAAGGCTTCTTTATTCTTCCGGCTTCCTCGACGGTTGTGGCGTCGGTATTGGCTTTTCGGCGGGGGTAACACCGATCTTCGTGCGACGGTTGTAGCGTCGGCTTTTGTTGATGAAGACGGCGGGTGTAGCACCGGCTTCGGCACGACGGTTGTAGCGTCGGCTTTTGTTGACGAAGACGGCAGGGGTAGCACAGGCTTCCGTGCGACGGTTGTAGCGTCGGCTTTTGTTGACGAAGACGGTAGGGGTAGCACCGGCTTCAGGCCTTTTTCTCCCGGCTTTCTTCTTCGTGCGAGGAGTCGATGCCTTGATTGAAGACGACGGTTGTTGTCGGCTTCGATCTTCTTCTCCGGCCTTTGCTTATGGCGTCTTCGGAGCTGATGAAGATCGTTGGAGCAATCGGGTGATGACGGCTCCGGGTCTTCTTCTCCACGCTTTCTTCTTCGTGCGAGGAGTCGAAGCTCTGATCTCCGAGTGCAAGGTCTTCACGTTGATGAGGACTTGAAGGGCCAAGGACTCCCGTAGGATATGCTTGCCGTGCCTCGTGAAGCCTTCGGTCTTCAAGCGTTGGAGCTCGTCTTTGCAGAGCCTTTTCCTCTTCAACTTTCGACCTGGCGACGGTTGTGACGTTGGCTTCTTCTCCGGGCGTGTTTGGCTTGATTGGAGTTGAAGGCTTCTTTTGGAGATGGCGGGTGTAGCACCGATCTCTATGCGACGGTTGTAGCGTCGGCTTTTGTTGATGAAGACGGCGGGGGTAGCACCGATCTCCGCACGACGGTTGTAGCGTCGGCTTTGTTGGTGAAGACGGCGGGGGTAGCACCGATCTCCGCACGACGGTTGTAGCGTCGGCTTTGTTGATGAAGACGGCGGGGGTAGCACCGATCACCGCACGACGGTTGTAGCGTCGGCTTTGTTGGTGAAGACGGTGGGGGTAGCACCGA
The DNA here is from genome assembly GCA_947650365.1 of Chamaelirium japonicum. Taxonomy (NCBI): domain Eukaryota; kingdom Viridiplantae; phylum Streptophyta; class Magnoliopsida; order Liliales; family Melanthiaceae; genus Chamaelirium; species Chamaelirium japonicum. The sequence goes on along the minus strand of OX393554.1, from coordinate 55,336,815 downwards.
TCTCCGCACGACGGTTGTAGCGTCGGCTTTTGTTGACGAAGACGGCAGGGGTAGCACCGGCTTCAGGCCTTCTTCTCCAAGCTTTCTTCTTCGTGCGAGGAGTCGACGCCTTTGTTGAAGACGACGGGTGTTGTCGGCTTCGATCTTCTTCTCCGGCCTTTGCTTATGGCTTCTTCGGAGTTGATGAAGATCGTTGGAGAAGTCGGGATGACGACGACTCCGGGTCTTCTTCTCCAAGCTTTCTTCTTCGTGCGAGGAGTCGAAGCTTTGATCTTCGAGTGCAAGGTCTTCACGTTGATGAGGACTTGAAGGGCCAAGGATTCCCGTAGGACGTGCTTGCCGTGCCTCGTGAAGCCTTCGGTCTTCAAGCGTTGGAGCTCGTCTTTGCAGAGCCTTTTCCTCTTCAGCTTTCGACCTGGCGACGGTTGTGACGTTGGCTTCTTCTCCGGGCGTGTTTGGCTTGATTGGAGTTGAAGGCTTCTTTTGGAGATGGCGGGTGTAGCACCGATCTCTATGCGACGGTTGTAGCGTCGGCTTTTGTTGATGAAGACGGCGGGGGTAGCACCGATCTCCGCACGACGGTTGTAGCGTCGGCTTTGTTGGTGAAGACGGCGGGGGTAGCACCGATCTCCGCACGACGGTTGTAACGTCGGCTTTGTTGATGAAGACGGCGGGGGTAGCACCGATCACCGCACGACGGTTGTAGCGTCGGCTTTGTTGGTGAAGACGGTGGGGGTAGCACCGATCTCCGCACGACGGTTGTAGCGTCGGCTTTTGTTGACGAAGACGGCAGGGGTAGCACCGGCTTCAGGCCTTCTTCTCCAAGCTTTCTTCTTCGTGCGAGGAGTCGACGTCTTTGTTGAAGACGACGGGTGTTGTCGGCTTCGATCTTCTTCTCCGGCCTTTGCTTATGGCTTCTTCGGAGTTGATGAAGATCGTTGGAGAAGTCGGGATGACGACGACTCCGGGTCTTCTTCTCCAAGCTTTCTTCTTCGTGCGAGGAGTCGAAGCTTTGATCTTCGAGTGCAAGGTCTTCACGTTGATGAGGACTTGAAGGGCCAAGGATTCCGGTAGGACGTGCTTGTCGTGCCTCGTGAAGCCTTCGGTCTTCAAGCGTTGGAGCTCGTCTTTGCAGAGCCTTTTCCTCTTCAGCTTTCGACCCTTTGTGCCTTCCCCCACCCCCTCTATTTATAGGCAAAGGTGGGTGGTTGGGGGAGATATTGCTGAAATCTTTTTGTTTCATCCAATATTTCCCCCCATAACCATCAAGATATTGTTCCTTGATTCGGGGAAACAAACTCGATCCCCTCCCTTTTAGTTGGGGTGGTTACGGGCTAGATGTGACTCGATCTTTTAAAGATTGAGTTGTTATTCTTGTTGCACTTTTGGATCGGATGGCGACACAACGTCATCTTGTCCGTTGGATCGAGGGATCGTCGCGGATCTACGGCTACGTAGACGTCCACGCCACCTCCCCCCGCATCGAGGCGGTTTTGATTTCTTTTTCCTTTCTTTTCTTTTTCTTTTCTTTTCTTTTTCTTTTCTTTTTCTTTTTCTTTTTCTTTTCTTTTCTTTTTTTTTTTTTCTTTTAGGGCCGGCCCCACCTCTCCATGAGGAGGGGGGCACAGTTTTCTAGAAGGGGGGGCTGGTGGGCCCATTTTTGGGTTTGGGTAGCGGGTCCGGTGGGACCTGTTCGCTTTGAGCCAGGCCTTTTTTATGAACGGACCATTGTGCACGAACTGAGTTCGCATGCGGGCCGTTATGTGCGGGCAGAGTTTCGCATGCGGGCCGTTGTGTGTGGGCCGAGTTCGTATGCGGGCCGTTGTGTGCGGGCCAGGTTTCGCATGCGGGCCGTTGTGTGCTGGCCGAGTTCACATGCGGGCCGTTGTGTGCGGGCCAGGTTTCGCATGCGGGCCGTTGTGTGCGGGCCAGGTTTCGCATGCGGGCCGTTGTGTGCGGGCCAGGTTTCGCATGCGGGCCGTTGTGTGTGGACCAGGTTTCGCATGCGGGCCGTTGTGTGCGGGCCGAGTTTGCATACGGGCCGTTGTGTGCGGGCCGGGTTTCGCATGCGGGTCGGGTTCAACCCGTGGGCCAATTTCGGTGCCCACAAATGCCCCCTCAAGGTCGAGTGCGCCCGCGGGAAACGTGTAGCATTTGGCCTTGATCACGTATTGTGCGGAATTTGGGTCTTTACAAGAACCCCTGCCATTTCGTTTCCCCCATCGTTTTGCTAGCGCGGGAGACGAAAGGCTTTGGCTGCTTGGAGTTATTGAAGACATATTCTAGGGTTTTGTTCATCTTCCTTGTTGTCGCGGACCTCCTTTGCTTCGAGGATGGCGCGAACGTTGGCGGCGGCCGCTGCGCGGCGTCCCAGGGCGGCAAGGCGACAGGAGCGCGAGGACGGCCGCGATGCGCCTTGGCGGAGGGTTGTTGCCCCTCTTCGGTGCGGGAACTCAATGGCGAAAGAGGCGGAGTGGTCGAAGGCGTGCCAGATTTTCCTCCTTTTTCTTCTCCTATTTCTTCCTCCTTCTTTTCTTTCTCTTTTTTTTTTTTTTTCCTTCTCTGGTTTCTGTTATTAAACGGTGGTTGCATCGGATACGGATGCCCACCGGATATAGATCCCTAGATTCATGGGATGGAAGATTTAACCATTTTCTATCCCAATAACCGAATATGGTTATATATAGGGGGTTCAATGAAAATTTCCGTCTCTGTTTCCTCCTTTTCTTTTCTTTTTTTTTTTTTTGGTTTCGGTCTCTGGTTCGCGCGAGACAGCAGCAGCAGCAGGGGTGCGGTGGCCGGGTTGGCAGCGGCCGGGCGCGGGGCTGCGGTGGCCGGCGCGGCGGGAGGGCGCGGCGCGGGCCGGAGTGCAGCGGCCGGGCGCGGGGCTGCGGTGGCCGGTGCGGCGCGTGGGCCAGGGTGCAGTGACCCGGCGCGGGGCGCGGGGGCCAGCGGAGCAGCAGCAGCGCGGAGGCGGCTGGCGCGGGGCGCGGAGCGGCGGGCGTGGAGCGGTCAGGCCGGAGCGGGCTGGAGGCAGGCGTGGGCGCGACGGGCACGGGCGCGACCGGGGGCTGCGGTGGCGGCCGGCGCGCGGGCTGGAGGCGGGGGCGCGGGCCGGCGGCGGTCGGGCCGCGGTGCCGGAGCGGCGGGTGGCGTAGGCGGCCGGCGTACGGGAGGGCGCGGCGCGCGCGGGGCGCGGTGGGCGCGGGGTGCAGGCACGGGGCACGGAGGCCAGCGGCAGGCGGCGCGGCAGAGGCCGCAGCCCCTGCGGGTTTTTGCAGGAGAGAGAGAGAGGGGGGGTGTTGTGGTCTTTTGCCGTAACCCCCTCTCGGTTTTCTCTTTCTGCCGAGAGGGGCTGTTGTGTCCCTCTCTCTTTTTTTTTTTTTCTTTTTTTTTTTTGGTTTTCTTTCCTCTTTTTTTTTTGTTTTCTCCGGTTCGGTGAACTGCTGCGGCTGCGGCTGCGGGGTGCACAGCAGCGGCGGCCGGGTGTGGGATCCGGAGGCGGGCGGTGCGGCGGGGCACGGGCCGGAGGCCGCGAGGCGCGAGGGCGCAGGCCGGAGGCGCGGGGTGTGACGGGTGCGGGCGTGGCTGGGGGCTGCGGTGGCGGCCGGCGCGCGGGCTGGAGGCGGGGGCGCGAGGGCACGGGCGCGACCTGTGGTGGCCGGCTCGAGTTCCGGCGGGCGCGTGCGGAGCGACGGGCTGACATGGGGTGGCACGTCGGCGCAGAGGCGGTCAGTGGTGTCAGGCGATCGGGCCGGGCACGAGGCGAGCGAGCGCAGGAGGCGCAGCGGCGGCCTGCGGCTTCGGGCGCCCGGGCGCGGAGGCCAGGCACAGCGCGGGGCGCGAAGGCCAAGCGGGCACGGGCCTGAGTACAGGCGTGGGATGCAACAGCGAAGGCCAGGTGGTGCGGAGGCGGGCTCGGCCGGGAGCTGCGGGGTGTGGCCGGCGCGCGAGGCGGAGACGGGGCGCGGTCGGGGGCTGCAGTGTGTGGGCGCAGGTCGCAGATCGAGCAGAGCTGCGAGTAGTCGGCGTGGGAGCAGCTCAGGCACGCGACGACTGCGGGTGAGGGCTCCGGCTGGGGGCGCAGGAGTTGGAGACCACAACCCCGTTTGGGGGCTGTGGGTTTTCGGAGAGAAGTATTTTTGCTACGACCCCCTCTATATTTTTGGTTTTGGCATTAAGAGGCTGTGGCCCTTTGGTTTCTTGGATTTTGAAGGAAGGAAAGGGCTGCCGACCCCTCTCCGGTCTTGGGTTTTTCATGGGGCTATGGTCCCCTTTGAGGCTGCAGCTTTAGCTTCGGTTTTTTTTTTTTTTTTTTTTTAGACTTCTGGACTTGCACTGCCCTTTTCTTCTGGAATTGACCTTGCATCTTGATTTGACTTGCACTTTTCGTCTCCTTGTAGGACTCATCCCTTCGAGTGCTTTCCGAAGGCCGGCGGGATCGTTGAGGTCTACCGCGAGAGCAGAGTGACTGGCGAGGTTGTACTTGAGCAGACTGGGCAAGACGGGCTGGATGTTCCTCTGGACTTTGGAGATAACTTTTTCTGGTGGTGATGTCAGCTTGGAGGACATCGAGATGGGTGTTCTGGAGTTCAACGAGGAGGAAGACGAAGCCACTAGCATTGACAATGAGCAGCCTGTCTTGGTCGTCCTTTGCTTGCCGATCTTGACCATGGTGACTGCTCCAACGGTCTTTTTGGCTTCGCGGAGATAACGGAGGATGCGGTCTCCCACGGGAGTACGCATCTTCGCTTTCCTTTTGCGCGAGTCTTCTACCGCCGTACTTCGAAGCAGGAAGCGTGTGTCGAAGTTGGACGAGCTCATTCTCACCGATGAGGGATCTTCACGGTAGATCGTTCGACCGAGTCCGGAGTTGCCATTCAGAAGTCAGTCCCAACGGATGTTTTGGTCGTAGCTTCTTTGTCAGTTCTTGTGACGTCTTCGACAGCCGTCACGGCGATGGTCCTGGAGGCGGTTTCCGTGCTTGGGTCTTCAGGATAGGATCGTGCCTTGTCTCAGCACTCAGAGACTTACCAGCGAAAGTGTAGATCGCAGAGTCTTCTTTCGAAGCTTTCTTTTGGAGAGTTGTGCTGGAAGTTTATCCAGGCGACACTTGCACCCTTCCAAGAGGAGGGTCTTGACGCTTTGAGTAACTGGTGGGTTTCCTGGTGGATGGCTTCTTGTTTGAGGAGCATATGTGCATCCTTTTGGCGGACAGCTAGGCTCGTTGCTTGCAACGGGCTTCACTAGAGGAGGACGTTTCCTTGGCGTTTGGCAAAGGCCGAGGAAAAGGAACGTCGACTGGAGGGGCTTCACACGTTTGCTACTGCAGACTTGGTTCGGGTGCAGAAGAAAATGGAGGCCGCTCGTGCGTTGCTTTAGGAATCGGAGTCCTGTTTGGGGAAAGCTCGAGCGGCCGAGAAGACTTTCAGAGCGAACCTCGCGAAGCAGCGTGCAGAGCTTGCGACGCGTTGAGCTGGTAGGGTGATCAAGAAGGCTTCTGGAGCGAACCTTGCGAAGCAGCGTGCAGAGCTGGCGACGCGTTGGAAGCTGATGGCTCCTCTACCCCTGGAGTTGCAGCGCGTGTAAGCTGTGGGAGGTGAGCCGCTTCGGCACCTCAAGGACTTTGACTTGCTATTCATGTGTTGCTTCAGATGATGGAGTCCCGTTTGGAGAAAGCTCGAGCAACCGAGAAGACTTTTGCAACGGAGCTTGCAAAGCAGCGGGAGAAGCTTACGAACCACCGAGAGCTGGTGGTTTCTCGCCTTTTCGGAGTTGCACCGCGTGGGTGCCTCGAGAGATGAGCTATGGCAGCGCTGGAAGCTGGTGGTTTGACAGAGGCTGACGGCTTCTCGTCCCACGGAGTTAGACTTGCGTCTTTTCTGGGCTTATTTTTCTGGAATGGTGGTTTACTTTTTTTTTTTTTTTGGACTGAACCTTTACAGGCTGCCTACGTACCCTACTGAGAGGGATCAAGTCACACGTAGTTCCTTTATTACCCTTTTTTTTTTTTTTTTTTTTTTGGGGCAAGGGGGGTAACCTTGCGCTAGGCAAAGTACCTTTTGAGGGACTTGCCACTGGTAGGCAGAGTCGCTGCTGGTTCGCAGTTGTCATCCGCCTTCTTCGCTTCAATGTAGTTAGAAGTGAAGATCTTCTTGCCTGGAGTTTTGGTGATTGCTGGAGTTTGACTAGAGTCGATGTCTCGGTGGTTTAGACTTTGTTCGTCGCTTTTGGAGAGACGAGCTTGAGTCTTTGTCAGGCGATTTGGTATTGCAACTGAGGGTAGTGAACCCATATGCTCTGTGCTTTCTTTGTTGCGGCTGGATTTGAACATCAACTCGGTGGAGTTTTGCCCCCCGAGTGTTTCCTGGCTTGATTGCGAGTTGCTCGGAGCTAGTGTACTCGGAAGACTCGGTTGAGTTTGAGGTCTGCAACAGACCATGACAGTGTCATCTCTTGCAAAGTGATGAAGTTGGCCTCAGAGAATGGTGACGATGGTTCCTTTGCTGGAGTGGAAGGCGATCGTCCTGGCTTGTGAAGCCATTGAGGTGCGAGCCACAGGATTGGCGCAGCTTGAGCAGGCAACGAAACGTGTGGAATTGAGCTTGATTTGGAGTTGATATGGATTTTTCGTCTCGATGCTGGCGCTCCTTTGACTTTGTGCACCGTCTGGCTGGAGAATGTCGCTAGTTTTGCAAGTGGAGAGATTTTGTCTCTCGCAGCTGCTTTGACTTTCTGGGCTCGTGGAGCTTTCGCTGGAGGAACTTCTGCAATGGGGTTTTTGGCCTGGTAGCACTTGGCGTCAGCAATGTGTGCTTTGGCCTCATTGCACGGCTTGCTGTTGGCGGTAATGCTTCTCTCCATACTTTCGATATTGGAGCCGCCTTCTTTGTCGTCTTCCTGGAGCACTTGGTGAACTTCCATCATGCAGCAGGAAACCTTGAAGTTTTGATCAGCTTCGAGGAAGCGATTGGGAAAGAACCCCTGGAGTGTTGCTAGCTCTAGGCGTGTTTGCTGGAGATGATTTTCCGGACTTGCTGGAGGTACTTTGGACGTCTTTCTTTCTGGAGCTTCACTCTTTTCCTTGAAGGTCTTTCTTTCGGGAAGTTTTGTTGTCACCCGATCTTGCTCGTGGTTGGCCAGACGTGCTATTTGGTAGTTTGATCGTCGTGGCCTTCTCCTTCGAGGCGTCATAGCCCATGCGTTTTTATCAAGAAGATCTTCCTCGCCAGGGTGAAGAATTGGTGCCGTGACCGACGACTCTTCTTTGATCGGAAGGACTTGCTCTTTTGGAGGCTCTACCGACTCATCTTCTGATCCCCAGCCGATTGGCTTGATTTCTTTCATTGGGATCGAAGGAGGCTTGGAGTAAAAGACGTAGAAGTCGAACTTACCTGATGGCTGGCCTAGCAGGCTGACTTCAGGGTCTCTTTGCTCGTCTCTTGCTTTGAGCACACGCTGGGATGTAGCTTTGCTTGGAAGAGGGAGTGTTTGCACGAGAGGCGGTTGCCCCCAAGGCAGTGAGGATTTGACCCAGGGCACTGTAGGAGCATACCGTCGTCGTCTTCTTGGAGCTGGTTTTGCCATGGATCTTTGACAGGCGATGCGCAGCCTTGCTGAAGTGCATTGTGGAGCAGTCAGCACTGGCGGGAAGGAATCGAAGGTGATTGACGTCATATTTGACTCGACGATATCACCAGAGTCGATCTCGATCATCCCTTGCTTAGCGAGTGCCATGATCTTATCTTTGAAGACAAAGCACTTCTCGATAGGATGGCTGACCATCCGGTGGTACTTACAGAAGAGCGGATCGTTGACTCGATGTGCTTGTTCCGGCCTTTTTGGTGGCGGAAGCTCGATCATCTTTTCTTGCATCAACTGATCAAATATGGAGGAAACTTCCGAGTCTGGGAAGGGATACTCCTTAGCTTCAAGCTCCTCGAGAGTCATCCTTGGTGGCCGTTGAGGCTGAGGAGGTGGTATGGTGGCTCCTTTGCCTTTGTCCGGCTTGCCACCGATCTTGAGTGGTTTGGAAGTCGAAGCGAGGTCGGTGACATTGACTTGCTTTGATGCTGCCGGTTCGTCCTCCTCTTCCACCTTCTGGAAGGCTATGGCCTTTGAGTCCCCGCGATTTGCTAAGCTGAGCTCCATGTCGTGAGCCCGAGTCGCCAGTTCTTCGAAGGACCGAGGCTTGATCCCTTTGAGGATGTAGAGCAAGCCCCAGTGCATGCCTTGGGTGCACAACTCGATGGCCGAGTCTTCAGACAAGCGATCTCGCGAGTTTAGAGCAAGATTTCTCCAACGATCAATGTAGTCGATCACCGGCTCATCCTTCCTTTGCTTGGTAGCAGTAAGCTCGGTCATGCTGACGATGCGCCGAGTGCTGTAGAAGCGGTTGAGGAACTCCCTCTCCATTTGATCCCAGCTGTCAATGGATCCTGGAGGAAGATCAACATACCAATCAAAAGCATTACCTTTGAGGGTGCGAACGAACTGCTTTACCATCGCGTCGCCGTATGTGCCGGCGTTGTTGCAAGTTTCGACGAAGTGGGCAATATGTTGCCTTGGATTTCCCTTCCCGTCGAAGTGCTGGAACTTTGGTGGCTGGAACCCGGTAGGGAAGCGCAGCTGTTGGATCCTTGTGGTGTAAGGCTTTGAATATGTCGCCGTAATCGGAGGTAGGCTGCTGCCATGGGAACGCATCATGTCTGCCACCAGTGCTTGTATCTGCTGGGCATTCATCGTCGCTGCCATCGAAGGTTGCGCGGCCGCTGAGGCTGGCACGGGAGCCGAGGAAAGTGCAGGAGTAGTTGCTAGTATTGTCGGGCCAACTTCTGCAAGAGCAGGAGTTGGAGACGGGGCTGGAGCAGCTACTGGAGAAGCAGGAGGTTGACCGAATGTTGCGGCATCCCTGGCACTCAGCCTTTGAAGCAAGGTGTTGATGTGACGATCTTTCTCTTCCATTAGTCGGGTGAGCTGAGCCATGTGTTCACCCATTTGCATGACTTGGAGCTGGAGATCGGACGGAGGATGATGTCGCAGGACGTCTCGATGTTGCATGCCTGCACCCTCGCCATCGTCGTCGGAGACGTAGTTACGCTGACTTGCTTCTGCTTGATGACGGATGTTTGCCCCCGGCAAAGGAGGTGCAAAGTCCGCTGAAGAACCCGAACGGGTTCGGGGTTGGGGCTGGTCCTCCCCAAATTTCTGGACAGATGTTCCAGGATTGAGGCTTGTTTCTTCATGCACCAAGGCCTCATTGGCGCCTTGGCGGGCATCTTCGGCAGTAGTTTCTGGCGTGAAGAAGTCCGCAAGAGTTTGAGTACGCCGAGTGTAGACGCGTACTACCGGGGGAACGTTATCCACCGGGTTTTCTGGATCGCCGCGTCGGAGTAGTGGAGACTCGACGATAGGTGAGAGGCTTGTTGGAGCAAACGTATCGTCGTTCGTTCCGGCCATGGCGAACTTGAAGCAACTCCTTCAAACGTACGGATGAAAGGAGAGGAGGTCCCACCGGGCGTGCCAGAAATCTGTGAGCGCGGAAAAAGATTCGGGTCGTCTTTATTGCGGATCACAAGAGATTACAAATTTTTGATCAGGAGATTGTGGGAGAGATCCTCTGGAGGGTCCCTTTGATCCGCGTCTCCACGTGGTATTCGTGCGAGAGCTTTGAAGGGGTTACCCAGGACAGAGGTCTTTACAGGGTGAGGGTCTTTGAGAGGCTAAGGAGTTTCCGTCGTTGATTTTGTCCCGTTCGTGCTTCGCGCTTTCTCGGCTAGGGAGGCCTTGGGCTTCGTTCCTCGGTCTTCGTGTCTTCCTCGATCCTTGCTCGACCTCGGCGTCCTTGATCGTCGGTTCGTGGCGTCGATCGTGTTTTTGGCGTCAGCTTTGGCTTTAGCTTTCGGCTTTGGCGTAGCTTTGGCGTGGCTCTGGCGTTTGCTTTGCTTTGGCGCTTGCGCTTGAACGTAGGCGGGTAGAGACTTGCGATGCTTTAGTTCTTCCGGACTTCGCGTCGTATCGGCTAGAACGTGCGGTGCTTTGCTCGTGACCGTCGTAGTTGCTTGGCTTTGGCACGTGCGTTGCTTTAGCGCGGGCTTTACCGGTGCTTTTGCTTTGGCTTCTTGCGTCGGCTTTGACTTTAGCTTTGACTCGATCTTCTTCTCGAACGACTGGCGTTACTTCTTCAAGGCTTCTTTATTCTTCCGGCTTCCTCGACGGTTGTGGCGTCGGTATTGGCTTTTCGGCGGGGGTAACACCGATCTTCGTGCGACAGTTGTAGCGTCAGCTTTTGTTGATGAAGACGGCGGGTGTAGCACTGGCTTCGGCACGACGGTTGTAGCGTCGGCTTTTGTTGACGAAGACGGCAGGGGTAGCACCGGCTTCCGTGCGACGGTTGTAGCGTCGGCTTTTGTTGACGAAGACGGTAGGGGTAGCACCGGCTTCAGGCCTTCTTCTCCCGGCTTTCTTCTTCGTGCGAGGAGTCGATGCCTTGATTGAAGACGACGGGTGTTGTCGGCTTCGATCTTCTTCTCCGGCCTTTGCTTATGGCGTCTTCGGAGCTGATGAAGATCATTGGAGCAATCGGGTGATGACGGCTCCGGGTCTTCTTCTCCACGCTTTCTTCTTCGTGCGAGGAGTCGAAGCTCTGATCTCCGAGTGCAAGGTCTTCACGTTGATGAGGACTTGAAGGGCCAAGGACTCCCGTAGGATATGCTTGCCGTGCCTCGTGAAGCCTTCGGTCTTCAAGCGTTGGAGCTCGTCTTTGCAGAGCCTTTTCCTCTTCAGCTTTCGACCTGGCGACGGTTGTGACGTTGGCTTCTTCTCCGGGCGTGTTTGGCTTGATTGGAGTTGAAGGCTTCTTTTGGAGATGGCGGGTGTAGCACCGATCTCTATGCGACGGTTGTAGCGTCGGCTTTTGTTGATGAAGACGGCGGGGGTAGCACCGATCTCCGCACGACGGTTGTAGCGTCGGCTTTGTTGGTGAAGACGGCGGGGGTAGCACCGATCTCCGCACGACGGTTGTAGCGTCGGCTTTGTTGATGAAGACGGCGGGGGTAGCACCGATCACCGCACGACGGTTGTAGCGTCGGCTTTGTTGGTGAAGACGGTTGGGGTAGCACCGATCTCCGCACGACGGTTGTAGCGTCGGCTTTTATTGACGAAGACGGTAGGGGTAGCACCGGCTTCAGGCCTTCTTCTCCAAGCTTTCTTCTTCGTGCGAGAAGTCGACGCCTTTGTTGAAGACGACGGGTGTTGTCGGCTTCGATCTTCTTCTCCGGCCTTTGCTTATGGCTTCTTCGGAGTTGATGAAGATCGTTGGAGAAGTCGGGATGACGACGACTCCGGGTCTTCTTCTCCAAGCTTTCTTCTTCGTGCGAGGAGTCGAAGCTTTGATCTTCGAGTGCAAGGTCTTCACGTTGATGAGGACTTGAAGGGCCAAGGATTCCCGTAGGACGTGCTTGCCGTGCCTCGTGAAGCCTTCGGTCTTCAAGCGTTGGAGCTCGTCTTTGCAGAGCCTTTTCCTCTTCAGCTTTCGACCCTTTGTGCCTTCCCCCACCCCCTCTATTTATAGGCAAAGGTGGGTGGTTGGGGGAGATATTGCTGAAATCTTTTTGTTTCATCCAATATCTCCCCCCATGACCATCAAGATATTGTTCCTTGATTCGGGGAAACAAACTCGATCCCCTCCCTTTTAGTTGGGGTGGTTACGGGCTAGATGTGACTCGATCTTTTAAAGATTGAGTTGTTATTCTTGTTGCACTTTTGGATCGGATGGCGACACAACGTCATCTTGTCCGTTGGATCGAGGGATCGTCGCGGATCTACGGCTACGTAGACGTCCACGCCACCTCCCCCCGCATCGAGGCGGTTTTGATTTCTTTTTCCTTTCTTTTCTTTTTCTTTTCTTTTCTTTTTATTTTCTTTTTCTTTTTCTTTTTCTTTTCTTTTCTTTTTTTTTTCTTTTAGGGCCGGCCCCACCTCTCCATGAGGAGGGGGGCACAGTTTTCTAGAGGGGGGGCTGGTGGGCCCATTTTTGGGTTCGGGTAGCGGGTCCGGTGGGACCTGTTCGCTTTGAGCCAGGCCTTTTTTATGAACGGGTCATTGTGCACGAACTGAGTTCGCATGCGGGCTGTTGTGTGCGGGCCGAGTTTCGCATGCGGGCCGTTGTGTGTGGGCCGAGTTCGTATGCGGGCCGTTGTGTGCGGGCCAGGTTTCGCATGCGGGCCGTTGTGTGCGGGCCGAGTTCGCATGCGGGCCGTTGTGTGCGGGCCAGGTTTCGCATGCGGGCCGTTGTGTGCGGGCCAGGTTTCGCATGCGGGCCGTTGTGTGCGGGCCAGGTTTCGCATGCGGGCCGTTGTGTGCGGACCAGGTTTCGCATGCGGGCCGTTGTGTGCGGGCCGAGTTTGCATACGGGCCGTTGTGTGCGGGCCGGGTTTCGCATGCGGGTCGGGTTCAACCCGTGGGCCAATTTCGGTGCCCACAGAAATAAATATTTAATTGTATAGCTGTTGATGAGAACTATTTACCACTAGCGTTCCGACAGCGACGATCCACGTTGTAACCTTTTATTTTTCATGATTCTCTTTATAACCGGTATTTGGGTTGCCGGGTTTAAACCCGGTATTCCAAGTATTGGGTTTGATTAAAAATCTTGTACGTTGCAGTTACAATACTTTGCCGATTTCGTGTTGGTTTGCGGTAAACATGGTATCTGGAATACATGATTTAAACCCGATAAGCTAAATACCTGTTTTAAAGTTAGGGGAAAAAAAGGGGTAATGTGTGAGAGGTCCCTCTAACATATCAAATTTAGTGATAAAGACGGTCAACATCATTAATTAGAAGTAAGTTTTCCCGATAGAAAAATGTCATTTTTACTCCTGCGACCAACTACATGAGCAAGACCCTACGTGCAGCTGTACAAATGGGCATTGGTCCTGTAGCAAAGAGAGTAACAATCTTCGAAAATTGTTACTCTTTTGCTACAATGAAATCACTGTAGCAAAAAAATTTGTGAAATCTTACCATATTTTTTTTGCTATAGTGAAATCACTTTAGCAAAAGAGTAACAATTTGTGCAAATTGTTACTCCTTTGCTACAATGAAATAACTGTAGCAATTTTATTTTTAGAAACCTAGTCAAGAAAAAAAAAATTGCTACAGTGAAATCACTGTAGCAAAGTGTAACATTCGTTGTAGAGCAACAATCTTCATAGATTGTTACTCTTTTTCTACAGTCAAATCACTGTAGTAATATATTTTTCTATGCAATCGTGTCCAAAAAAAAATTTGCTAGAGTGAAATCTACCGGTTGGAGTCCTGTAGTGGCAAGGAACGAAGGGGCATGCACTAAGAGGCAATTTGATCATTAAAAGGGGATAAAAGTCACATGTGGGACTTGCACTAATTAGATCCTTTTCGGGAGGGATTTGTTGCAACACCATCTTTTATTACGATGCTGACATGCCATGTCACTGTCAAAACGCTAGAGTGGTAATGGAATGCTAGGTAGCCAACTAGTTTGCCAACTTTTGGGTTGCCAACTTTACGTGGCATCTGCCTATGTCTCTTTCTATGGCCCCCACAAAAATGCTCCCAGCAATAAGGACCTGCCAGCACTCCAAATCATGTGGAGTCGGCAACAAAGTTGGCAAACGAGTTGGCTATAGAGCATTACTCGAGTGGTAAATACTTCTCGCCCAACAGGTATACAATTATTATTTTTATATATAATATTTTTTAAAATGTCCGTTCCCTTATGAAGTCAACCCTATAACCAAAAGCCACGTACGCAGGTTGGCTATGGGGTTTATTAAATCACATTTCTCCAAGATTAATGCCTCAACTCGAGGCTAAGGCGAGAGAAAAGCCCTCCACTATAGGAGGAAATATGTCGTGGCACTTATTAGAACCCTTGACCAAGGCCACGAGTTGCATATGTCTTAACTGAGGTCTTGGAGAAAGGCACTCGAAAGCTTGCAGACTGGGTTCAGGAATTACATTGCCGAAACGATAATATGGAACATTTAGAAGGAGGATTAAACCTTTGGTCTGATTCATGTGATATAATCCCGACTGTAGTATGCCTTCGAGGGAGTGACCTACGGAGGTCTCGGGGCTCTAGCAATGTGACTCCAGATGTTTTGAGCTTTTACCTAGGGGTGGAAATGGGTCGGGTCGTGTTGGGGTCGTGTCGTGTCTAGTGTTATGTCGTGTCCAAAACCCCTATACCTGGACCCGACCCGTTTAACTAATCGTGTCTAGATCCTAAACCCGTACCCGACCCGCTAATAAACAGGTAGACCCGATAAGACCCGTTTACCACCCGGGTCTATTCAGTTGACCCTATCCGATCCAATCCGACTTGACCCGACCTAACCCGAAAGACCCGCTGGTATTATATATATATATATATATATATATATATATATATATATATATATATATATATATATATATATATATATATATATATATATATTTTGACGGGTAAAAAACGAATATATTAAAATAAAAACAAGTGCGATTACAGATCACGGCTTAACTCAGGACGAGTAAGCAGACTCTAGACCAAATAGGGCCACACCCGGCACCTAGAACCAATTCTAAACAGGACACCCAAAGTACGTCAGGATAGCACATAACAACACTTGCTTCACTGACGTACAACCATACAAGCTCATCTAGAGCACCACAACTTGAGCTACACATCCCAAAAGAGGACCAATCAAGGTATCTCCAATGAACCACCGGCTCCAATGAACCACCGGCTGGTATTATATATTATACTATCAGATTGTGGGTAGACCCGACCCGACACGACCCGTTGAATACTAAACGGGTCTTCCCGGGTCTACCGTGTCAAGACCCTAAACCCGGACCCGACCCGTTTATTAAATGGGTTTGTCGTGTCAACCTGTTTACGACCCAAACCCGTTTAGCCCTGACCCAGACCCGCTAACTTCGTGTCGGGTCCGAAATTGCCAGCCCTACTTTTACCCGCCATCTGGATAAGCATGATCCCGTGAGATCCCAATTCCGACCTGATAAGCATGATCCCGTGAGATCTGATGTCTCATACGGTTGCAGTAGTTGATGCCTCTGCGGCCCTATAAGGATGAGGCGGTTGCAGCAGCTCTGGAGCTGTAGGGATGTACAGGTAAGGATTGGCCTTATAGACCGATTAAAGGAAACTGGACTCAAGAACAATTAAGTGCTAGTTGGTTGGGTCATCTAAAAGATTCATGGACTTCACGTGTTATTGTCCCTCGATAAACAGTTTAAGTAAGATGGATAATGCCAAATTTATTAAGGATATTGAAAGTAGTGGGATTTCATTTCCACTCAAGGACTACCTTTGAAGAACATATTATGCCCATATGACAAGTGTTGAAAGTGGTGAGATGATCACACCTATCATTATAACTGATGCAGATATGGATCATCAGAATATTCCTAAGTTGTTTCCTACTAATACAGAGATGGTCACATCTGTTTTAAGTGTTCGTTTAAATTTAAATGTGTAGAAGCGATTTCTAGGGCCCATTAGGTATCCTAGTCGTTATTGGTGACTTAAGACCGGTTCCTTATAAATACTGTTGCAGTCCTTGCTCCACCCTAACGACAACTCCTATCGCACTTCTCCCAATTAACACGGAAGACTTGGACGGAGAACTAGGGCTTGGAGTGGAAGGCCCCGTCATGAGCTGATCTCCCACTTCTTCGATAAGCACAATCATCCATGGCGTTAGGTATGTCACCATCATCATCTTCTTCTTCTACGCTCTACCATAAAATCTTAGGATTGAGGGATTCTATATCACGAATCCTTGATCCAACTATCCCTTCAAGATTGAACCTGGACACATATGTTAGGCCCTCTCTTTGAGATTCGAGGACCAAAGCCCAAATCCTACAAAATTAGTAGTAGAGATTTGATCTCCCTTTTCTATGACAGTGTGGATTCGTTAGGTTTCGTGCACCAATACGAATTCAAGATTTTGTATTACAAGGAAGTTAGAGTGAAATTCTCCCCTAGACAATTAGCTCTGTCTAGATAGGATTTTGATTCTGGGATTCATGGAGCTCAAAATATCAGAATCCCAAAAATAACTCTGGGAGCCCGGAGGCTCGATTTTTGGCTCCAAAAAAATGGCTCCTGGTAACATATTTTGGGCTCTCTGAAGAAAAGTTTTTTGGGATCCGGTTGCATCCAAACAGACTAGGGGTGGCAATGGGTCGGGTCGTGTCGTGTCTAGTCGGGTTCGTGTCCAAAACCCCCAGACTCGGACCCGACCCATTTAACTAATCATGTCTAGATCCTAAACCCGTACCCGACCCACTAATAAACGGGTAGACCCGATAAGACCCGTTTATCACCCGGGACTATTCAGTTGACCCGATCCGACCCAATCCAACTCGACCCGACCTGACCCGAAAGACCCGCTGCTATTATATATTATAGTATCGGATTGCGGGTAGACCCGACCCGACACGACCCGTTGAATATTAAACGGGTCTTCCCGGGTATATCGTGTCCAGACCCTAAACCCGGACCCGACCCGTTGAATACTAAACGGGTCTTCCCGGGTATATCGTGTCCAGACCCTAAACCCGGACCCGACCCGTTTATTAAACGGGTCTATCGTGTCAACCCGTTTACGACCCGAACCCGTTTAGTCCTGACCCAGACCCGCTAACTTCGTGTCGGGTCGTGTCGGGTCTGCTGTGTCGGGTCCGAAATTGCCAGCTCTAAAACAGACTCTGTCGTCTTTTAGGGATTTTGGGCTCCTAGAATATCAGAATCCTGGATCAGAAGCATATCCAAATAAGCCCTTAGAGAGTAGTTCTCCCTCTCCTAAGAAGAATGTGGGTATACTCCAAGATTCAGTTGACATAACTGTACAACCTATCCAAATAAGCGCCCCCCCCCCCTAAAAGGTCCAAACCTATTTAGATAGCATAAGACCAAATAAAAAAAAGAAGGAACTAACCGACTTAAATAGTCCATAACTCCATATAAATAAAAATCTAAGACTATAAAATAAACACTTTTTTTTTTGTTTTTTTTTTGGGGGGGGGGGGGGGGGGGGGGGCAATTAAGTAGTTGACAAAAACCGGTATTGTGCTAACATTTCAAACTTTAGGGAGCAATTTGGAACAAAATAAATTACTAGGGTTTAAGTGTTTTTGAGCTGAACTTCACAGAGGTAAAGTATGATTTATCAAAAAATTAAGAAAGATTTTTTTATTTTTTGGTGCATTCATCTCATGGATCAATGATCCATGGAAAGGGAAAGATCAAAAGATATCCAAGAGGCCCCACAGCTTGGCGCGAGCAGGACAATAACAATCCGACAACAGCCACCACCGTTGTCAAAGGGCAAGAAATTATCCAGTGAAATACTGACAACATATGGTGTATTGGTCGCTCACAGCCATCCGATGCAGGTGGGATTGACCGGTGAATCTTAAGCATCTCTCAGCTGCATGCTGGAGGTGAATAGGGACCCCATGACTACATGGATGAGTGTGATCCACCCGTCCATTCCACCTGTATTGGTTTTTTTTTTTTGGGTATATTTGTGGGCCCTAGCTAGACCTCGTAGATAGGCCCATCTGGCCCACTAGAAGCCGCTGCACCAGGAGCGAGAGCACCACACCGAGCAAGAAAAGGGCCCACCGGGCCTCACCACATGGGGGTAGTGGCATGGTCCCCAGCACTTGGAGCTTGCTGAAAGGCTCTGGCCTCTGGGCAACGGATCAGGAGTGTGAAACAGGCCGCCTAGAGATGTCAAACCCGGATGGGCCTGTTGGGCTCGTCGGGCTGGACCAAGGGCCAGAGCCCGGGCATACGTATATTGAAATTTCAACATGATGGGGTTCGAAGGCTCAGCCTTCAAGAGATTTAGAGAAGCCATAACCACTGTACCGTTTTGTCTTAATATTTAATGTACCTGATTTGTATATATATAATAATTACACTAATTATATCGGTCTATGAGGCCAAGCTTTTGGGCTTCCTTTCGGGCCAGGCTACGGACTCAAGGTAACGGCCCAAGCCCGGCCCATGGTATGTTCGGGCTGTTGACTTTCGGGCGGGGTTCAGATTGATGGGCTTTTTTTTACACCCCTAGCAACGATTCTAGCGTTAGGATGTGCTGAAAATTTTCCCCTACTGGTGGGAAAATTTTAAGCAGATCCTTCGTACCATGCAACGGCGGGGCCCAACAGGTGTCAGAGTCTGATGTGGCAATCAATGATTGGACTATGCTCCACTATCATGAAGTAAAACGATTAAAAAAAAAAAGGGACTTAGTGAGCCGTCCTGACAAAGAGATCGGTTAAGCCTAAGGACTTTGAAATGCTATGGACAAAATTGCCCTCCACAGCATTTTAAATTTTCTTTTCATATGTCACCTAGATAGTGAACCATCGACCACCAAATTGCTCCCGCCACCGAACCACTGAACGCCACTGTTACTCGCCGCCATCGTCGAACCGAGTCGAACCTAAACATAACCCTAATCTTGAGATCTACAGGCCATGAGATGAGCTGCTGGTTACTGCCCCCGCCGCCTCTGCTGCAGCGGCCGTCGCCGGAGCTGCTCAAGGGTGATGGGAGAAGAAACTAGGGGTAGTTTCGGATTTACCAAAAAATACAGGGACCTTAGGCTAAATGAAACCTTAAAGTGTCATGTTCACGGGATGGATATGTTGCCAGGGACCTCTTAAACATTATCCAAAAAAAAAAACCTTCCCATAAGCTGTCATATGGGCCCCACACGATAGCTTATGGAGTAGTAGACTCTACATATTTTAAATGGGTATGGTCCAATCATTGATTGCCACATCAGCTATTGGAGTCCGTTGCTCATGAAGTACCAAATTTTAGATCCGACACACATATGGAGAAATGCTAGTCAGCCCGAAGGTTTGCCCCGATTTTGCCGGTCTGATTGACGTGGCAGCGTGCAACTGGTGGCTGAAACCCATTAACGATTTTAAAATCTTTCTCAATTTGGATTTTTGTTCAAAATACATTGCATATGTCCTTTTCTTGTATCCATCTATCTATATATATTACTTATAGTATCTCCTACGGACTCCACCAAATTTTTCTATTTTGATATTTTTCTAATCTTCTCTCTAAGGTTGGGGAGAGAAGTAGGAAAAACTAAGAATAGTGGGGGCCCCAGTTTGCATTGAATGAAAGTCTATTGATTTTCTTACTTTTCAGATCAGTCCTTGTAAAAATTGTTTTCATAGATATTGATTTGATCATTTTATACAAAAATAGGGAGAGATTGAGGAGCATGTACGTTGGAGTGCTCTTCCATTCCTAGCATATGTGTCAATTATAAGCTTTAAAGAATAGAGAAGAATATCATAGGAGCCCGTTTGAGATGCTCTTAATTCGGAGGAGAGAGAAATATTTAATTTAAATGTTTAGAGATAAATGCATTGTTTTTTGCGAAGTGAACAAATAGTCACATTACATCACTAGTTAGTGAGCCGGCACAATTTAAAATCAAGAATGTTTCTTATTCAAACTCTTGGCCAAGGCCACCGATTGCATATCTTACAAACTGAGCTATCAGTTTGAGAATGAGGTATATGCATTCTAAGCAGCTTTATCACACATCCCAAAAAGTCACGTACCATGAGAAGATAATCAATGAGACGGTTCTACATATATGCTGACATGGTAAAACATATGCTCATAGCCATCCGATGCACTCATCGTTGGCTGATGAATGAATCGCACCTAACTTTGGATGCAGGTAGATGGGACCCAAAATATTAATTAAGTGAAAACCCTTGTGAAAAAAACTACTGTGAACAAACGCTCGAGAAAGGCTTCGCTATCAATGTCGGTAAGAAAATGTGTACAATATGACTCTTTTACTTCCTCCAACAAAATTTACACCTCTTCTCCCTTAGGGCTCAACAAATAGAACCCTAACAAGCTTTGAAGACCTACCACCTCAAAAGCTTCAATCCAATCAATCCACCTTGATTGATCTATGTCTAGATCTTCCTTCCTTGTAAAGAAACCCTAGCCTTCCAAGATCGACCTCTCTAGGGATGGATCCAGGAATCGAATCTTGGGGGGGTGAATGTTAGAAAAATCTTCCGGGAGGGGTCTTAAATTTTGTTAAAAACTCAGGAGGGGCGAACTTATGTAATTTTAAAATAATCCTAGCTAACACTACTATAACAAGGGGTTCTCTTTCGAATCTAGATGTACGATCGCCCCCACACTCTCCCCCCCGGATCCATCCCTGCCTCTCCTCTATTTTTGCGCCCACAGCCTAGAACCTGAACACGCTTGCTTGTTGAAGGGAGTTTGTCGTATGCATGACTACCTAGACTCCCAGTATTGTCCAATATCAAACATCACTATATAGTGACATTCTGTGTGAGTGTTTCCCAATAGCCAATAGCCAATAGCCAATAGCCAATAGCCACCTATATGGCTATATAGGTTGGCAATGGGGGTTGGTTAAATAGCATTGCTCGTTGGGGGAAAATTTTCAGCACACCTTGTATACAATACAACCACGGGCCCATTGCCAACAGAGCCTATCAGCACACTCTCAGAGCTGGGGGCCACTACCCCCATTTGCTAGAACCCGCTACGCCACGTCTCTTGAATCACAGTGGCGGTTGTATGGTACGCAGGATGTGCTGAAAATTTCCCCTCTCGTTGGGTCGATTATCAGCCAACTATGGAGGTCCCACCCATGTTTTTTCCCCAACGAGTAGACCTTATTTCTATTCCTCTATTGCCTCATCGTTCTTTCACATCCGACGCACATTGCCGACTTATCCGGTCCGTTGGGCACGGTCCGGGGCATCCACAGTGGGCTGGTGGGTAAAATTTTCAGCACATCCTACGTACGCTGCAACCGTTTTAGCAGAGCCTACCATCACGTTCTAAGTGCCATTCCCATTCCCATATAGGGATAGCAACGGTGCGGTTTAAAACCGAGAACCACGGGAAACCGCACCGTATGGTGCGGTTTTGGTTTGCAAAAATATAAAAACCGTCGCGGTTCGGTACGGTTTCGGTTTGCGGTTTCGGTGTTATGGTGCGGTTTCGGTTTTGTCCAAAATCATAAAAAATCGCACCGTTTAGATCATTATAATGTTAAACAGCGGTGCACCGCACCTTATGGTGCGGTTTCAGTTTTAAATACGGCACACCGTCACGGTGCGGTGCTGTTTCGGTGTGAGGTTCTGTGTTACGGTGCGATTTCGGTTTTGCCCGAAACTACACCGTTGCCATCTCATGTTCTTGAATTGCAGTGGACTCCGCGTAGCATACGCACGATGTGCTGAAAATTTTACCCACCAGTAGGTGTTTTTTTGTTTTTGTTTTTGTTTTTGTTTTTGGTACGTGCACTCTTCGGCGTAAGCCGTGCGAGTCCAACCACTCGCACTCTTCGGCATCAGCCGTGCCGCCATGGACACTATTTGACCCTATTTCATATCACACCAGACTGAGAGAGAGCGGAAGAGAGAGAGAGAGAGAGAGAGAGAGAGAGGATGAGCGGGAGCGGGAGCAGGAGCGGGAGGGTGGTGTGCGTGACCGGCGCCTCCGGTTACATAGCGTCGTGGCTGGTGAAGCTGCTCCTCCGGCGGGGGTACACCGTAAAGGCCACCGTGCGGGACCCAGGTGAGCCATGCAGCCTCCTCTTCGATCGCCTTCTCTTCTTATTTCTTGTGTTGATTAACCCAATGGCGATCGCTAGAGATTCTCTGTTTCGAGTTTTGGACGTTACTGATGTTACTCAGTACAGGCTTCGTTCGTTTTGATAAGTCAATAAGGACTTGCTGTAAAACGTGTCTTTTCGAGAGGGGCTGGAGCTCAAACGGACATCTTGTTCGGACTGGAGCTCAAAACCATCTCCTAAGAAGGGGTTTTCACTAAGTCTCCCCCTTTTTTTTGTGGTATATAATTCTGAAATGGGCTAGCTCTTTGAGGTAAAAGTGACTCTGTCTTAAAAAAAAAAAAAGGTACAAATGATTCCACAGGCATTTGTTATCCTTTACGTACCCCTTGGCAAATACTTACCACAACATAATTTATTGCCATCTAATTTCTTAAGAATGATTTTTGTATATGATTTCTTTCTATGATGGGCTTTTTTTTCAAAATATTATTAAAAAATAAAATATTTAAAGAAACAGCGACTAACCAAAACTATTTACCAACCTAGCGCTCTGACAGCCACGTCAGCACGAGAATTTTTTTTTTTCGTTTGAAGTAGAACCTGGTATTTGGATTACCGGGTTTAAAACCGGTAATCTGGATACCGAGTTTAACTGAAGCCTCTTGAATGAAGTTTCCATACTTAGCCGTTTTCTCTCTAGATTTTAGCCTTTTCCTCTCTGGATTTTGGGTAAACCCGGTATCCGCAATACCAGGTTTAAACCCGGTATCCACAATACCGGGTTCTACTTGAAACAGAAAAAAAAAACCCTCGTGTTCGCTTTACGGCACTGACATGCCATGTGGCTGTCAGCAAGGTACAAAATCTCGACATATTTCGCGAAATATCGCGAAATATTTCGGTTTTCTCAAACCTCGGCACGAAATTCGTATTGTGATATCGAACGAAATAGGAATCACGATAATATCGCGATATTTCGTGCGATATATTTGTAAATAAGCAAATACCCCCCCATTTGATTTCAATAAAAATATCAAAAAAATCAAAAACCAAGTGAATCAAAAAGTAGGTTTTCAGTTTTAGTAGGAGAAAACAGTTTTTTCGGTTTTTCATAAAATTTGTATGTTGAGAAAAGTGGTTAAATCAACTCATTTTTAGCTCAAAAAATTCCACAAGATGTAGAACTGCAAGTACATCTAGAAAACCATGGTCCGTCAAAGAAAATTTTGAATGTATAAAAACTTTTCTTTATAAAAACTCATTTTTTCAGACTTAGTAAAAAAACAGTGTTTTGCATTTCAGCATAATTTTTGCACGATTTCAAACTTGCACAACTTTCTTGTTTTAAGTTCATTTTCAAAATCGTTTGAAGCATTAATTTAACAATCAACTAATCGTTATTTTGGAAATATTTTTCTCCACAAAAAAGATTAAAAAGCATTTTAAAAACATAGATCAAAACAGGACCAAACAAGACTGCACAAGACTCACAGACTCAAATACTAAATACATGCTTTGTGATGCTCTACACCCGTAGATAGGGTATAAATATTATCTGAGTGTTCTAAAACGTGTATCTATACTTAGTTTATGACTATCCAGAGTTTCATTCAAAAATTCCATTAAAAAATCAATATTTCCACCATTTCCATCAAATCACAATATTTCCACACTGTCGAAATATTTCCACGAAATATTTCCATTTTCCAAGAGGTCGAAATATTGACCGAAATGGAAATTTCGAACCTTGGCTGTCAGAGCGCTAGGTTGGTAAATAGTTTTGATCAGCCGCTGTTTCGTTAAATATTTTATTTTTTAATTGTTAATGTATATACCGGGTCGGGTTCTATGTACAGTCGAGTCGGGTTCTATGTGCATACATGTACTTATATATTGGGCTTCCGTCGTCGCTGTTGTCGCCGTCGTCGCACGAGAAAACCCTAGAGCTCTGATACCATGTTAGGAGATGACGGCTAGGGTTTGGAGAGAATGGAATGAATCTCATTGAGGGACTGAAGCTCAATATATAAGTACATATATGCACATAGAACCCGACCCGACTGTACATAGAACCCGACCCGGTATATACATCAACATTAATAATATTTTGAAAAAAAGCCCTTCCATGATATGTTCGCTAAAAGGGTACGTAGGTTAGGGTTTTAGAGTAGGCAAGGAGGGATGAAGAGAAGAGAGTGAGATGCTAGGGACATATCTCCACGTTATTGGAATAAAAATATGATAAAGAAGTGGATCTTATGGGTTTCGGGGTTTTTAGTGTTTTCGTATGATTTACAAGTCTGAGTTGTGGGTTAATTGTGATTGTTACTAACTCGGAGTGCTCCAAAAGGCTAACCTCTTGGAGGGGGGGTACTGCACAATGGGTATATTAAGTGGCCTATAGTTGCCCACTTGCCCCCCTTATCGATGTGGGACTATTCGTCAACACTCCCTCTTAATCGGTGGGGGTACACCCGGAGCAGAAGGAGGAGAAGGGCCCAACTCTGATACCATGTTACTAACCCGGAGTGATCCAAAAGGCTAAAACACTTGGAGGGGGTAGAGCCCAGAGGGTATGTTAAGCGGCCTATGGTGCCCCCCTTACTGATGTGGGACTAAACATGTCTCAACACTCCCCCTCAGGTAGAGCATGCATGGCAAGCTTAAGGCACAATCGGAGGGCGGGGGGGGGGGGGGGGGGGGGGGGGGTCGCTCCCAGAGCAGCTCTATACCATGTTACTAACCCGGAGTGCTCCAAAAGGCTAAACTCTTGGAGGGGAGTAGAACACAACAGGTATATTAAGCGGCCTATAGGTGATTCCGTTATCCATGCAGGACTATTCGTCAACAATGATTTCAATTTCTTTAAAGTGCTTAATGAATGTCGAAAGGTTTTCGAGTTCGAATTTCACAATGTTATGGAGGAGGCAAGAAATCCTATACCACGACATCCCTTATCGCAACAATAATAATATTTAGGAAAGCAACCTTGATCCAATATAAAACAGCCATTTCAGGTCCCAAGCTTGGATGAGAAAGGTTGAGAGTTGATGTTAGGTCGAAAGACGGTCATAAAAAACCAACTCAAACTATGAATGAATAGTAAGTAAAGAAGGATTCATAAAGCCGACCCCAAATAGATGGGACATGGCTTGATGGTTATGGTCATGGTAACCTTAATCTAATATCTAAGATCTAAGCTCAATCCAAATGCTATGGGATCCAAAATTAGGTTACAAACTTTGGTTCCCAATAAAATGTCGGTACTGTTTTGTTTTTTTTTTGAGAAAAAATATCGGTATTTGTTATCGGTATCATAACCATTATCTCACATGTCATTATTTGGGTTTAGCTATTGGGTATTTTTTATTAACTTTAGCTTGGGATAGAGAACGAAATAAAATAGTTTTTGTATCATTTTTTTGCTTTTGCACAAATCCAGCACCACTCATACTGTTCAGTCATTTTCACACATACTTTTCATAAGATAAATGATCTGAAAAATAAAAAATGTTCATTTCATAATTGTGTTGTATGATTTGATTTTTTTCCTTATCGTTTACGCTCTGTTTTTTAGTTGATCCAAAGAAAACAGAGCACTTACGTGCACTAGATGGAGCCAATGAGAGGCTACATTTGTTTAAAGCAAACCTATTGGAAGAGGGTTCATTTGATGTTGTGGTTGAAGGATGTGAAGGTGTTTTTCATACGGCGTCCCCTTTCTATCATGAGGTCACAGATCCACAGGTTCGCATTACGATCTCTATTTCTGAAACATTATTATTATTTCTGCTTTCCTATTTACTTTAGTAGGTTACTATTAATTTTTTTAAAAAATTGTACCTATCTTCCTTCTTGCACAAAAAATAGTAATATATCATTTTTTTCTTTTCATTATTCTGATTCATGTCGCTTTGGAACTTGATAAGCATGTAATTACTGCAGTAGGTCACCAGTGAGCATATCCTAATGTAAAATATCCACCTATGAAGCATGGATACGATCCGATACAGATAAATTGATACAATAATTCTTGAAAAGTACGATATGATAGGTCGGGACATGTTAATAAATATTAAATCAATAAATTATATATTTTTAAGAAAAAATTTCAACAAACAACATCAAAATGTTCAAAACATGTGTAGACTGTAGAATCACTCAAGATGCAAAATAAACGACCATAAAACATATTTGTAATCCACAAAACAACATTAAGATTGCAAATCAACCATCCTCTATACTTTCCATTCATTAAAAATCTCTAAATAACATTAACATTACAAATTAACAATAGCTCTGCACATTATTATTAAAACTAGGCTATTAAAAAAGGGGAGGGATACTCTCACTAATGGCCTCTTACTAATGGCCTCTTACTAATGATCCGGGCTGTCCATTCCCATTTGGATGGATCCGATTAAAACCTCCCCCCTCTTTCTCTATCTCTCTTTCTCTCTCATTATTGCAGCACCCCCGACTAGCCCCGACCCCCCCGACCCTCTCCCCTCCGGCGCAGCCCCGACCCCCTCCCCTCCGGCGGCAGCCCCGACCCCCTCCGGCGGCAGCCCCCCTACCCCGACCCCCTCCGGCGCCGGCCCGCCTGCCCGTGCCCCTCGCCGATCCGTGCCCTGCGCCCAGGCCGCCTCTCCGCGCCCCCGCCGACGCTGAAATCGACCCCTGCCGGCGTCGGGGACGAAGATCAGGGCTGCCGGCGGGGGGGTCGGAGTTGCAGGGTTGGGGCCGGAGCCGGACGGGACGGGAGGGTCGGGGCTACCGCACGGGAGGGGGCTGCTGGACGGGAGGGCGCCGTCGGGGTCGGGGTCGGGGTCGGGAAGGTCGGGGGGGGAGAGGGGGGCTGGTTTTAATTGATCCAGAGAGAGAGAGAGATAGAGAGAGGGATGGTTTAATCCCAGCCATCTATCAGATCCGGATGGATGGCTGGGATCATTTGTAAACCTTATTAGTAAGCATCCATTAGTGAGAGTATCCCTCCCCATTAAAAAATAGGGCAAATTACATAAACCTCCCCTGAACTATGAGGGTAGTTTCATATTGATCCCTCAACTATTTTTTTGAATAAATAGACCCCCAAACTATGCAATGTTAACAAGTTGACCCCTCCGTTAATTTTTCGCTGTCAGATTTGACGGAAATGATTGACGTGGCCAATATTAATATTTGTCCTTCCGATATTACCCTTCTCTCTCTCTCTCTCTCTCTCTCTCTCTCTCAGGCGGCCTGACCACCACCACCTTCTCCCCTCCTCCCCTACCTCCCAAAACCACCTCAGGCTCCCTGATCACCGCCGACGTTCCGACGAATCCCCCGGCCCAATCCGATGGTAGCCGGAGTTGCAGAGCAAGCTCCCTCCCCTTTCAGGCGGCCCGACCACCACCACCTTCTCCACTCCTCCTCGACCTCCCGAACCCACCTTAGGTCCCCCTTATTGTCGACGGCGTTACGGTGAAGCCCCCGGTCCAACCACATGGCAGCCTCCTCCTGTTCTCTCGCACAACCTCAGACCCCCCCTCTTCTTTGCTTCTTGGGCCTCGTGCCGGAGGCGTCGACGAGGCAAGTCAGCGGCTGTGCCAAGCCGAGAGGAAGGAGGAGGGTGGTGGTGGCGGCCGAAGTTGCAGAACAACCTCCCTCCCCCCTTTCGGTTCTGTTTTGAAGAAAGAAGAGGGGGTAATTTAATCATTTGACACATTCCGCCTGTGGATGATGGCGATTTCAATTTGGTCCATAGTTTGGGGATCTCTTTGTTCAAAAAATTAGTTGAGGGATCGATGTGAAACTACCCCCATAATTCAGGGGAGGTTTATGTAATTTGCCCTAAAAATAACATAAAAGTTTGTCATCAATTAACTCCGACTTCATCAAAATTGCAAATTAACCATCTACTATGTCCACCATTCTTATAAAATCACTTGTAACACGCAAGGGTGAGGTATGTAACATAAATGATAGAATCATGTTGTTAATCAAAGTTCTACAACTCCACCTTTTATGACTTATGCCAATCCTTTAGATTGCATCTATATTACAATATGACTAGACAAGATTGAAATTGGGAAACATGTATTGATTAGTGAACTACTAGAACCTATGTCTATAAATAAATACAGTAGTTAATAAGCAGTACATTATGAAAGGAAAAAATGGATCTGAGAGATGGGAAAAGGAAAAGTCTCCAATTTGAAGCACCAAATTTATATGATTGTGACCAACTTTATGTGACAACTTTGTGAGACAGGTTATAGCATGGTTAGATGGCTAGAAGTGACTGATAAGGAACTTTGAGTGGGATCTAACAACATTGGTGAACGCCCTCCAAGTATGCACTTTCTTCTTCATTGATTTTTAGATATGTTTAATAAAGATGGCCCATATATTTACAATGAGCAAACTACCTACAACATGAGTAGGAGGAGTTATGATGTAAGTTGAGCAAGAAGAAGTGATAAAAGCAATCTCAAAATTATGAGAGAATATGCATACCAAGGTATGATGATGTTCCTCCTTGGTTATTACCATAGCTAAGGTAGTATCATGATGAGGATGGTTAACGTCAAGATGTTAACCTCATGAAATGTGATTTGGAAACAAGGCGAATAAAAAACCGATAGTGCTGCTAGTTGTCCTTAGAATGTAAGTATTATAAGGAATGATCCGTAAATTATGAACTTGACTTTTTTAGAGCAAATGTCTGAATGTGAAGATACAACGTAGCAAAGTAATAAATATTTGATTGAGGGTTTTAGTAGAAAGTTGTGATACAAGGATTAGGTGTTGTGAAATTGGCTCTCTGAAACCAATTTGTTGCACCGCAGAAGCCCTCTGGATGGTACCCAAAGGTTCGAGAATTGTAGCCCTGCAGAGATCGCACACCACATAGAGAATTCGATATGCCAATACAGTAGCAAAGAGCACCATCGATTCATCAAGGAATCAAGGATTTGGCTTATCACTATCAAGAGAATACACCTGACAATGGTCACCGTTTGTCGGATCCCGCAAAGTCGCAAACCCTCTTCTTGCTCCTCTCACAGAACACCCACAGAAGTAGAGAACAACCCACCCAAGTGATATAGAGATATACCGAAGGATCACCAAGAGATGAAAGCGCCCACTGAAATCGGACCCGAGGTAAGCGACCCTAAGGACCCGGATGAAGACTTGGATGAACTTGAGGGAGACCCTGGACACAACCTTCACTCTTTCTTCCCTTCTTCCTTCTTCCTTCCTCTTTCTTTCTTCCTCCTTGCCTTCTTTTTATCTCTTCTTTCATTCCTCTCTTTTCTCTCTTTGCGGCCAAACCCTAGACCAAGTTTCCCTTCTCCCTCCGTCTTGGCTTATCTCCGATGGCCAATCTATCTAACCCTAGAACTACACACACTTCCCTTTTATAGGAGAGGGAACACATGACCATAGGAGTCAAACCCGGTCCCCGTTCACCACTGGGCCGCCCCCGGTTTGCCCAGACGCTCAGGAAGCTTGCTCGGACGAATTCTTGGCCTTTCTTGCTCGCAGACCTTGGCCCGAGCAAGAGCAAGCCCACTATGCGTCCAGGCAAACCGCAGGTCCGCGCATCAGGTCTACCTCCGGGTCGAGTTTTAATAGGCCAAAACTTAACAATCTCCACCTTGACCTTTCAAAAAACTAACATTATGAAGTCTCCACCATCGCCATTGCTACCGCCTGAGAGCCTATGATAATCCAATGCCTTCCTTGTCACCTTCTTTGCACCCTACACCAGGTGATCACACCCCACATCGGATGCTCGATCATTTGGATTGATGATCGACCAAGTCCAATTTGCTTTTAGACTTGATCGGAATTCACTTCTTCACCGTCTTGCTCATGCCCTGACTTGCTCCACCTGTAGACTTGTTCTTCACTAAACCCTCTGCTGGAACTATCCCTGCTGTGACCTTATACAAGCCTCCACTGCAGACTCCCTTCAAGATTGAAGAAGTGACATATGAAACCTTCAGGACTCCACCTTGATCAGTGATACTGTACCCGAGAGAATTTAATTTGTAAAGAAAAATTATATTACCTCTTATACCCGGAACATGGCGAACGTCCATGAGTGTCTGAACTTTACCGTCTGACATCCTCAAGCAAATATTTCTAGCTTTCTTGGTCTGCATCCTAGAGCCATCTTCGATCGTCATCCTGCCACCATCAGACCTCATATAGCTGCTGAACCATGCCTTGTGTGAGCAAACATGATATGTAGCACCACTATCCAGTACCCAGTCTTGGTCTGATTACTTCTTATCAGTGGCCGCCAAGACAAATTCATCATCCGAACCCGATGATCCAACTAGATTAGCGCTTTCTTTGGCCTCAACATCTCTATTGCTTTTGGCCGACGCCGACGCCGCCGACCTGGAGCTCTTTCCGAAACTTGCTCCATCTTTCCACTTGCACTCACTTTTCAAGTGCCCGAGCTTCCTGCACATCCACTATTTGACCTTCTTCTTGGTCCTTGCACCCTTCTCTACCATTGTAACGCTCAAAGCCTAGTCAGATTCCTCCGTAGAAGCCTCTGAGCTCTTCTTACACTCTTCTTCTCTTAGCAGAGTACCCACGACATCATGAAACTTCATCTTCGCTGAACTGAAAGAATTGCTAACCGTCATTACGAGGTCACCCCAACTATTGGGTAAACCCGACAAAACCAGTAGAGCCCCGATCTCATCGTTGAAATTGATTTTGACGGATTCCAGTTGGCTCATAATCCCATTGAATTTGTCGGCGTGCTCTGTTATGCTTTCACCATCTGCCATCTTCATGTTGAACAACCTCTTCATCAGGAAGACCTTATTGGAGACAGAGGGTTTTTCATACGTACCGGATAGTACTTCCATCAAGCCCGCCGTGGTCGGCTTCTTGGAGATATTGAAGCCAATTGTTGAGGTTAGAGAGAGACAAATCAATTTCAGTGTTTTTTTGTCGAGTATCTCCAATCCTTCTTGGACATATCCTTTGGCTTGTCTGCTTTTCCTCCCGAAGGCAAACAGAGATCCTTCTGATAAAGACAATCTTCTATCTGCATCTTCCAGAATCCGAAGTTCATACCATCAAATTTCTCGATCCTCAACTTTGCGTTGTCTGCCATTGATCCAAACCTCCTAGAAAACTCACGCTAGACCTTTGTCTCTAATACCAATTTGCTGTGAAATTGGCTTGCTCTTTTACCTATTTGTTTTGCCGCAAAAACCCCCTGGATGGTGCTCAAAGGTTTGAGGATTGGATCCCTATAGAGATTACATGTCACACAGAGAATTCGATACAACATTACAATAGTAACAAACACCACGGATTCACCAGGTAATCGAGTATTTGGATTATCACTAGCAAGAGAATACACCATGTAGTGGTCACTGTTTGTTGGAACCCACAAACCCTCTTCTTGCTCCCTTATAGAAACACCAACATAGTAGATTACAACCCACCCGAGAGATATAGAGATATACCGGAGGATCATCAAGAAATGAAAGCGTCCACCGATGTAGAAGTCGAGGTAGACACATTGAAGAACCCGGATGAAGGCCTGGATGAACTTGAAGGAGAACCCGGAGACGAACCTCCACTCTATCTTCCCTTCTTCCTTCCTCTTTCTTTCTTCCTCCTTCTCTTCTCTTTCTCTTTTCCTTCTTTCCTATCACTTCTCTCTTTACGGCCTAACCGTAGACCGAGTTTCCCTTCTCTCTTCGTCTCTCCCTCTCTCCGATGGCTCAATCCATCCGACCCTAGAGCCACATGCACCTCCCATTTATAGGAGAGGAAGTGCATGACCATAGGAGTCAAACCCGGCTCCCGTTCGCCCCCGGCTCACCCAGGCACTCAGGGAGCTCACCCTGGCAAATTCTTGGGCTTCTTTGCTCGCAGACCTCGGCCCCGATTCACCCGGGTGAGGCCACTGTATGCCTGAGCGAACCGTGCCTCAGATTTGCCTTTGGGTCGGGTTTTAATAGGCCAAAACTCAAACATTAGGGTGTCTAAGTTTCTCTATGTTGTGTGGTGATCAGAAACAGTATCATAGATCTAAAAATATTCTACCGTGAGAACCTCTATAGTTGAAATACCATGGATCTAAGGCACCACCTCCAACTTGTACATGTACTCAAACTAAATCCTAGTGTACTAGTATGTCAGCATGCTCAAAATCATGTAGCAATCCCTAGGGTTTACGGTTTGTAGAGACTAGAGAAGTAACCCACTTGAGAGAAGACAGAAAGAGTTCTGTAGTTCTTAAAAGAGAAGAACCTTAAATGATATCACCTCCCTAGTTGCTTTTATGATAAGGAACTTAGATGGCTTTTACACCAAAAAAAAAAAAACTTAGATTGAGGTGACAACTTTTTCTGTCCAACAAGCAACCTCAAGTGATATCACCTCCCTAGTTTCTTTTCTGATAAGGAACTTAGATGGCATCACCTCCCTAGTTGCTTGTCCAACAGGTAACTTAGGTGGATGTAATATGGCCTCCTTATTTGCTACCCTTAGACAGTGAATCATCAAATGTGGGTATTCAGTATAGGATACAGAGCATCAATCTTGTGTATAAGATTTCAAGTGGGTTGAGATTATGAACTCGTCACCAGGCAATTAGGTAACTATCAACCAAATTCTACTAATCATATGATGGTTAAATCATATGTAGTCACTTAAGTTGCAAGTGACATGGACAAATGTTAATGTAGTGAACCCCAAGGAAAGACTATACATTAGAGGCCCCTCCGTATAATGTACTTTTAGATCTAAGTTCCTCCACGTCTTCAATATCAGATATTCGTCACGGGGGTCACCAAAATTGACATTTCATAACCCATAACCAATATGTTTAATATCACTTAGTCTTCTGGCTTGATTGGACAATGGAGGGACCGTTTCTCCAAAGAAAACATTTCCTCAAAGCATAAATAAGTATGCTACACTATCCAAATAATTTTGTCAAAACCCTTCTGACAAATCACCATTGTTGGATTTAGTAACCTTATTTAGCCTCTTGAATTGGTTGCTATGTTTTCCTAGAGAAGGTGTGGGTTAGTTATTGAGCATTCCATGCTTCCTCACCAATGACAATAAGCGCCCAATATGCCTCTAAGTGAAGCAATCATCCTGAGAACGCAAGCATCACAATTGCCACACCTTTACTATGTTGACAATGTGGTTTAAACTTGTTGACAATGTGGTTTAAACTTGTTGTAAAGGTAACTAATCTGTGTTAAACACTTCCATGTGCTGGTGCAGAATCGACATTCCGATGGTTGAGAATTATGACTAGCATCTTATGGTCACAGCACGCCTCCTTAATGATAGCCGTACAAGTTAGTCATCCAAACTCACTAGTAGTAGCAGCTTTGACAACTTTAGGAGAATGGAACCCAATATGTCCTCAATGCATCATATGCAACTTCCGTATTAGACCTTTCATGCGAATACTATACATTTGAACCCAATATGTGGATGAAGGAAAACATCATCTCATAATGTATCTTGCCAGCATGGCTTTGAAAGGAGACCCAAAACTTCAGCACTGAATGTGGATTGGAGGGGGGGGGGGGGGGGGGGGAGGGATGACCAAAAAATAGGAGTTGTAATCAATTTCTTGATTTGACAGTCTTGATCGATAACGTCCAAGGTATCCGGCGAACTTGCAGTTGTCCAACAACCTTTGCTGCCTACTCATTGGTTTTTTAGGTATTTATACCATTAGTCCAGTGCTTCTATTACTTCTTGTGATCATCTCATGCTTAAACAGCATCTTCCATTGCCATTTTCTTTAGAGTGGATAATTAAAATAGCAATGGAGAAAGCCTTCAAATAACCTGATAGAGCTCTTCATTGCCTTGTGTGATTTTCCTTTCTTACGGATTCGTGATTTTGCACATTTTCTTAATGACAACTAATAATTATTTCAGTGTACTATAGTTGTGTAATTTCTTCTACATTTCAGGCTGAGTTAATTGAACCTGCAGTGAAGGGAACACTCAACGTTCTGAGTTCCTGCAGTAAAACTTCTTCTATTAAAAGGGTAATTGTAACATCATCCATGGCTGCTGTTGGATTTAACGGAAGACCACGAACTCCAGATGTTATTATGGATGAGACATGGTTTTCCAGTCCTGAGTTTTGCAAGCAGGCAGAGGTATGTGCTGATGTTAACATACATGCATTTAACTGTGTTTCCACACACATATAACCATGTTTTGTTTGTGAACCCCTCATTTCCAATAAACGACCACTCTCAGCAAGAGAGAGAGGCACACATGCACTCACAGACGTTTGTATATGTTAGCTACCCTTGCATCTCAAAACCCGGGTTGTAAGGGGAGGTCCACAGCGGGTATATTAAGCGGGTGATGGGTGCCTCCCTTACCGATGTGGGACTATCCGTTAACACTCCCCCTCACGCGGAGCACGCGTGGCAAGGCACGATCGGTGGGAAGCACTCGGCACGGGAGCAGGAGACGGGCTAGCTTTGATACCATGTTAGGAGATGACGGCTAGGGTTTGGAGAGAATGGAATGGTTCTCATTGAGGAACTGAAGCCCAATACATATATACATGTATACACACACAATCCGACCCGGTATATACATTAACACTCTCTATTTCTCTTTCTTCGTGTGCTGTCGGTGCCACCGCCAATCCAACTCGTCCTCCCCATCATGATTTCCAACCTCGTTAACCTCATGGTTTGGTTCTAGTGACCCACTTTACATTAAGTGTAGCTGGGTCCCACCAATTCCCCTCTTCTTTTTTGAATTACCCTGAAACTGGCCTCCACCTACCCACAAGCCAATATCACCGACGTGATTATGTTCCCCTGTTTGTTTGGGTGTGGATTAATCATTTCATTTACTACAGCAAGCCCACATAAGTCCACTCCATATGATTCATGGATTCTAACTTTGTTCTGAAGTACATTAGCCCACATCAACCCCTCATTTTGACATCTGGTGTGGTTTTCTTTTGTGGAGAAGGGTATTAAATTGCAGCCGGTTTGGTAGCCCTTAGTGCATGCATTTTGTTAACATGTTAGATTGGAATATTTATTTGTTCAAGTCTGTTAGGCCTCGGATGCATTCTCTCATAATTCATGAATCACTTGAGCCCATCAAAGTATTGAGAAGACCTGATTATACATGGGCTTGCATTACTTGCCCACAAATACATTGAGCCAAAATATTACATTAAAGAACCCATTCTTAAGCTTGAGCCTCGACCCCTCCTTTGCCTTGCCACTTCATGATTACATTTGAACCTGCAAAATTTGATTGACCTGGTTATGATCATAATAAATTAATTTTAAAGTAGGTTAATTCATTGTTTTGTTTGTATTTCTATAAACGTGTAGTGTAATCTCAATCTTGTCCTATGGCTGCCAAGTAGTTTGTGTCATCATCATTATCGAAGTCTTATCCCATCGAGATGGGGTCGATTATTGAGTGCAATATTAATTAAGAAGGTTCCGTGAAATATGACAAGAATTTGTTGACTGGATGGCAACATAACATCAACCTCTAAGATTGGTGCCGAAAAACTTGACCAATGCAACATGGTAGAGGGACCTGCTAAGAGACCTAAAAGGGTGGTTGTCATGTAAGGAGACCTACCTTGTTGGTTGCATGGTTTAGGTTCATCCAACTAGTGAGCTCCATTGTTCCTGTAGAATAGGAAAGAGTTTAGATGAAGAAGGTAGAAGGCAAGATTTGATAAAGTGAATTGCATAATCTCTGTGGCACATATTATAAGCCAAAGAGGAGAAATTGATCTTCAAACCTATAGCTAGCTCCACGAAATAGAGAATAATCTTCGGAACCGTTATCTGCTCTTTCGTGGCTCCACAGAAGAGTAAAGTATCATCTGCAAAGTGAAGGTTTGCGGCTGCATAGGATGGGTCTCCCATACCGTTGATAAACCCTTTGCTGACTGTGGGCACCGAAATTAGCCCACGAGTCGAACCCGACCCACATGCGAAACTTGGCCCACACACAACGGCCCGCATGCGAACCTGGCCCGCACACAACGGCCCGCATGCGAAACTTGGCCCACACACAACGGCCCACATGCGAAACCCGGCTAACACACACCAGATTCGACTCAAGCAAACCCATACAAGTGGGCCCATCGGCCCCTCTCTTGGAAACCGTGCCTCCTTCCCCCATGGGGGGTGTGCTCGGCCATGAAGAAAAAGAAAAGAAAAGAAAAGAAAAAAAATTATTAATCGCCTCGATGCGGGGGGAGGTGGCGTGGACGTCTACACAACCGTAGATCCACGACCATCCCTTGATCCCACAAACAAGATGACGTCGTGTCGCCATGCAATCGGAATGTGCAAAGATGGCTCGAATCCCAAAAGATCAAGCCACATCTTGTCCATAACTATCCCCACAAAATAAGAAAACAAACCAAGGTTGTTTCCCCCAAAAGAGGAAACAATATCTTGATGGTTATGGGAGGGAATATTGGATTGATGCATAAAATCGTAGCCATATCTTTCCCAACCTTCCCCCTTTGTCTATAAATAGAGGGGGTGGGGGAAGGCATCAAAGGTCGGAATCTAGAGACGCGAAGGCTCTGCAAAGAAAGAGCCTCGCTCTCGACGACCCAAGGCTTCACGAGGCATGGCAAGCGCGTCATACGGGAACGCTTAGCCCATCTAAGTCCTCATCCATATGAAGACCTTGCACACGAAGATCAAATCTTCAACTCCTCGCACGAAGAAGAAAGCTTGGAGATGAAGGTCCGGAGTTGACATCACCTCGTCTCCAACAATCTTCATCAACTTCGAAGATGCCATGAGCAAAGGATGGAGAAGAAGATCGAATTCGGCATCACCCCGTCGTCTTCAACAAAGCTTCAACTCCTCGCACGAAGAAGAAAGCTTGGAGAAGAAGGCCCGGAGTTGCATCACTCCGTCGTCTTCAACAATCTTCATCAACTCCGAAGATGCCAAAAGCAAAGGCCGGAGAAGAAGATTGAAGTCGGTATCACCCCGTCGTCTTCAACAAAGCTTCGACTCATCGCACGAAGAAGAAAGCTTGGAGAAGAAGGCCCGAAGTCGGCATCACCCCGTCATCTCCAATCATCTTCAACTCCGAAGACACCACAAGCAAAGGTCGGAGAAGAAGATCGAAGCGGCACCACACCCGTCATCTTCAACAAAACGTCCGCTCCATTCACGAAGAAGAAAGCTTGGAGAAGGATACTTGACGCGATGCTACATCCGTTACGTTCAGCAAAACCTTCAACTCAATCAAGCCAAATACGCCCGGAGAAGAAGCCGACGCTACACCCGTCGCACGAAGATCAGTGCTATACCCGTCGTCTTCATCAACAAAAGCCGATGCTACAACCGTCATACGAAGATCAATGCTACACCCACCATCTCCAAAAAAAGCCTTCAACTCCGATCATGCCAAAAAAGCCCGGAGAAGAAGAAAAGTCAAAGTCGATGCCACAACCATCGTCACCGAAATAAAGCCAGAAGAATAAAGAAGACTCGAAGATATCGCCATCGTCATTCAAGGTGAAGATCAAGCCAAAACCAAAAGCAAAAGCTGAAATCCAAAGCCAAGTAAAGCAAGAGCTACGCCCGCGCTAAAGCCATGCACGTGCTGAAGCTAAGCAACTACGAAGGATCACGAGCAAAGCAACGCACTTTCTAGCCGATACGACGCAAAGTCCGAAAGAACAAAAGCACCGCAAGCCTCTACGCCTTCTACGTTCAAGAGCTATACGCCAAAAGCTACACCGATGCCAGAGCTATGCCAAAGCAACGCCGGAGCCAGACGCAAGAAGCTAAATTCAAAGCTAAAGCTAAGCCAGAACCAGACGCCAGAAGCCAACAACTAAAGCTAGAGCAAAGCCAAAGTTACACCCGCGCTAAAGCCACGAACGTGCTGAAGCCAAGCAACTACGAAGGATCACGAACAAAGCAATGCACATTGTAGCCGATACGATGCGAAGTCTGAAAGAACGAAAGCACCGCAAGCCTCTACCCCTTCTACGTTCAAGCGCTAAACGCCAAAGCGACACCGACACCAAAGCAACACTAAAGCAAAGCCAGAGCCAGACGCCAGAAGCCAAAGCTGAAGGTAAAAGAAAGATTGATGCTACGAAACCGACGATCGAGGACACCGAGGTCTACCAAGTGCCGAGGGAGACACGAAGATCGAGTAAACGACGCCGAAAGCCCCCTAGCTGAGAAAGCACGAAGCACGGAAGGGACAAACACCAAGGCAAAAATACTCCACCTTTCAAGAAACCCAAAACCTTGTAAAGACCTCTGTCCTGGGCAACCCCTCTAGAGCTCTCGCAGGAAGTAACGTGGAGACGCGGATCAAAGGGACCCTCTAGAGGATCTCTCCCAAAATCTCTTGATCAAATCTTCGCCGCACCCGGCTCATACCCCCGAGTCCCCGGGTCCCGGCTTTGTAATATCGTTTTGTGCAATTAAGAAGACCTAAATCGTTTTTTGCGCATACAAATTTCTGGCACGCTCGGTGGGACCTCCTCTTCTTTCATCCGTACGTCTGAAGGAGTTGCCTCAAGTTTCGCCATGGCCGGGATGAATAATGATACGTTTGTTCCAAGCCTATCACCTGTCATCGAGTCTCCACTACTCCGACACGATGATCCAGAAAACCCGAAGGATGATGCTCCCTCGGTAGTATGCTTCTACACTCGGCGTACTCGAACTCTTGCAGACATCTTCACGCTAGAAACTGCTACCGAAGATGCTCGCCAATGCGTCGACGAGGTCTTGGTGCATGAAGAAACGAGCCTCGATCCTGGAATTCAAGTCTAGAAATTTGGGGAGGTCCCGCCCCAACCTCGAGCCCAATTGGGTTCTCCAACGGACCTTGCACCTCCCATGCAGAGGGCAAACGTCCGTCGCCAAGCAGAGATAAGTCATCATGGCTATGTCTTCGACGATGACATCGAGGTTGTCGGCGCACAACACCGAGATGTCCTACGTCATCATCCACCATCCGCCCTCCAGCTCCAAGTCAAGCACATGGCGCAAATCACTCGGTTGATGGAGGAGAAGGACTGTCACATCAACGTTTTGCTCCAAATACAGAGTGCAAGGGATGTTCCTGCAGTGCCCAGGGCCAAAACCTCACTGTTTTGGGGGCAACCGCCTCTCATGCAAACGCTCCCTCTTCCAAACGAAGCTACGTCCCAGTACGTTCTCAAAGCAAGAGACGAGCAAAGAGACCCTGAAGTCAGCCTGCTAGGCTAGCCATCAGGTAAGTTCGACTTCTAAGTTTTCTACTCCAAGCCTCCTTCGATCCCAATGAAAGAAATCAAGCCAACTGGCTAGGGATCAGAAGATGAATCGGTAGAGCCTCCAGAAGAGCAAGTCCTTCCGATCAAAGAAGAGCCTTCTGTCGAGGCACCAATTCTTCACCCTGGCAAGGAAGATCTTACTGATGAAAACGCATGGGCTATGGTGCCTCGAAGGAGAAGGCCATGACGATCAAGCTACAGGATAGCATGTCTGGCCAACCATGAGCAAGATCGGACGACAAGAAAACTCCCTGGAAGAAAGACCTTCAAGGAAAAGAATGAAGCTCCAGAAAGAAAGACGTCCAAAGTACCTCCAGCAAGTCTGAAAAATCTTCTCCAACAAACATGCCCAGAGCCGGTGACACTCCAGGAGTTCTTTCCCAATCACTTCCTCGAAGCCGATCAAAACATCAAGGTCTACTACTGCATAATGGAAGTTCACCAAGTGCTCCAGGAAGACGATAAAGAAGGCGGCTCCAATATCAAAAGCATGGAGAGAAGCATCACCGCCATTGGCAAGCCGTTCAACGAGGCCGAAGCACACTTGCTGACGTCAGGTTCCACCAAGCCAAAGACCTTGTTGCAGAAGCTCCTCTAGTAAAAGCTCCACGAGTACAAAAAGTCAAAGCAGTAGCAAGGGACAAGCCCCTCCACCTGCAAAACCAGTGCCATCTCCCAGCCAGTCGGTGCACGAAGGCAAAGAAGCGCCAGCATCAAAACAAAAATTTCACATCAACTTCAAATCAAGCTCAAGGCCACACGTTCCGTCGCCTACTCAAGCTGCTTCAGTCCTGTGGCTTGCACCTCAGTGGCTTCGCAAGCCAGGACGATCGCCTTCCACTTCAACAAAGGAACCAGCGTCATCATTCTCTGAGGCCAATTTTGTCACTTTGCAAGCGATGACATTGTCGCTGCATGAGCAACTACATGCCTCAAGCTCAATCGGGCCTGCTAAATACACCATCTCTGAGCGACTCGCGATCAAGCCAGAAAACACTCGAGGGCAAAACGTCACCGAGTTGATGTTCGAAGCCAGCTACAATAAAGAAAGCGATGGGCACATCGGTTCACTAACCTCAGCTGCAATACCACACTGCCTGACAAAGACTCAAGCTCGCCTCCTCAAAAGCAGCAAACAAATTCTTGCAAATTGCCGAGACATCTGCTCCAGTCAAACTCCAGCAATCATCAAAACTCCAGTCAAGAAGATCTTCAATTCTAACTACATTGAAGCGAAGAAGGCGGGCGACAACTGCAAACCAGTAACGACTCTGCCTACCAACGGCAAGTCTCTCAAAAAGTACTATGCCTAGCGCAAGGTTACCCCCCTTGTCCAAAAATGAACTACGTGGGACTTGATCCCTCTCAGTGGGTACGTAGGCAGCCTGCGACGGTTCAGTCCAAACAAAAAAAAGAAACAGCCAAACATCGTCCAGAAGGCTAGTCTAGAAAAGAAAGGGTGCAAAACCACAAGTCCAGCTAGCAAACTAAAGCTGACAAGAAATCAAAGGAAAAGGCCACACGGTCGGAAAAGCAAATCGAAGTCCTTAAGGCGCTGAATTAGCTCCCCTCCCACAGCCTCCATAAGCTGCAACTCCGAAGGTTGAGAAACTGTTCGCTCCCGATGCGTCGCTAGCTCAACACGCTGTTTCGCAAGGTCTGCTCCGGAAGACTTCTCGATCATCTCGGCTTTCTGAAATGATGCACGAGTAGCCTCTAGCTTCTTCCGTTCCTGAACTAGGCCCGCGGTAGCAAGTATATGCTGCTCCTCCAGTCGACGCTCCTCGTCCTCGGCCTTTGCCAACATCAAGGAAGTTTCACCCTCCAGTGAAGCCCATTTCAAGCGATGAGCTTCGCTATCCGCCAAAAAGGTGCGCATGTGCTCCATAAACAAGGAGCCATCCACCTGGAAAGACACCAGACTCTCGCAAAACTCGGGTCCCTCGAGAACCCACCAGCTACTCAAAGCATCAAGACTCTCCTCCTGGAAGGGTGCGAGCGTCGTCTGGATAAACTTCCGGCAACTCTCCAAAAGAAGCTCAGAAAGAAGGCTCCACGATCGACACTTTCGCTGGCAAGCCTCTAGGTGCTGAGACAAGGCGCGATACTGTCATCAAGACCCAAGTACGGGAACCGCCTCCTGAACCATCACCGTGATGGCTGTCAAAGACGCCATAGGAGCTGACAAAGAAGCTGCGACCAAAACATCCGATGAAACTGACTCCTGAATGGTAACTCCAGACTCGGTCGAACGATCAGTCGCAAAGGTCCCTCATCGGTGAGAATGCACTCGCCTAGCCTCGACACGCGACAAGATCCATCCGCAACACCGTCCTCCCAGATCCACTCGTGCGTCAAAAGTTTAAGCGTTGATAATCTAGCTTCTTGCCTCGAAGTACGGCGGTAGAAGACTTGCGCAAAAGGACAACAAAAATGCATACTCCCGTGGGAGACCGTATCGACGATCCATCCAAAATATGGAAAGCTCTCGTAACGCCGGGCCCTGAAGAAAGAAAGGGAGAAAAGCACAAGTCAAGCACGAGCAGAGCAAAAGATCAAAGCAAGGAAAGACACAAGTCAAGCTCAGAAGAATCAAGTCAAACCCAGCAGACAAAAAAAAAATAAAAAATCAAGTCCAGACCAGAATAATCAAGTCAAATTCAGCATACCAGCAAATCAAGAAAAAAAAAACCTCCTCTGCAGGAAGGAAACCCGAGAGGATGAACCACAGCCTCTCTCTCTCTCCCTTCTGTTAAAACCCGGGGTCTGGGGCCTTCATCTAGCACGCCAGCCCGGGATTCGCCTGGACTCCGCGTCCTCTTGCCGTCGTTCGTCTTCGCCGCTCCCGGCCTGGCCTGGCTGGTGCCCATGTTGCACCCGCAGCCGCTGCCGCCGCCGCCCGCCGTCGCACTGCACCCAGCACCGAAGCCGCCTGCCGCTTGCGCCGGCCACCACCGCCGCTCCACGCACAAGTCGGCCACCGCCTGCGCCCAACCACCACCGCTGTGCCATCCGCTGCAGCTCGCGCCTGCGCTCGTCGCTGCGCCCAGTCACCGCCGCTGCAGCCCGCACCGGCGCTCATCACATCGCCCACACCCGCGCTCGATCGCCGTCGCTGTAGCCCAAGCCTACGTGACCCGTGGAGAAGAAGAAACAGAAAAAAAGAGAAAGAAAGGACGAAACAAGAAAGAGAAAAAAAAAGAAAAAAAAAGAAAAAAAAAAGTTCAACAGAGAAGAGATGGAACAGGGAAGAAAGAAAAGAAAGAAGAAAGAAAGAAAAGAAAAGAAAAGAAAGAAGAAAGAAAGGAAAAGAAGAAAGAAAGAAGAAGGAAGAAGAACAAGACGGCGCGCCTCGCCCGCAGCACCCCATCCTCCGTAATCTAGTGGCCTTCTCGTTTTCTCGAACTCCGCATGGTGACCACCTTCATTCTTCGCGTCATCGTCAGGAAACAAGAAATCTTACACGGGGAAACCCTAATCCTTTGTCTTCAAGCCGCCGGAAGCCTTCGTCTCCCGCGCTCGCAATGATGAGGGGAAACAAAAAGGCGTGGGTCCTTATAAAGACTCCAATCCCATGCAAATACGCGATTAAGGTCAAGTGCTACGTGTTTCCCGTGGGTGCACTCGACCTTGAGGGGGCATTTGTGGGCACCGAAATTAGCCCACGAGTCGAATCCGACCCACATGCGAAACTTGGCCCACACACAAGGGCTCGCATGTGAACCTGGCTTGCACACAACGGCCCGCATGCAAACTCGGTCCACACACAATGACCCGCATGCTAAACTTGGCCCGCATATAACGGCCCGTATGCGAAACTCGTCTAACACACACCGGAGTCAACTCAAGCAAACCCATACAAGTGGGCCCACCAGCCCCTCTCTTGGAAACCGTGCCCCCTTCCCTATGGGGAGGTGTGGCCGGCCATAAAGAAAAAGAAAAAAAAAATTATTAAACGCCTCGATGCGGGGGGAGGTGGCATGGACGTCTACACAACCGTAGATCCACGACGATCCCTCGATCTGACGGACAAGATGACATCGTGTCGCCATGCAATCGGAATGTGCAAAGATGGCTCAAATCCCAAAAGATCAAGCCACATCTTGCCCATAACCATCTCCACAAAATAAGGAAACAAATCAAGATTGTTTTCCCCAAAAGAGGAAACAATATCTTGATGGTTATGGGGGGAGATATTGGATTGATGCACAAAATTGCAGTCATATGTTTCCCAACCTCCCCCCTTTTCCTATTGTTAATGTATATACCGGGTCGAGTTCTATGTACAGTCGGGTCGGATTCTATGTGTATACATGTACTTATATATTGGGCTTTAGTCCCTCAATGAGAACTAC
The DNA here is from genome assembly GCA_947650365.1 of Chamaelirium japonicum. Taxonomy (NCBI): domain Eukaryota; kingdom Viridiplantae; phylum Streptophyta; class Magnoliopsida; order Liliales; family Melanthiaceae; genus Chamaelirium; species Chamaelirium japonicum. The sequence goes on along the minus strand of OX393554.1, from coordinate 55,293,461 downwards.
TCCATTCTCTCCAAACCCTAGCCGTCATCCTCTAACATGGTATCAGAGCTCTAGGGTTTCTCCGCGGTGAAGGCGACTCCTCTGGCAGCCCCTCCAGCACCCTCCTACACTCGATTCCCCCCTCCGGCAGCCCCTCCAGCACTCGGCAGCCCCTCCAGCACTTCGGCAGCCCCTCTAGCACTCCGGCAGCCCCTCCAACCCCCTCCTGCACCCGATTCTCCCTCCGGCAGCCCCTCCAGCACCCTCCTACACCCGATTTCCCCCTCCGGCAGCCCCTCCAGCACCCTCCTGTACCCGATTCCCCCTTCCGGCAGCCCCTCCAGCACTCCGGAAGCCCCCGTCGCCCTTTCCTGCACCTCCTGCATCCCCCGCCGCCCCTCCAGCATCCGATTCCCCACTCCGGCAGCCCCTCCAGCACTCCGGCAGCCCCTCCAATCCCCTCCTGCACCCGATTCTCCCTCCGGCAGCCCCTCCAGCACCACCCTACACCCGATTCCCCCCTTCCGGCAGCCCCTCCAGCACTCCGGAAGCCCCCGCCGCCCCCTCCTGCACCTCCTGCAGCCCCCTCCTGCACCTCCTGCAACCACCGCCACCCCCCTTCTGCACCTCCTGAAGCCCCGCCGCCCGCCTTCTGCACCTCTTGCAGCACCCCGCGCCCCTCCTCTTCCAACAGAACCCCCCCTGCAGCCCCTCCGACCCCCCCACCATCCCCTGAAGCACCCGTCGCCCCCTCCTGCACCCCCTGACGCCCCGCCGCCCCCTTCTGCACCTCCTGCAGCCCACACCGCCCCCCTCCTGCACCCCCTACTGCCCCTCATCGCCCCACCGCTCCTCCCCTGGCCCTCCTCCTCCGGTTCGTCTCCTCTATACCGGACTGCCCGAGACCTCCCTTGTGCCGGCTCGCCCCCGTACTTCAGGGGTATGGCTTCCTACAGCATCTCTCGGCTCCCATACTGCCTGCACACAGTCGCTGCTCGTCGAGTCCCTCCGTCTCCTCGTTTTGATGGTATTCTCGGGCCACGTCCCTCCACCACGTTAGTCGACTGTGGACGTCGTCAGGATCCCCTCCGCCATGATGGCGAGACTGCTGCTGCTGCTGATCTCCCTACTCCAACACCGCCTGCCACCACTCCTGCTCCGTCTCGGTCTTACTCCAACCGCCTCCAGCGCTTTGAGGAGTTACTGTTGCGATACCTCGCCTCCACCAGCTCTTCGACAGATCACAGTCTCTCTGCCACTCCGGGTACTTTTGCTCAGTCTCGGTCCTACTCCGACCGCCTCCAGCGCTTTGAGGAGGTACTGTTTCGATACCTCGCCTCCACCAGCTCTTCGACAGCTCACAATTTCTCTGCCACTCCGGGTACTACTGCTCCATGGATCTTCGACTCGGGTGCCTCCTGCCACCTTACCTCCGATCCTTCTGCCCTCACGGACTGTAGCCCTGCTCCTACCCACATGGGGATCCACACTACTGACGGGACTCGTCTACCCATTTCGCAGTGTGGATCCATCACCCCTGCCTCCGATCCCACTGGTCGCCTAACCTTACCTCGTGTTCACCTTGCTCCCCGCTTAAACATTAACTTAATATCTGTTAGTTCTCTTTGTGACTCGGGCCTGATCGTTACATTTACTTCTTCTTCTTGTTCTGTGCAGGATCCGCGAACGGGTCAGAGAGTTGGGCTGGGTCGTCGAGCAGGGGGACTATATCAGTTGGATCACCTTCAGGTTCCCACTTCCACTCCGTCGGCTCTGTCTGTTACCTCTGATGCCGATTTGTGGCACAGAAGGTTAGGTCACATATCCAGTGATCGACTCCAAAGCATTTTTCGCTCTGGCGCTTTGGGTCGGGTGTCCTTCTCCCCTCTCTCTGTCTGCACTGGGTGTCGATTAGCGAAGCACCTTGCTCTTCCTTTTTCTACTAGTGTTTTCCGTTCCAGCGCCCCTTTTGATCTCGTGCACTCTGACGTGTGGGGTCCTGCTCCAGTTGCCTCTTTTACTGGTTTTTTGTATTATGTGAGCTTCATAGATGATTACTCCCGCTGCACCTGGGTCTATCTCATGCGTCGCCGCTCCGAGATTCCTCATATTTACAGGACCTTCACTACTATGCTTCACACCCAGTTTGGTCGGCGCATTAAGACTTTTCGGTCTGATTGTGCCCAGGAGTATCTCTCCTCTGAGATGCGCGAGATCCTTCAGACTCACGGCACTCTTCACCAACAGTCGTGTCCCCACACCCATGAACAAAACGGAGTCGCCGAGCGCAAACATCGCCATGTCCTCGAGACAGCACGAGCTCTACTTCTGTCTGCTTCTGTTCCACATTCCTACTGGGCTGAAGCTGTCTTGACCGCTGTTCACCTCATCAACATCACTCCGTCCTCATCCCTCTCTGGTGTTTCCCCGTACGAGCGGCTTTACTCCACATCTCCTGACTACTCTCTTCTTCGTACCTTTGGGTGCACGTGTTTCGTCCTCCTCCCTCCCCATGAGCGCATCAAACTCTCTGCTAGGTCTGTTAGGTGTGTTCACTTAGGACTCAGTCGGGAGCACAAGGGCTATCGGTGCTACGATCCCTTGGCTCGCCGGATCCGTGTCTCTCGCCACGTCTCCTTTGTAGAGGATGTCCCGTACTTTTCCACTGGCCACACCTCTATTCTGGAGATAAGTCCGGGTGCGAGATCCTCGGTTTGGTTGAAGAAGAAGAAAAAGGGTTTCCGATCTAGTGTTACAGTTCATGGCCTGTCTGCTCGCTCTCATTCTCCTATGGTGGATCTAGAAGGGTATGAGCTAAGGTCAGAACTTGAAAGGGAAGCAGAGTTCGAAGGAGATAATTTTTCCCCCAGCTCCAGATGATCCCTTTGCAGAATTCATCTTGCTAATTGCCTCTCACCATGCTCTAGGCCCAATCCTGCTTATGAGGCATCTGTTAGAGTAAGGGAGAGAGCAATGAAAGCTTGGCCGAAGGGTGCCTCAAACAGAGTGACTCGAAGTAAAGGTACTAGAGGAGGTGGTGATGGAGTATAGAGCTAGTTTGTCTGGAGGGCCCTTGCACTTCTACTTCCCCTTGCTCTCGGTGTACCGTTTTTGTAGATCGCGTGCTGGATCTTCTTGTCCTCAAGTCTAGTCTTCGTGTGTTGCTCAATTTTTTTGAGCATTTGATTTCTTTGGCCAAGTGTTAGGCTGTTGTGTGACCCTCTTGGGTCTTGTTACTGCTTACTCGTCCAGGGATAAGCCGATATCTATAACCGGTTCTTTATATAATAAATTAAATTTACCGGTCAAAAAAAAAAAAAGTACTGCAACCTAGTTTTAACATGATATTCGTAATGAAAGAGATTTTCTGAGGGTATACAGCATTAAAATTTTACAATTCATTCTTATGTTGATGCAAAGTGTCCAGCTTATATTAAATGCGTGACTTATCACTATCTGATGAAGACCTGATCAGCACCTTCAGATTATCGCCGCATCTTCCGTTTATCGTCGGAGACATTTATTTACTGTCGTTTTTGTTTTATGTTTGGATGACATTAGCCGTTTGGGGCTTGTTAGTCGTTTATTTCAGTTTTTGGCCATTTTTCCCTGTTTTTGGCCTTATTTCAGCATTTAGTTTTATTTCTGTTCTTGCCCAGTTCATGGGGGATGTCCATGATCTCATCCGAGGGCTTTTCGGATTGAATCCGGGTCTTCTCGGGTGAGTTTCAGCATGATATTAATAAAATTATGGGTGCGTGTGTTTGCGGGGTACCGACGGACGAGATTAGATCTCGAAACCGACGGTTAGATGACAAAATAACTCAAATTAGATGACGTGGCACATATGGGCTTCAATTAGGGTGTAATTGGGCTTATCTTAAGCCCAATAGGGATTCCTTAGTGTGCCGCCCCTTTTCTTTTCGTTTTCCCGTGAAACCCGACCGGCTCCCCCTTTTGCCCGCGCGGAAGAAGCCACCCGGCCCCCCTTGTTCCGTTCCCTCTCTTCTCTCTCTCTTCTCTCCCTTGTTTCTCTCTCTTTTCATTGCCTTTCTTAGCCTTTACATCCCCACCATCCAAACCATATTCACCTTTGATCTTGGCCATCAAACTAGAAACCCTAATCCTACAAAAGATAAAGAAAGGAAGAAGAAATCAGATTTTGATAGTTGCTGAAATTCGTGCCTCTTCGTGAGTGCTACCGGGCGAGACTCGTGTCCCCGATCCTCGCCGATTCCACGACTTCGCCTCGTGAAGGCTTTGGGCTTCGTTTTCCGAAGGTTCCGGCTTCTCCCGACGTCCGGCCTTGCTCCGTGTGCGGGATCATCGGCGCATCCTCGCAATCGACCCACGGCGGGAAACCCCAGGCAGTATCTACCCTTTTCCTTTATTTTCCCATCGCATCCGCTTAGTTTTCATTCGATTTCCATTGCCTCCGCTCCGCATCGCAGCCATAACCGGTCTTTTCATTGTTAGTTGAAGCCTAAGAACGTGCCTAATCATCTGATTTGCTATATTTAGTCTGTCGGTTACCTCTGCAAGCATCCATAGCCCTTTTCTTTTATAAAATCTGATGCATGCCTGCCTTGCAATTTTAATATCTTCTGCTGTGATTGAATTTTATATATGCTAAAATTAGTTTTTGTGGTAATAGTGCATCTCTATTGTTAAATCTGAAACCCGTTTCATGTTGATTGCATAGACTTTCTATTACTACGTGAGATAATTGATGTTGCTGTCCTTTTGAGGCATTTGACGCTATATTGATAACTAAACCCTAATTATTGACCAAAGAAAACCCTAGAAGGGTTCAGGATTGTAGTGTGCCTTATTGGTGCCTGCATCAAGTTAGTATCAGAGCAATCTGACGCCATGTCCTATCATAGCGTCCGATCCCATTATTCGCTTGATCCATTAGATACCCGCACCTATAAGGAATTTGTCAAGCTATATAAATCTTTTGGGCCATGTCCTACCCTTTTCCCTAGATCTCCGATGGAACATCGCTACTCCTCTTTGATTCGAGATCAAGCCCATGACCTAGATCTATCTTCCAAGCCCTTTGTTCAATGGATTTTACGGAGTCCTTCAGTGCCTTCCTTGAAATTCCGCTATATTGAAACCCAGCTCTTACTTGACGATATTGAGGATGAGTTGGCATGGAGAGAGAAGCAGAACCAGAGGCTTGCCAGATATAGCAGGCCACCACCTCCAGCAGAGCCTCCACCTCCTGTGGAGCACCCGGTTCCACCAGTGGCACCACTTGAGAAGCATCCACCTCCTGTGGAGCTTCCTCGTCCACTGCCTACGGAGGAGCCACCTCTTCCGTCAGCGACTACGAGGAGTTCCTTCCACCTTCTCCAGTGCCTACAGAGGTGCCACCTCCTCCGTCAGTGACTCCAGAGGAGCTCCTTCCACCTGCAGCAGTGCCTACAGAGGAGCCCCTTCCTCCAGTATTGACTATAGAGAGGTCTCTCCTACCTTTCACAGAGCTTACAGAGGAGACACCTCCACTTGCAGATCTTCCTACAACAGAGACACCCATGGAGCCTCCGTCTTTCGTGGAGCTTCCACCACAGCTACAGTCAGAGCCAGTTGAGGAGTTTCAGACAGCTGAGCCACTTACGCGCTTTGACTTTGTCGGGACTGACCGACCACCTACCGCTCGTGTGCTTCTGTTTACGTACTTCAGTAGCTTCTGGCCCTCGCTCGACGCCAGCAATCTCTTCGCGAGGGGCTCAGAGGTTGTTGACTGCCCGAGACATCACTTGTTGGGAATTCATCATCAGATCCAGGCCCAGCGACGTTCCCACGGTGGTGGTCTCCCTCCTGCTACCGGCGATGTCTTTCGGCGTAAACTCGAGGACGAGTTTTTCGCAGCGGAAGCGATTGATGAAGACCTGATCAGCACCTTCAGATTATCGCCGCATCTTCCGTTTATCGTCGGAGACATTTATTTACTGTCGTTTTTGTTTTATGTTTGGATGACATTAGCCGTTTGGGGCTTGTTAGTCGTTTATTTCAGTTTTTGGTCATTTTTCCCTGTTTTTGGCCTTATTTCAGCATTTAGTTTTATTTCTGTTCTTGCCCAGTTCATGGGGGATGTCCATGATCTCATCCGAGGGCTTTTCGGATTGAATCCGGGTCTTCTCGGGTGAGTTTCAGCATGATATTAATAAAATTATGGGTGCGTGTGTTTGCGGGGTACCGACGGACGAGATTAGATCTCGAAACCGACGGTTAGATGACAAAATAACTCAAATTAGATGACGTGGCACATATGGGCTTCAATTAGGGTGTAATTGGGCTTATCTTAAGCCCAATAGGGATTCCTTAGTGTGCCGCCCCTTTTCTTTTCTTTTTCCCGTGAAACCCGACCGGCTCCCCCTTTTGCCCGCGCGGAAGAAGCCACCCGGCCCCCCTTGTTCCGTTCCCTCTCTTCTCTCTCTCTTCTCTCCCTTGTTTCTCTCTCTTTTCATTGCCTTTCTTAGCCTTTACATCCCCACCATCCAAACCATATTCACCTTTGATCTTGGCCATCAAACTAGAAACCCTAATCCTACAAAAGATGAAGAAAGGAAGAAGAAATCAGATTTTGATAGTTGCTGAAATTCGTGCCTCTTCGTGAGTGCTACCGGGCGAGACTCGTGTCCCCGATCCTCGCCGATTCCACGACTTCGCCTCGTGAAGGCTTTGGGCTTCGTTTTCCGAAGGTTCCGGCTTCTCCCGACGTCCGGCCTTGCTCCGTGTGCGGGATCATCGGCGCATCCTCGCAATCGACCCACGGCGGGAAACCCCAGGCAGTATCTACCCTTTTCCTTTATTTTCCCATCGCATCCGCTTAGTTTTCATTCGATTTCCATTGCCTCCGCTCCGCATCGCAGCCATAACCGGTCTTTTCATTGTTAGTTGAAGCCTAAGAACGTGCCTAATCATCTGATTTGCTATATTTAGTCTGTCGGTTACCTCTGCAAGCATCCATAGCCCTTTTCTTTTATAAAATCTGATGCATGCCTGCCTTGCAATTTTAATATCTTCTGCTGTGATTGAATTTTATATATGCTGAAATTAGTTTTTGTGGTAATAGTGCATCTCTATTGTTAAATCTGAAACCCGTTTCATGTTGATTGCATAGACTTTCTATTACTACGTGAGATAATTGATGTTGCTGTCCTTTTGAGGCATTTGACGCTATATTGATAACTAAACCCTAATTATTGACCAAAGAAAACCCTAGAAGGGTTCAGGATTGTAGTGTGCCTTATTGGTGCCTGCATCACTATCACATTGTATTTCTTTGATTAAAAGTTAGTAGCTATTGTAAAGTTGTAATTTATATTTGTTTTATAAATTTTACAGTGGTATGGAGTGTTTATGGTACTTTTGTCATAAATAGTTATGTCCAGTTTTTTTTTTCTTTTTTATATTTGATATGCTTGACAATATTTTCGTAGTTACTTGTTATCTACTTCACCGTACTCATTTTGAAACCATGAATGTTTACCTCAACCCCTCGGTTTCTACCAGTTATGGTATTACCTCTCGAAGACATTGGCGGAAGAGGCTGCGTGGAATTTTGCAAAAGATAATGCAATTGATATGGTTACTATAAACCCAGCAATGGTCATAGGCCCTCTTCTTCAGCCAACCCTTAACACAAGTTCCAATGCAATCCTGAGCATAATAAACGGTGTGTATCTTATCTATGGAAGTCAATTTGATATTTCATTCCTTGAATATTAATAACCATAGGTCTCACATTTTACCGATTTGTAGGATATATCATCCCTTGGATATTAATACCCATATGTCTTACCTCTTATCTCTATATAGGAAAAATCTGCATGTTGGCTTCTTAAGTCTGCTTTCCTGGTGAAATACAATTTGAATGTGTGATCACTAGTTCTAAGACGCACGCCATTCTAGGATATGGGAAAAAATAAAGTCTGATGGGTTCATTGTTACTTTTTGCGTAGTGGTTTTGTATTTTACAGTCAATTCTGGAATAAAAGCTGACCCTAAGTTTAAAAATCTTGTATAATTATTAATTGCAACATTAGGTAATTGTCTTATTGTAGCAGTTACTTTGAACTGGTCAACCCCATGAGATGGCAAAAGCAGTTACTTTGATAGACATACTTCTCTTTTGCCCTTTCTCTAGCAACCTCTTTTCAAAATTCACACAAGCAAGGTTCAAAATCAAGATGTCGGTAGGCCCCGAACCGACACGAACCCGACCCGACACGACCCATTGCCACCCCTACGGCCATGGGACTCTCTTTCTACACTTTTTCCCTCACACTCATGAGCAGAACAACGTGAGCGAAAACACCGCTATATTCTTGAGATGGCGTATGCTCTTCTCTCTGCTTCCGTTCCTCACATCTTCTGGGCTGAGGCCATTCTGACCTCAGTCAACCACATCAACATCATCCCTTCTTCTATTCTTCCGGGTAGTGTCTTCTCACGAGTGCTTCTTTTCTTCTGCTGACTACAGTTTGCTTCGTACCTTCGGATACATGTTTCGTTCTTTTTCGTCTCACTACCGCGCAAAGCTATCCGAAAGAGTAGCTAAGTGTGCCCTCTTGGGAATTAGTGCCAAGCATAAGGGGTATTGTTACTATGACCTCTTGACTCGTCGTCTTCGCATATCTAGGAACGCCTTCTTTATCGAGGATGCCCCTTACTGCTTTGCAGGTTAGGGCCTCACCTTTCTGGAGACTTCTCCCACTTTCTCTTCGACTTTTGAGCTTTTTTCCTTGACTTCCGCACATCCCACCTACTCCACCTGCACCGCTTTTCTTTACCTCACCGTTGCCACCCACCTCTGTCACTCCCCACGTTTATTGGGACTCCTCGGGGGACTTCTCATCTCCTTTCGTGGCATCCACATCCACTCCTTGTTGTGTTATTACCCATTTTTCTCAGATCTATACTGGTCGACATGATTTCTTAGGACAAACGAGGGTTTCTCTCTTATAGCAGAAGTATACAGCTGACATTCTTAGTAGAGTTGCTCTTTCTGATACTCGCACCATTGACACTCCACTCGAGCTTCATGTGAAGCTCCCACCTACAGATGGCCAGTCTCTTTTGGATCCTACTTGGTAAAGAGAGACTGTCAAGTAGTTGGTTTACCTCTGCATCACTAGGCTTGATATTGCCCACAGAGTCAGTATCGTCAGTCAGTTTGTCGAGGCCGTCGCTCTACACACTACGATTCCCTCCTATTAATTCTTCAGTATCTTCCAGGCACCGTCACTCGGTCATTTTTTTTGCCCTCAACTTCATCTCTCGTCCTATGTGCCTACTATGATGTTGACTAGGTTGGAGATCCAACTACTCGCCATTCAACCACTGACTGCTCCATGTTTCTTGGAGATTCTCTCATCTCATGAAGCAGAAGGTTGTTTCTCTCTAGTACCGAGGCAAAGTTCAGAGCCATAGCCACCACTACCAAGGAGATTATTCACGAGAGATGATCCCGATATATAGAAGCCATGACCCCTTTGCCCATTTTTTATTTTTTTTCATCAGGTCCACATAGCACAATTCCATGACATTGACACCATCAATGCCTACTGCCTCTGCCACCAATGTTATCGTCCATCCCCCATTGCCACCCATCGCCAACAACACCACCACTATCACTGTCGCCACAACCCTCGACTAACACCAGCGTTGTGGCCATTGTCGAGTTGCCACCAACATTAAGAGAGAGAAGCTAGAGGGAGAGAAAGGGGGGAAAGAGGAGAGGGCCAGATGACACAATTTGGAAGCAAGGATTATGTTGTAATGTATAGTATGATCCCGAGTGATGCTTGGGCTCCATTCAGTAATCTGATGTATAATAATTGGTTGTGATTTGCACCTCCGGCGAAATCGTGGAGTATATGGGGCTCCATGTGGCTCAGTTTTAGCTCCCACATGGTGAAACCAAGGCTCATAAGCCCCGTTTTAGTATTATGTATAGCTAAGAAGCACTGACACTGGTACGGGGACACATGTGACATGGCAAATCCTAAAAAAGGACACGGGTACGACAGGGACATAACAAAATAAATTAATATTTTTTATTTATATTTTATGTGTGTTTATAATTCATATATATTTCAATAACCAAAAAAACCTCATAGAAAACAACTAAAATAAAAATTTAATGCATACTGAATCACAACATTAGTTACACCTAGCCTAATCGGTGAATCGTATATAGCCCTAAATGGCATGTAAAAGAACAATTGTGTTTCAGTTTTGGCTTAACCTATCTGAAACCTCAGATGATCCGATAGGTTAAAACCAAAACTGAATTGTAACCATCCGTTACAACCAGCTTAACAAGTGAATCGCACTCAGGCTCAAATGGCATGCAAAAAAACGGCTACGATTCAGTTTTGTCTTCAACCTATTTGATCCTCTGAGGTTACAAAAGAACAGCTCCGATTCAGTTTTGGCTTCAACCTATCTGACCCAAAACTAAATCACAACTTGTGACCCTACCCTATATTAAACAGTTCGTCAACCCGCCGTGTCTGGCGTGTGTCTGACGAGTGTCCGACCGTGTCCGGCTCCCGGAAGCACGTGGGACACGGTCACACGGTACATGCGTGTCCGGCGAGTGTTGATGTCCGACACCGGTACGGGGGGCCTAGGGAAGTGTTTGTGCTTCCTAGTGATATAGCTATATAGCTAGTCTGAGTCCAGGCGAGGCCCGGGGGACACCAGTTGTAATAGAAAAGAATCACAATCGTCCATTGACAAGTGGATTAATGTGATTGACACTCTTTCTCACTACGGAGTTAGTTTTACCGAAGAAGATTCTAAGACCACACATCACACATAAGGGAGTGGAAGGGGGTCATCTCAAAAGTGGAGTGCCACATCGGGTCCCTCTTATATTATAGTGTAGCTACATATACAATATCTTAAGTTATTTCCATTTTTAAATTAATACAATGATTAAATAGTTTTATTTAGGAAATTTTTTGATGAAAAAAATTATCATATGTTAAAAGTTTCTATTAAAAATTAAAAATAATTCATTTGTGAAATTTTATTTGTTGCTTCCCTTGCATAAAAATAAAAAGAGGCTTAACTGCGGTGTTTTGGACTTTTTGATCACAGAATAAAAATACAATACCCATTGTTTATCCTAATACAATAAATAAAATGAAAGATTTTTAAATGGAAGGCAGAGATAAATAGGGCTGGCAATTTCGGACCCGACACGACCCGACATGAAGTTAGCGGGTCTGGATCAGGGCTAAACGGGTTCGGGTCGTAAACGGGTCGACACGATAGACCCATTTAATAAACGGGTCGGATTCGGGTTTAGGGTCTGGACACGGTAGACCTAGGAAGACCCGTTTAGTATTCAACGAGTCGTGTCGGGTCGGGTCTACCCGCAATCCGATACTATAATATATAATACCAGTGGGTCTTTCGGGTCAGGTCGGGTCGAGTCGGATTGGGTCGGATCGGGTCAACTGAATAGTCCCGGGTGATAAACGGGTCTTACCGGGTCTTATCGGGTCTACCCATTTATTAGCGGGTCGGGTACGAGTTTAGGATCTAGACACGATTACTTAAACGGGTCGGGTCCGGGTCTGGGGGTTTTGGACATGACACGAAACTAGACACGACACGAACCCGACACGACCCGACCCATTGCCACCCCTAGAGATAAGGCAATTTGTCTTTCTACCCCTCTTCGCAGAGCTGCATCATATGTCTCTTTCTCTCTCTCTTGCTCCGGTTGTTCCCCGTTGTTACACCCCCTCTCTCTCCCCCTCCGGTTGCTGAACGAACTCGCGTTAGGGTGTTAAGAAACCATAACGCCCTTTTATAATAAACTAAATTATCAGAATTACAAAGAAGTCCTCAAAGAAAACAATATTACTAATAAGGACAAACTAATTACTAATAAGGTCAAACTCTCTCCAATACTCCCCCTCAAGCTGGAGCAAAGACATCAGACATTCCCAGCTTGGAAACCGTAGTAAGAAGACGAGTAGGTCCAATAGCCTTGGTAAATGCATCAGCAATCTGGTCAGCAGATGGAATGAATACTAGAGTAATGGTACCAGACCGAACATGATCTCGGAGGAAGTGAATATCAACCTCAATATGCTTGGTTCGCTCATGAAGAACAGAATCAGAAGCAAGCATAATTGCTTACTGATTATCACAGAAAAGAGTCGAACAACCGGACGTAGGAAATCCAAGCTCTGATAAAAGAGAATGTAACCAAATCAATTCGGTGGTCCCATGTGCCATAGCACGATACTCAGCCTCAGCAAAATATCGAGAGACAACATGCTGCTTTTTACTCTTCCATGAAATGAGATGCTCACCATAAAATGTGCAGACGCCAGAAGTAGAGCGACGATCGGAAAGGGAACCCGCATAATCCGAATCTATATAACAGGACAACTCGAATCCATCCTGAACCCGATAAAAAAGTCCAAGGCCAGGAGTAGCTTTAAGATAACGTAGAATCCGAATTGCAGCTGCCATATGGGATGTGCGGGGAGCATGCATAAACTAACTCACCACACTAACTGCAAAGCTGATATCAGGTCGAGTGTGAGTTAGATAAATCAAACGACCAACAAGACGCTGATAGGTACTTAGATCAGAAAGAAGATCGCCGGATTCTGCATGTAAACGATGGTTAGCATCCATCGGTGTACGAGCCGGTCGACACCCAAGAAGACCAGTATCATGCAGAAGATCAAGGGTATACTTCTGCTGAGAGATAGAGATACCCTGGCGAGAACGAGCTATCTCAATTCCCAGAAAGTAACGAAGAGGACCAAGATCCTTTACTTCGAAGGCAGCCTGAAGAGTATTCTTGACAGCAGTAATCCCAGCTACATCATCCCCTGTAAGAATAATATCATCAACATATACCAGAACAATAGCACGTCGGCCCTCAGCATTGTTCTTAATAAAGCAAGTAGGATCAGCATAACATCGAGTAAAACCGATACGAAGAATCACAGTACTAAAACGCTCAAACCAAGCCCTGGGAGACTACTTCAAGCCGTAAAGTGACTTAAGCAAGCGACAAACCCGGCCCGAATACTCCCCCTGAAGACGATACCCGGGAGGGGGGTCCATATATATCTCCTCATCCAGATTACCATAAAGAAAGACATTCTTGATATCAAGCTGATGAAGAGGCCAAGAGTGACTAGCAGCAAGAGAAAGCAGTAAACGAACACTGGTCAACTTGGCAACAAGAGCAAAGGCAGCACCAAACTCATCAGCAGTCTGCGTAAAACCTCGAGCTACAAGCCTGGCTTTGTAACGTTCAAGAGAGGTTATCAGCACGATACTTTACAGTGTAGACCCACTTGCAGCCCACAATATGCTTTCCAAGGGGAAGAGGAACCAAAGCCCAAGTTCCATTCTAGCGCAAGGCAGACATCTCAGCATCTATAGCTTTGACCCACTCAGGATCACGTAGAGCCTTAGTAGTAGAACGAGGAATGCGAATAGAGTATGTGGCAGTTAGATAAGCATGGTATGCATGGGAAAGGCCCTGATAAGAGACAACACTCGCCAAAGGGTGATTAGTGACACAAGTACGCTTGCCCATGCGAAGAGCAATAGGCATGCCATCGGAAGAAGCAGGAGGGAGGGGCACCTGACGTCGGAGGAGGCTCTGGCACAGTGAGAGGGCTAGACGGGACAACTGGAGCTTGGTGCGACCGCCTGTGATATGTCTGCGTAATAGGTGGGCGAGGAGGCAACATACCGGTGATAGGAAAGACAGGCATAGGCTGAGCAGCCGTAGATGGACAGGAACAGACAACGAGGGAGACCGAACTAGAAAGAAGGATTCGTCATCATGAAAAGTAACATCCATAGAATGGTAAACTCGACATGATTGGCGGTCAAAACAACGATAACCTTTGACCCCAGAGGAGTATCCAAGAAAGACACCGAATAGACTTATCATCAAGTTTTGACCGAGAAGGACGACGATCTTGGACAAAACACACACAGCCAAAAACATGCAAAGGAATGGGAAAAAGAGGCATGGTAGGATGAAGTATATGAAACGGAGTGTTGCCATTAAGAGAACGTGAAGGAGTTCGGTTGATCAAATAAGCGGCAGTAAGAAGAGCAGAGCTCCAAAAAGACTTAGGAACCGACATCCCGCGAAGAATACATCGGACAATATTCAATAGATGATGATGCTTACGTTCCGCCACACCGTTTTGCTCAGGTGTATAGGGACACGAAAACTGATGAAGAGTGCCCTGTGCTGCAATATAAGAAGTAAAAGAACAAGAAGTATATTAACCACCATTGTCAGAACGAAGAACATATATGCGAGATCCATACTAAGTCTGAACCATTGCAGAAAAGTGACAGTACATAGAAAACACAACAGACTTGCGCTTCAGAAGATAAACCCAACAACAACGAGAATAATCATCAATAAAGGTAACATAGTAACTAAAACCATCATAGGCTGTCGTGGGAGCCGGGCCCCAGACATCAGAGTGAACTAACTCAAAAGCAGCAGATGACCAACTAAGAGATGGGGAATAAGAACTACGTGTGTTTACAAAGTTCGCACACATCACAACAAAAAGAAGAAGTAAAGGAAGACTCAGGACAGACAGAAGCCACAGTGAGGGGACTGGCATGACCCGACCGAGCATGCCACAGAGCACCAGTCGTGGAGGTAGAGACGCGAGCAGGAGAAGCGATAGAGGCAACAAGCATAACAGCAGCAGCAGTAGGAGGAACAAGCGGTCGATCCAGCAAGTACAGCCCATCCTTCTCACGGCCCGTGCCAAAAGTCCTCGAAATCAGGTCCTGAAAAACACATCCACCAGGAAAGAATGTCACAGAACAATGCAACGGATGAGTCAAACGACTAACAAATAGCAAATTAAGGGACAATTTAGAACATGCAAAACAGAGTCAAGACTAACAGCAGAAGAAAGAGGAACAGTACCCTTACTGAGGATCGGTGTAACGGATCCATCAGCAAGGCGCACATTTCGCTGACGATAAGGCTCAATATGGGAAAGAAGACTAAGCTCACCAGTCATGTGGTCAGTAGCACCAGAGTCGATCACCCAGGGTGAAGAACTGGGTGCAGCCCCTGATGCCTGAAAAGCGAACGAAGTACCTGAGGAGGAAGCAGTGGATGCGGAGGGCTGAGAAGACGAAGGCTGAAGATGTTGAACTTGACGCATCAGTTGCTGCTCCTGAGAGACCATCTGACTCAAATTTGAAACACTAGGAGTCGGAGTAGGAGACGTTGACAAGCTAGAGATGTCTACAGCGGCCACAGTTGGTGAACGAGAAGCAGGTGGTGGGGTTGGGTACAGCTGGTAACAACGGGAGCAATCATGAAATTGCTTGCCACAATAGGTACAAGGACCAGGAGGACCACTAGTGCCACGGCCACCAGGTAGACCACGACCACCTGACAGAGAGCGACCTCCACGACCACGTGTTAGAATTGGTGAGGTCTATAGCTCGTAAAAACCTATAGTTTAGCTATGTATGGTTGATAGTATAAGATTGCATCTAGGTACGTACCTTAGTACGTGTTCTGATTACAGAACAGAGAGCCATGGCTACATGGTAATCCTCTTGAGTGGGAGACTCAAGGGACTGAACCCATGTAACCTAAATACGTTCGCAGCTCTGATTAGGGTTGGTCTCCCTATCAGGTTAAGCTGTTGGGATGACAGAGCGTGGGTGTCTCCACCACGGTCATTACTAGGCACAGTGTCTGTGGCCGAACGGAACCAACACGGTGCACAGATCGGTGAGCAGACACCGGTGCACTAAACCGTGTTTCTGCTTAGGGTAAAACGGTCCTAAACCCTGAGGAGCCATGTCTGGTGGACTAACCAGTTGTGTGGTGCTTTGGCGCACCAATGTGTGAGGATCCGGATGCAGTGATCCAAAACCACGGTGTACTGGGTTACCCGGCTGGCGTTGCATCAGCATGTCACTCCTGCAGGCTATCCACACCCTTAACGGGAGGTGCGTTCCTTGGTCTGACCTACGTCGTATTAAACCCTGGCCAGGTGGTCATCAGTTCGACTGGTGACGGATCCGGTTACTCGGCAGAGTTATCGGAGGTACGATGTACGTGGTCAACCTGGAAGGAACCGAGTCATATGAGCACTCGAGTCTGACGGTATTCTCCACCGCTCGAGTTGCGTCATGGCACCAGTGGAGGGACAACGAGTTTACCATACTAAGCGGAGAGCAGGGGTATGAGGGAGAACATAGTAAGTCCGGGGGAATTAGAGTGCAGCCTGCGTCGCACTCTGGGTGGCTACGCAGGTTAACTCGGACTCAGAGGATCGATGGTACACTCGGGTAGTGTGTCGATCGAGTCTGAGTTGGAAGCCATGAACCCTGGTCCCTGAAGGTTCCACCTTATCGACATTATGTATGGTTCTTATACCATCTCATCGAAACACAGAACGTAGTTAGAGGAAGCGAGAAGTCCAAGCATACGCTCCGTGAGTGCTTCGCACTAGTGCACGGTAGATGCGTAGCTACGTGTGTGCACTAAGGGGAAACCCTAGGTTAGTGCAGAGACGCATGTAGCAATTCCTTGCCATAAGTGGACTTTGCCACATGGGTGCGATGCACCGGGACATGTTGCGAGTTGACTAGTTGACTTCACTAGGGGCACCCTACGGGAACCTCAGAGAATAGTGAAATCACTGGTGCACTTCACTTATGTGTGCCTTGCAAAGTCTCGTACACGAGGAACGGCCAACTAGTGGCATAAGGGCGTTTTGGTCATACCATGCGCCACTATGCACTAAGGGGGCCGGCCCTAAGTGTTGAGAGACTGGTCAAGGCCAGCCCCATTAGTTTCGGGAGGTTGTTGCCTCCGATGAAGGGGCCGGTTATGAGGCGCAGAAAACGGGCTGGTTTTGACCGTTTTCGGAAACAAGGAAATGATAGAGATAAAGAAGAGATATATAGGGATAAGGCTTGAATCAATCATCCTTATCCATACTGTCCTTATCCATATGGATAGGCCGGCCCTATATATGAGAAGGAGAGAGAGGGGGCACGAAATTAGATGCATGGGCAAGCCCTAGGGCCGGCCATGCAAGCCATGGGGAAACCGAAGCCCCTCTCCTCTCTTCGCATCTCCTCCCTCGTCTCTCTCTCCCTCGCTTGCGCCATTGGATGACGACTCGTCTTCCTCACGTGGTGTTTCGTAGAAGGAGAAGGCTCGTCGTATGGAGGCACTCAGAGATCCATCGACGGGGTGCCGTGCATCGTGTGAGATCGGGTGAACTAGAAGGCGTCTCCCGCAACCTTTTGCTGTCCAGAATCTGCACAGAAAATCAACGTTGTTTCTGCGATTCCGGGTGCTACAGAAGTCCAAACGACGTGAAACTTGTTGGAAAAGTTGCGTCTCGAAGTTGGCTACCTGCAGTCCAAATTTCAGCCCAATCGGAGTTCGGAGCAGAAAGTTATGACCATCGCGCCGAAGCTATGTCGAGCAGATCCGTAGCCCGTCTCCATCGACAAAGAAGAAATTTGTCGCGGTGAAAGATTCCGCACGCAGGTATGATCTCTAACTAGTAGATCTAACATAATTAGAACATGCATACATGTTAGATTGTTCTTTTGTGTTAGATCGTCGTTAGGGGTTCGCATAGTTGCCATGCTAGTTTCATACACGCATATGTAGATCGTTTCGATGAAAATTTGACGCACACCGCCTACGGTCCTCGGACCTTCACTTTGCTTCCGCTGCGGGCCTCTACCATGGATTTATTTCCAACAATTGGTATCAGAGCACGCTAGTGGTGTGCGTTTCATGTTTTTCATGAAACCGTCATGTGCGTGCATGAATAGTATGTGCCGCCATCGGGGTTCTACGAGTAGATCATGCATAGTATATTTTTTGTGTGTTCTATGAATCGTTCTTGCAGGGCACCGCTTCTAAAATTATTCTGGATATGTGATTGCTTGCTACCGGGGGTCGGACCCCGTGTTAGCGATTTTGTCTGGATGTTTTTTCTTCTGTGTGTGGATAGATTTTAGAGCCATAGTCGGGCAAGAGGTGAAGATTTACCACCCTTGATTCCCAGGCTTTTTGCTAGGTTTGTTTTCCTTTTCGTTTTAGGAAATTGTGTATGAGCGAGCATTTGCTCGAAGCGTACTAGAGCTTTTTCGGTTACAGATTGAAGAGGAGGACTTGCCGTGGAGATCCACCACTGGAAGCACGAGCGGAACCTTAGAGGACGATGGCGATCCGGTGAAGCGTACACGATGACGGCAAAGGGCAGAAAGCGTCAGGAGATCGTATACAGAGGCTTGCACCGGATCGAGGACCTTGCGAAGGAGACAGAAAGCCTGCGCTGTGCCAGTCAGGTTCAGGGGTCGGACCCTGAACTTGATTCAGTTGTGTACTTGTTTCTTTCAGTAGTTCTTTATATTTATGTAGAGAACCCCGATGCAATAATTTGATTATCTGTGTTAGAGGGATGCCCTTTCCCCTCGGGTCCTAGCGACCTTATTAGGATAGGATTCCACTAGTGACGCCTATTATTTAATTGACCCTTGATGATAGCATGAATTCCTCACATTTGGTTATGCCCCCATTAGGTCAACACCCGATTAGTCGGGTGTGCCTATTTGGCAAGCATCGAAACCTAGAATGAGTTGGAATTCTACTATGACATCATTCGTCAAATTTATAAGCGAGGCGCCATGGTAGTGGAAGACCTTTCCTGTCAGTCTGACCTTAGGCTAGGCTCCAGGGCATTAGCGTAATAGCCATGTTTGCAGAGCATCGATGTTCTTGGGATATGTAATGTGACCCTTGAGTGGAGAAATCCACTTGAGACAGGGACTATGATATTCCGAGATCGATTAATGCTTCAAGAAAGGCTTGAAACGCTAGTGGGAGCACGGTATGACCAGGGTCTAGTGTATAGGTTGTCGTGACCTTAGAGTACACTCATACTTGCATTAAATAACCCTCAACTATAATAAGGGATGTGTAAGAGGACTCGTCGAGATCCTCTGGCCTCCACAACCAACTACTCTGTGTCTAGGTGGAAGGGCGTAGCTCGACACCCCCTAGGGTGAGGGTTATGTTTTTTCCATGCCAGATAACTTAGCGGTCTCCTTCAGGATATGGCGGTTATGGGGCCAGGAGAGAAGGGCTTTTTATCCCACCCTAGTGGGGGCCGCATGAACTCCCGTGCCGTAATTGCTTAGGCTTGTGGGTAAGCATCCGAAGTGGACGTGAGGCATCTGTTGCTTGCACAATGGGGATCACGTGGCACTGGCCAAAAGGACAACCATGGTCCATCAAAGCCCTTAGTTGGCAGATTTGGATAGGGTCAAGGAAAGGCCCGTGTAAGCGGATTGACGCTGCATGATGCCCCCTAGGGCAGGTGTAGTTGATTCCGAGATCTTACATACATGGTTAATTAATCCATAGAGGTGTCTTTGCTGTGAGGGTAGCGCTGATATTTGGATATAATTAGCTTGTTTTAAAAAAATCTATAAAATAAGTTATTTTGCATTCATTTTCATTCAACCATATAGTTCCCCTATCTGCTATCCCATAAGAGAACCAGTTATCGGGTCTCTAACTACGTAGAGCGGAAGCGCTTTCTTTAGCTTATGCATAGGGTAGTTAACGTACATTGGCATGTAATCTAAGTATCCCTGTATTAGACCTAATGGGTCCAGATATCACTAGGGCACTAACTAGGGCATATGAAGACTGGCGAGAGTCTAAGGAGATGTGCAAGTGCTATGTTATAGCAGACTTGCGGACAACTCTTTAGAAGCGAGTCAGAGATATGTCGGGTCTTCTCTAATTAAGTTTTACTTGCATAAGATGTCTGGAAGGCGAAGTCAGTCGACTCATCGCTTTTCCACTAAGATACTTGTCGGTACCGAGATGTCTGAGGGTATGCTTGTTCGGGAACACATCTTTGAGTTCCAGATCGAACTAGATTCCAAAGACATAGTACCGGATGACGAGGTGGTGGAAGACGTCTGTCTTGCATCCTTGTCTGGAACCTTCGAAGGCGTTATCAGAGACTTTAACTTTAACAAGTTAGAAATGATAAACGCAGAACTTCTAAGGAGATTTCCAAGAGATAAAGGATGGGATCAAGATTAAAGGCAAAGCCTTTAGTGCTTAACCTAGGCCTTCTTTAGAAGAACCTAAGGAAGTAACTTATCAGAGATCGAAAACTATTATAGTGCAGAAACTGGTGTGGACTCCTAAGTCTAGTAACGCTAAAGACGGAAGAGTTTCTGTTTTAGCAAGTATAGGGGGTATTTGAAGATTGAGTATGGCCTCAGGATGTTAGGAGTTAAGTCGCTATCTAGTAGCAGTTCTTATGCTTCTTGGAATGTAGACTCCGGGTCTACAGAGATTCAAGGAAAGCAGAAGGCTACTTTATAGTGAAGTAATCCTAACATAGGTACTGATGCCATAAGCCGCTGCGAAAGCTGTTAGATATGATTGTCTTAGTTTTTCCGAAACACGGATTTTGATTTTTTGAGATGTAATTCTGTTTCCTCTTTGATAAATGAAGTTTTTTAGTTTTAGATAGCACCGTAGGTGTGTATCCTAGACTAAATTGATAGCTTCATAGTTAGAGGAATAGATCAGAAAAATCTCTTTGTATTTAATCTGAATTCGGAAATAGATTTCATGACAGCTGTAGCGTCTAATTAAAATTCATCTAAATCCTTCGGAGAATCTATCCTATTTGTGATCCCTCTGATTTAGATATTTTGCCTCAGATAAATTCAAAGGTAACAGAAGGCCGAGTTTCTGTTCACAGAATCATCGGAGATCCTTCTAACCTATGAGTGTAATCTGGAAGGCAGAATAACTAAAAGGACCATGAAGGTATGGGAGTTAGTTAATTTTGACGTCTATGGTTCCAAGAGCGTCCAGACGATAGAAGTCTCTTCGATTTAATCGAGGGAATGAGAACCTATCAGATGGGTTCCATAGGATCCTGAAGAAGCATGGGATTATCTCCCAGTTAAATGCTCCTAGGATGAAACGTCAGAATGAAGTCTCCGAGAAAAGGAATTAGACCCTGTTTGACATGGTCCGTAGTATGATGAATATTGCCAAATGTACTACCCACCCTTTGATGGGGTTGTACCTTAAAACAGTAGCTTATATCTGAAACTCTCTCTCATCTAGATCAGTGCCTCAGACCTATAGAGAGCTATGGTCTAAGCGAAAGCTGACACTATAGAGTCTCGAGATATAGGGTTGTCCTGCACTTGTGCAAAAGGACAAGAGGGATGAGATGGAGATGTAGTTCCAGGTATATCTGTTTGTAGGTTACCCTTAGGAGGCATAAGGTGGACTGTTCTATGATCTTGAGGTTTGGAAGGTAATCGTTTCTACGAATACCATCTACCTAGACCAGGATTATATTATAGGCCATAAGTTTACCGGTAAGGTAGTTCTGGGTGAACTACTGGGTACTGGTAGAGAGTGCGCATCTGAAAACGTAGTAGGAGTAGATGATACAAGAAACTAGTATACCAGACACTGTAGAAACAATTCTCCTTTGTACCACCACCACCTCGTCGTTGTGGGACCATCAGAGCTCCTGAAAGATACTATGGAGAAACTTTGATAGTTAATCCAGAGTTTCAGGAGGATGATCCCTAGAGCTACGAAGAAGTAGTGGGAGCTTCCTTTGTACCACCACCACCTCGTAGTTGTGGGACCATCAGAGCTCCTAAAAGATACTATGGAGAAACTTTGATAGTTAATCCAGAGTTTCAGGAGGATGATCCCTAGAGCTACGAAGAAGTAGTGGGAGCTTCCGACAGCTCTGACTGACAAAAGACCATGAAGGCAAGCTTGCATCAATGTCCCTTGGAACAGTCTTGACACTTATAGCACTATCACCCTTCAGGGTGTAGGAGGTGTATAAGAAGAGCACCCGGTTAAGATTTAAGTAGCTAGATTAGTTACCAAAGGAGAAGGGATTGACTATGTCAAAACCATCTCACTGGTAGCTATGCCTAAGTTTATAACGGATCCTCTTAATCCATTACAGCCTAGGAAGCATGGACACTTCCCCAGGCCTCCCGTACCCGTGTCGGACACGTGTCGGACACCGACACTCGTCGGACACTCGCCGGACACGCACCGGACACGCATGTGCCGTGTCCTACGTGCTTCTGGGAGCCGGACACGGTTGGACACACCTCGGACACTCGCCGGACACTCCTGGGACACTCGTCGGACACTCCTCGGACACTCGGGACACTGCGGGTTGATGGACTGTTCGATATAGGGTCGGGTTACAAGCTGTGGTGATTCAGTTTTGGCTTCAACCTATTTGATCCTCTGAGATTATAACCTCAGAGAATCAGATAGGTTGAAGCCAAAACTGAATCGCAGCCATTCTTTTGCATGCCATTTGGGCCTGAGTGTGATTCACTTGTCAGGATGGTTATGATGGACGGTTACGATTCAGGTTATTCTTTAACTTATCTTATCCTCTGATGTTTCAGATAGGTTGAAGTCAAAACTGAAACACAAACGTTATTTTCCATACCATTTAGAGATATCTGTGATTTACCGATCGAGCTGGATGTAACTAACGATAGCGATTCAATATGTATTAAATTTTTATTTTAGTTGTTTTCTATGAGGCTTTTTCGATTATTGAAATATATATGAATTGCAAACATACATAAAATATAAATTTAAAAATATTCATTTATTTTGCCGTGTCCCCGTCGTACCCGTGTCCTCATTTTTTAGGATTTGTCGTGTCGACGAACCCATGTCGTGTCGTACCCGTGTCCCCGTACCAGTGTCAGTGCTTCTTAGATCACAGCCCATTATAGTTGGGAGATCTGGTTGATGGATGTCAAGACAGTTATTCCCTAACGGGAATTTGGAAAGGACATATGGATGATGTAGCCCCAGGCTTTGTGTCAGTAGGTTAGGAAGATTTGGAATGCAAGTTGCAACGGTCCATTTATGGACTAATGCAAGCATCCAGGTTGGAATATCTATTTTGATCAAGGGAATCCGCTCACACGGATTTGATCAGAATGAGGATAAACCAAGTTGGTACAAGAAAGGTGAAATAGCTACAAGGGTATATTTAGTACTTTACGTTAACGATATTCTACTGATTGAAAATGATGTAAGAATATTGTTTACGGTAAAGGTTTGTAGTCATCACAATTCGATGTGAAAGACCCTAGTGAGGCGAGTTATGCTCTGGGAATCAAGGTAACTCGAGACAACCAGAGCAAGATTCTCTTGCTGTCACAGGCTACGCATGAAGATAAGATTCTAGCCAGATTCGTTTTACGAGGCTAGATATCTATTGCGCAGCAGGAAGATGGGTCGGTTTCAGTTGAACCCGGGTCCAGATCTCTGGACCGATGTGAAGGGTATACTCAGAAATCCTCATTAAGTAAGGATTGTGAGTTAGCTTGCACTTCACAGGTCTTGATATCGATTGGACACACAGGATCTGACTTTGGTGTCAGATGTGCGTTCCAGAAAATCGATTTCAGGGATTATTTTTATCTTGGGATTAGAAGCGGTAGTTGGTAGAGTGTGAAGCAAGTGCATCACAGACTCTACCACAGAGGCTTAGCACGTTGTTGCGTGCTAGGTAATATATCAGGTGGTAAGGCTTAAGAAGTTCTTAGAGAACTTGGGACGCGTACCAGAAGCTCAGTTATCTGTTGTTGCAACAGAAGAGCGGTAAGCAAGGTCCAAGGAGACTAGGCACCACCATGAGGGGGAAACCTATCAAGTACAAACTTCACTTGATCTGACAGTTATAGGAGGAAATGCAAGTAGCGGTACTGAGGTGGAATCTACAGACAATGTTGCCAATTCCATTAGGAAATTCCTGCAAAGGCTTTTGGGCAGCATGTAGAAGCTACAGAGCTCAACACCGTTATTCCTCGTTAGACCTAGTGGGAGATTGTTAGAATTGGTGAGGTCTATAGCTCGTAAAAACCTATAGTTTAGCTATGTATGGTTGATAGTATAAGATTGCATCTAGGTACGTACCTTAGTACGTGTTCTGATTACAGAACAGAGAGCCATGGCTACATGGTAATCCTCTTGAGTGGGAGACTCAAGGGACTGGTCCCATGTAACCTAAATACGTTCGCAGCTCTGATTAGGGTTGGTCGCCCTATCAGGTTAAGCTGTTGGGATGACAGAGCGTGGGTGTCTCCACCACGGTCATTACCAGGCACAGTGTCTGTGGCCGAACAGAACCAACACGGTGCACAGATCGGTGAGCAGACACCGGTGCACTAAACCGTGTTTCTGCTTAGGGTAAAACGGTCCTAAACCCTGAGGAGCCATGTCTGGTGGACTAACCAGTTGTGTGGTGCTTTGGCGCACCAATGTGTGAGGATCCGGATGCAGTGATCCAAAACCACGGTGTACTGGGTTACCCGGCTGGCGTTGCATCAGCATGTCACTCCTGCAGGCTATCCACACCCTTAACGGGAGGTGCGTTCCTTGGTCTGACCTACGTCGTATTAAACCCTGGCCAGGTGGTCATCAGTTCGACTGGTGACAGATCCGGTTACTCGGCAGAGTTATCGGAGGTACGATGTACGTGGTCAACCTGGAAGGAACCGAGTCATATGAGCACTCGAGTCTGACGGTATTCTCCACCGCTCGAGTTGCGTCATGGCACCAGTGGAGGGACAACGAGTTTACCATACTAAGCGGAGAGCAGGGGTATGAGGGAGAACATAGTAAGTCCGGGGGAATTGGAGTGCAGCCTGCGTCGCACTCTGGGTGGCTACGCAGGTTAACTCGGACTCAGAGGATCGATGGTACACTCGGGTAGTGTGTCGATCGAGTCTGAGTTGGAAGCCATGAACCCTGGTCCCTGAAGGTTCCACCTTATCGACATTATGTATGGTTCTTATACCATCTCATCGAAACACAGAACGTAGTTAGAGGAAGCGAGAAGTCCAAGCATACGCTCCGTGAGTGCTTCGCACTAGTGCACGGTAGATGCGTAGCTACGTGTGTGCACTAAGGGGAAACCCTAGGTTAGTGCAGAGACGCATGTAGCAATTCCTTGCCATAAGTGGACTTTGCCACATGGGTGCGATGCACCGGGACATGTTGCGAGTTGACTAGTTGACTTCACTAGGGGCACCCTACGGGAACCTCAGAGAATAGTGAAATCACTGGTGCACTTCACTTATGTGTGCCTTGCAAAGTCTCGTACACGAGGAACGGCCAACTAGTGGCATAAGGGCGTTTTGGTCATACCATGCGCCACTATGCACTAAGGGGGCCGGCCCTAAGTGTTGAGAGACTGGTCAAGGCCGACCCCATTAGTTTCGGGAGGTTGTTGCCTCCGATGAAGGGGCCGGTTATGAGGCGCAGAAAACGGGCTGGTTTTGACCGTTTTCGAAAACAAGGAAATGATAGAGATAAAGAAGAGATATATAGGGATAAGGCTTGAATCAATCATCCTTATCCATACTGTCCTTATCCATATGGATAGGCCGGCCCTATATATGAGAAGGAGAGAGAGGGGGCACGAAATTAGATGCATGGGCAAGCCCTAGGGCCGGCCATGCAAGCCATGGGGAAACCGAAGCCCCTCTCCTCTCTTCGCATCTCCTCCCTCGTCTCTCTCTCCCTCGCTTGCGCCATTGGATGACGACTCGTCTTCCTCACGTGGTGTTTCGTAGAAGGAGAAGGCTCGTCGTATGGAGGCACTCAGAGATCCATCGACGGGGTGCCGTGCATCGTGTGAGATCGGGTGAACTAGAAGGCGTCTCCCGCAACCTTTTGCTGTCCAGAATCTGCACAGAAAATCAACGTTGTTTCTGCGATTCCGGGAGCTACAGAAGTCCAAACGACGTGAAACTTGTTGGAAAAGTTGCGTCTCGAAGTTGGCTACCTGCAGTCCAAATTTCAGCCCAATCGGAGTTCGGAACAGAAAGTTATGACCATCGCACCGAAGCTATGTCGAGCAGATCCGTAGCCCGTCTCCATCGACAAAGAAGAAATTTGTCGCGGTGAAAGATTCCGCACGCAGGTATGATCTCTAACTAGTAGATCTAACATAATTAGAACATGCATACATGTTAGATTGTTCTTTTGCGTTAGATCGTCGTTAGGGGTTCGCATAGTTGCCATGCTAGTTTCATACACGCATATGTAGATCGTTTCGATGAAAATTTTGATATGTAACGCACACCGCCTACGGTCCTCGGACCTTCACTTTGCTTCTGCTGCGGGCTTCTACCATGGATTTATTTCCAACACCACGAGCATGCGAGAGCGGAGGACGGGAACCAGAAGCAAGAGCCATCTGCTCAGTCAGGAGATCACCAGAAGGAGGAACAAACATCAGTTGTGCACCAGTACGACGAAGGCGACGCTCCTGATCAACAACCAGAGAAAAGGCATCGAGAAGGTCGGGGAGAGGGGACATCCCAATAATTTGAACACGAATAGCCTCAAACTCGGATCGAAGTCCCATCAAAAACTGGTACGTGGAGCTCTTCTCCTGTCGGCGCCGAGCAAGCACAGCATCAGTAGGGTCCTGGAAAGCACTCAGCGGCTCTAAATCAGACAGCTCGAGAAAACGACTTTGAAGAAAAGAGAAATATTCCTTAACAAAACGGTCGCCCTGAGTAGCAACAATAATTTTTCGATATACAGCATAAATCCGAGCATCAACCCGAGTGTGTCCATAAGTCCTTTGGAGAGCAAACCATAAATCAGAAACCGAATCATACCGCATGAACTGCTCATAGATTTTGGGTTCCATCGAGCATTGAAGCCAACCAAGGATCTGAAAATTTTCGGTGGTCCACTTTAATGCGTCGGTCGCCTCTGTAGGTTTCGAGACACCAGTAAGCCATGCAAGCTTATCGCGACCGGCAAGATAGACACGAACAGAGTTGGACCAGGAAAGAAAATTCTTGTCATCCAATAGAACGGTAGTAATGCGACGGGCAAAACCGTCTTGAGAGCCAACAAAGGGGGCGACCTTGGAATCCATGGGGAGTGATGAAAAGAAAAAAAAAGGACAGGGTTGATGTAGACGAAAAAGAAACAGAATCACCACCCCCCAAAAGAAAGGGAAAACAAATTACAGTCAAGGAAAAAAATTTGATAGGCAATCAACCATCAACAGTCAGCAGAAGGAACATCGGGGACGCCCAATAAAGGCAGCGGCAACAGAAGGCGCGGGAGGCTCTGTAGAGGGCAGCAGGGGGTGCAGGATGTGCTGTAGAGGGCTCAGGGTGGCGCGGTAGTGGCGGCAAGGGCGCAGGGGGGTGCGGGGTGGCACAGGAGTGGCGGCAGGGGCGCAGGGGGGGTTGCTGGGGTGGCGCGGAGGCGCAGCGGGGTTGCGGGGTGGCGGCAGGGGCGCAGGGGAGGGTGCGGGGTGGCACGAGAAGCGCAGGGGGGGTTGCTGGGGTGGCGCGGAGGCGCAGGGGGGTTGCGGGGGTGGCGGCAGGGGCGTAGGGGAGGGTGCGGGGTGGCACGGGAAGCGCAGGGGGGGTGCTGGTGTGGTGCGGTGGCGCAGGGGATGGCACGGGATCGTTCGGACGTCGAGCGGGAGTCGCCGGAGGGGTGCTGGGGTGGCGCGGGGTTGTTCAGGCGGCGAGCGGGAGTCGCCGGAGGGCGCGGGGGGCGTTCGGGCGTCGAGCGGTAATCGCCGAAGGGCGCGGGGGGGATCGGACGGCGAGCGGGAGTTGTCGGAGGGCGTGGAGGCGACCGGACGAGTCGCGGACGTCGAGTCGGAGTCGCTGGGGCTCTGATACCATGAACGAACTCGCGTTAGGGTGTTAAGAAACCCTAACGCCCTTTTATAATAAACTAAATTATCAGAATTACAAAGAAGTCCTCAAAGAAAACAATATTACTGATAAGGACAAACTAATTACTAATAAGGACAAACTCTCTCCAATAGTTGCTCCCCGTTGTAATTCCCCCTCTCTTGCAGAGACGTCCATCAAACAAGTACCCCCTTTAGTATATTTTAAAATATATATTTTATATACCCACCAAGGGATAGAGGAGTTGGTAAGCAACTGATGTTTTGGTGAGTAAGTTGTGGGTTCAATTCATCCCCCCCTCGAGTTACCCAAGAATTCATAGAGAAACTTCTGAGTGGGTCGGTAGGCATTCTCGAAGGGATTAGTCTGAGCCTGAAGTGGGTTCGTTGCTACATGCTGGCCAGTCTCCTTGCAACATCCGTGAGACATTAGCAGGAGTTGGCCTGCAGACAATCGCCCATTAAACAATTACCAGACCAAAACTGGCAACCTCATGCCTAATCATAGAAGGTGATAATGACCCCCGTTTGGTTGGTCAGCTTTGAGCCATAAAGATGGCCATCCATGACAATAATAAGATGCAATCTCTCGGTCCTCTGAAAACGCCCACGACTACCTTAGCAAAACCTGAAACAATGTAGCTGTTAGGAGACGACGGCTAGGGTTTGGAGAGGAACTGAATGATTCCATTGAGGGACTCAAGCCCAATATATATACAGTAAACCCGACCCGACTATACAGTAAACCCGACCCATTATATTTACATTAACACTCCCCCTCAAACTCACGGTGGATCATGAACCGAGAGTTTGCCTAGAAAATGTCTGAAGCGAGCAGTCGTCAGTGGCTTCGTCAGAAAATCAGCAGTCTGCTCCGATGAGGGAATGAAAGGCAGGGAGATGATGTGATCGATAAACGCCTGACGAACATAATGGCAGTCAACTTCAATATGCTTTGTTCGCTCATGGAAGACCGGATTGCTAGCAATCTGAATAGCACTCCGGTTGTCACAGAAAAGAGGGGTCGGCCCGGATATCACCACTCCCAAGTCAAGCAGAAGACGTCGAAGCCAGACAATCTCGGCGGTGGTGGAAGCCATAGCCCTGTATTCGGCTTCGGTGCTGGAGCGAGCAACAGACTCCTGCTTCTTGCTGCGCCATGAAATCAGTGAGTCACCCAGAAACACACAGTATCCTGTAGTAGATCGACGAGTGTCTGCATCTCCTGCCCAATCTGCATCTGAGTAGGCGCGCAGTACCAACGGAGAGGTGGAGGGAAACAGGAGTGAACGGGTGATGGTGCCCCGGAGGTAGCGGATAATCCGAAGAACAGCTGCATAGTGTACTGATCTGGGAGCCTGAACAAACTGACTGACAATGCCAACAGCATGGGCAATGTCTGGCCGGGTCATGGTGAGATAGACAAGCATCCCAACCAACCTCTGGTAGCGGGAGACATCCTGGAGCGGCTCACCATCGGTAGCGAGAAGCTTCAAATTGAGCTCCATGGGTGTATCAGCAGTACGTGTGTCAGTAAGGGCAGCATCAGTAAGAATGTCGGAGATGTACTTCTGCTGGGAGACCAACAGACCACGAGCTGACCTGGCAATCTCAAGGCCCAGAAAGTAGCGAAGAGAGCCCAGGTCTTTCATCTCAAACTGACTCTGGAGGTGCCGCTGGAGAGAGACGATGGTGGCACTGTCATCCCCAGTGATGATCATATCATCCACATAGAGGAGAAGGACTGCAATGCCCTGACTGGAGGAGCGAGTGAACAAGGCATAGTCGGAGTGACGCTCAACAAACCCGGCGGCCAGAACTGCACTGCGAAAGCGCTCAAACCAGGCACGAGGAGCCTGCTTGAGCCCATAGATGGCCCGGCGCAACCGACACACGTGTCCTGGAGGAACTAAGTGCCCGGAGGAGGAGCCATGTAGACTTCCTCGGAGAGATCACCGTGAAGAAACGCGTTGGTGACATCCATCTAATGGAGAGGCCACCCTCGAGCAGCTGCCACAGCTAAGAGGGTGCGCACAGTAGTCATCCGAGCAACTGGAGCAAACGTCTCCTCGTAGTCAATCCCGTACTCCTGGGAGAAGCCACGAGCAACGAGGCGAGCCTTGTGCCGCTCGATGGATCCGTCAGGTCGAGTCTTGACCTTGAAAATCCACTTGCAGCTAACAGGCACCACCCCGGGGGGACAAGGCACTAACTCCCAGGTCTGGGTCCGCTGAAAAGCCTCAAGCTCAACTGACATGGCCTGCCGCCACTCTGGATGTAATGCTGCCTCACGGTACGATTGGGGCTCCCGATGAGTGTGAAGAGCAGTAAGAAAGGCCTGAAAGGATGGTGAATAGGAGACACTGGCAGAGAAGCCAGAAGAGTCTTTCTCCCCCTTATCTGTCTGTACGGGTTGTCGACTGGCAAAGCATCTAGCTCTTCCTTTTTATGCTAGTACTTCCCAGTCTAATGCTTTATTTGATTTAGTTCATTCGGATATTTGGGGTCCTGCTCCTGTTGCATCTCTCTCTGGTTATCTGTATTATGTTTGTTTTATCGATGACTATTCTAGGTGCACCTGGGTCTATCTCATGCGTCATCGGTCTGAAATTCCTCACATCTTTAGGCGATTCACCACTATGATACACACCCAGTTTGGTCGGCGAATCAAGACTTTTCGGTCTGATTGTGCCAAGGAGTATCTCTCCTCTGAGATGCGTGAGATTCTTCAGTCTCACGGCACTCTTCACCAGCAGTCCTGTCCCCACACCCATGAGCAGAACGGCGTTGCCGAACGCAAGCATCGTCATGTCCTTGAGACTGCACGAGCCTTGCTTCTCTCTGCGTCTGTCCCTCACTCCTACTGGGCTGAAGCTGTCATGACGGCTGTCCACCTCATCAATATCACTCCGTCATCTGCTCTGTCCGGTGTCACCCCTCACGAGCGCCTTCACTCCAGTCCACCTGACTACTCTCTTCTTCGCACGTTTGGCTGCACGTGCTTCGTTCTTCTTCCTCCCCATGAGCGCACCAAACTTTCTGCGAGGTCTGTTAGGTGTGTTCACTTGGGGCTCAGTCGTGAGCATAAGGGGTATCGCTGTTATGATCCCTTAGCTCGTCGGATCCGTGTCTCCCGTCACGTCTCCTTTGTTGAGGATGTCCCGTATTTTGCACCTGAGTCTCGGGATCTTTCCTTGCCTCTTTCGTCATCCTCCTCGCCCTCCTCACATCTCCACATCCCTGTTCTACCCCCGGTTTCTGTTGCCCCATCCACGCCTACTACACCACCACCACCACCTCCTCAGTATCCATCGCCACCCCCACCACCACCTCCTCAGTATCCATCGCCACCACCACCACCATCTCCTCAGTCCCCCACACCACCTCCACCACCACCCATTACTCGTGTCTATGTACGTCGGTCTGTAGCTCCCCCTCCAGAGTCGGGTCTCCCTGGTACTCCCTCGCCTGATGCTGCTGCTCCCTCCTCCCCGGTCGTGGATCCTGCTCCTGTTCGGCGCTACCCAGCGCGCGAACATCACCCTCCTGCCAGATACGACTACTCTCCTGACAGGTTTGGTTACTCTGCTTTTCCCACTGACGCTCCTGACTCTTCTGGCTTCTCTGCCAGTGTCTCCTATTCACCATCCTTTCAGGCCTTTCTTACTGCTCTTCACACTCATCGGGAGCCCCAATCGTACCGTGAGGCAGCATTACATCCAGAGTGGCGGCAGGCCATGTCAGTTGAGCTTGAGGCTTTTCAGCGGACCCAGACCTGGGAGTTAGTGCCTTGTCCCCCCGGGGTGGTGCCTGTTAGCTGCAAGTGGATTTTCAAGGTCAAGACTCGACCTGACGGATCCATCGAGCGGCACAAGGCTCGCCTCGTTGCTCGTGGCTTCTCCCAGGAGTACGGGATTGACTACGAGGAGACGTTTGCTCCAGTTGCTCGGATGACTACTGTGCGCACCCTCTTAGCTGTGGCAGCTGCTCGAGGGTGGCCTCTCCATTAGATGGATGTCACCAACGCGTTTCTTCACGGTGATCTCTCCGAGGAAGTCTACATGGCTCCTCCTCCGGGCACTTAGTTCCTCCAGGACACGTGTGTCGGTTGCGCCGGGCCATCTATGGGCTCAAGCAGGCTCCTCGTGCCTGGTTTGAGCGCTTTCGCAGTGCAGTTCTGGCCGCCGGGTTTGTTGAGCGTCACTCCGACTATGCCTTGTTCACTCGCTCCTCCAGTCAGGGCATTGCAGTCCTTCTCCTCTATGTGGATGATATGATCATCACTGGGGATGACAGTGCCACCATCGTCTCTCTCCAGCGGCACCTCCAGAGTCAGTTTGAGATGAAAGACCTGGGCTCTCTTCGCTACTTTCTGGGCCTTGAGATTGCCAGGTCAGCTCGTGGTCTGTTGGTCTCCCAGCAGAAGTACATCTCCGACATTCTTACTGATGCTGCCCTTACTGACACACGTACTGCTGATACACCCATGGAGCTCAATTTGAAGCTTCTCGCTACCGATGGTGAGCCGCTCCAGGATGTCTCCCGCTACCAGAGGTTGGTTGGGATGCTTGTCTATCTCACCATGACCCGGCCAGACATTGCCCATGCTGTTGGCATTGTCAGTCAGTTTGTTCAGGCTCCCAGATCAGTACACTATGCAGCTGTTCTTCGGATTATCCGCTACCTCCGGGGCACCATCACCCGTTCACTCCTGTTTCCCTCCACCTCTCCGTTGGTACTGCGCGCCTACTCAGATGCAGATTGGGCAGGAGATGCAGACACTCGTCGATCTACTACAGGATACTGTGTGTTTCTGGGTGACTCACTGATTTCATGGCGCAGCAAGAAGCAGGAGTCTGTTGCTCGCTCCAGCACCGAAGCCGAATACAGGGCTATGGCTTCCACCACCGCCGAGATTGTCTGGCTTCGACGTCTTCTGCTTGACTTGGGAGTGGTGATATCCGGGCCGACCCCTCTTTTCTGTGACAACCGGAGTGCTATTCAGATTGCTAGCAATCCGGTCTTCCATGAGCGAACAAAGCATATTGAAGTTGACTGCCATTATGTTCGTCAGGCGTTTATCGATCACATCATCTCCCTGCCTTTCATTCCCTCATCGGAGCAGATTGCTGATTTTCTGACGAAGCCACTGACGACTGCTCGCTTCAGACATTTTCTAGGCAAACTCTCGGTTCATGATCCACCGTGAGTTTGAGGGGGAGTGTTAATGTAAATATAATGGGTCGGGTTTACTGTATAGTCGGGTCGGGTTTACTGTATATATATTGGGCTTGAGTCCCTCAATGGAATCATTCAGTTCCTCTCCAAACCCTAGCCGTCGTCTCCTAACAGCTACATTGTTTCAGGTTTTGCTAAGGTAGTCGTGGGCGTTTTCAGAGGACCGAGAGATTGCATCTTATTATTGTCATGGATGGCCATCTTTATGGCTCAAAGCTGACCAACCAAACGGGGGTCATTATCACCTTCTATGATTAGGCATGAGGTTGCCAGTTTTGGTCTGGTAATTGTTTAATGGGCGATTGTCTGCAGGCCAACTCCTGCTAATGTCTCACGGATGTTGCAAGGAGACTGGCCAGCATGTAGCATTCCCTTGGTACATGGCCTGACAATTGTACATAATGGTCTGTTGTTGGGCCATGGATAAAATAGAGCATCCCACATGGGCTTCGCATGAAGCTGAAGAGGGTGACAGATCCTCTTGTCTCCGGAGGTGGGGGATGTAGTTACGTCCCCTGAGGGGAGGTACCACCCTTGAAATGTTATCTGCTTTTTGCTTTTTGTCATTGACAAAAGGATGCAAGTTAGTTACTCAAACGTGTGGAAGGGACATCTGAAACAGTTCACACATGACACAAAGAAAGAATGTGGGGTGATTTTTTGATTCCCTCACCTTTCCCAAATCTGTCTTAGCTAACGAAATTTGAGTGCACCTCAAGTATGGTGGAATGGAAAGAGAAGCAATAGGAAGATGACAACACAAGATTCTAAATGGAAATCTCCAACTATGAAGGGACATTACTATGGGCAAAAGAGACTGAACTGATTTTTTCTGTAATTGATGTGAAGATCACTCATCCGTTCTTACAATATCATTGGAAACAAGAGAGGAGCATTGAAAGAGAGAGAGAGACAATTTCTCCCCCTTTCCCATTGACAATTGGTCATTCGTATAAGGAATGAATCTTCTTTGTCTCTGTCCCTGATCATGCTGGTAACAACTCCCTCATCACGATTCACGATCAACCATTACCTATATATGACATGTACATTCCCTTCGTATGTGGGATCGTCTCAGCCATTAAACACCCTCTAGGGGTGCCATGCAGTCGCAACCCCAACTATTTCCTTCATGTGTTTTCTTCTCTACAAGCTGATCCACCTTCATAACCATGATGGTTGATCCATTTCATCTTGATCTCCACCCTAACAGAAAGATGTTGTGTCTTTGCCATAATTTCTACGAAGGGGTTCAACCTTATCTATGGTCCAGTAAGAATGGCAGTACTGACTTGTAGGGACCTCAACCACAATTTCCCTCGGAAGTAAGTTGCCCTGGGGTTGATCTCTAGTTTACATGAAGTTGATTACCACTTGAGGGTGCCTTACTCGGGTCGGCTAACTTCCAAGCCAGTATCTGAGTACTCTAAGTTAAATCTTTTTGTAGTCCTATAATCTGTATCGATTTGGCACACTACTATCTTGGTTCACATGGCGATCCTTTGATCAACTAAACTGAAGTAGGTTTTCAATATAGCACCGAAAACTAATATAGGGCAAAGCATGAAGTTATTAAATCTAGGACTAAGAAACCTATATAATAAACTAGCAAGGTGCAAATCTAATAATGAACTTTAAAATTCATTCACAGAACTGGAATACTCTAAAAGATGAGCATATGGCACCTGACTAGTCAAGACTAGTTCGTTCATGATTGAGGCACTTTCGGAGAAATATTAGGGTATCAAAAGATAGCAGTTGTCAAAGTAAAAGACGTGGAATTTCAGATTTCAAGGTGCAACAGTTCAATAGAATATGAAGGAAAAGAGTGGATCAAAGAGGATTTTCCAAAACTCTTGTAGACCCAAATTAAGGATCAAAGAGGATTTTCTCCAATTGATTGTAATTTGTCATTGAGCATATCTCCATCAATAAAAAATCTGCTCACCGCAAGATTTTAAACTCTTAAAATGAAATATGTTGCATATTAAGTTCATTTATAACTTTCATGCACAGATCAAGAGGTGGTGTTTGCATGGCTACTGAGTCCTAGTTTTGTGCACATGTTCTAAAAGGTTTAAGAACTCTTGTCCGACCTCTTTTATAACTTCTATTTGGCATTTAGAGTCCAATATTGATCTGATTGTTGAGCACTCCATTGAAGAGTTGCAACTTAGCTGCTATGTTTAGTTGACCGAAGTTAATCTTTCCGGAAAGATTTGTTTCATTGAATTAGTAAGAAGAAATAATAAAGATCCATATAATTGATTGTAGGAGCATCTACATTTCCAAATGCAACAATGGGTTGGGTACATGTTCAAGATGTTGCCAAGGCACACATTCTCGCATACGAGGTTCCCTCAGCAAGTGGAAGATATTGTTTAGTCGAGAGGGTTGCTCACAACTCTGAGATTGTTAAGATTATCCATGAACTGTTTCCTGCACTTCAGCTTCCTCAAAAGTAAGTTTACTCCTTAATATCATTCTTCTCTTCCAATTCTAGTTTATGGCTTGTTGGAAGATGTTATACTATTCACAATAGTTCATAACTTTGCCCGCTCTACAATTTTCTTGTTGACCATTTAACTTTTACTAGCTAATGGTACATTATTACTACACTTACATTCTCAATGTTTATGCTTTTTGTCACCAAAACCCTAGAAGGTGAGAGAGGGAGAGAGAGAGAAAGGAGAGACGGCTAGGGTTTGGGAGAATGACGGATGATTCTCATTAGGGCAATAGCCTCGAATATATAGGCATCATACATGTGTAGGGAATGAGTCTGTGCACCTAACTCATATGTATAACCTACAATATACATTAACACCCCCCCTCAAACTCACAATGGATCAAACACTGAGAGTTTGCTAATAAGAAAAACGAGCAGATGGATGCGACTTCGTGAAAAAAATCAGCAATCTGATCTATGGATGACACATAGGGCAGCAAAATGGGCCCAGCCTCGTACTGCTTTCTGGAGAAGTAACAGTCGAGCTCAATGTGCTTTGTCCGCTCATGAAAAATCGGATTGCTGACAATCTGAATAGCACTCTTGTTGTCGCAGTGAAGAGCCGTAGGGCCAGAAGTATCGACACCAAGATCTCGAAGATGCCGTAGATGAACAATCTCCTTGGTTGTAGTAGCCATGGCACGAAACTTGGCCTCAGTGTTAGAGAGAGAGACAACTATCTGCTTCTTGCTCTTCCTGGAGATAAGAGTCACCCAGAAATAGACAATATCTAGTCGTCGACCGACGAGTAGTTGGGTCACCGGCCTAGTCAACATCAGAAAATGCATGAAGAACCATAAAAAAGGTGAGGGAAAAAGAAGCGACCTGGTAATAGTGTCACGAATGTACCGAAGAACCTATAAGAGAGTAGCATAATGAGCCGAGCAAGGTGCATCCACGAACTGGCTAAGAATACTGATTACATGAGCAATATCTGACTTGGTGATGCAATGATAGACAAGCTGACCAACTATCACCCGGTACCTGGTAGGATCTGAGAGAGGCTCACCATCAGCAGGGTGTAGCTTCACATGAATCTCAAAAGGAGTGTCAACAATACGACAGTCAGAAAGAGCAGTACGACTAAGGATGTCAGCCGTATACTTTTGCTGAGAAAGCATAATCCCCCGAGCACCCCTAGCAACCTCCAGTGCAAGAAAGTAACGCAGAGGACCAAGATCCTTCATCTGAAACTGACTCCGAAGATGCTGCTGAAGAGAGGCTAGGGCACCAGAGTCGTCGCCAATAAGGATCATGTCATCAACATAAAGAAGAATGATGGCCTGGTCCTGGGAGGCAGTCCGCACGAACATAGAGTGATCATGGAAGCTCTTCACAAAGCCGATCTCAGTAACAGCATGACTAAAACGCTCAAACCAAGCACAAGGAGCCTGTTTGAGTCCACAAATAGCACGGTGGAGATGACAGACGTGCTGAGAAGGCTTGCTGAGACCAAGAGGAGGTTGCATGAAGACAACCTCGAAGAGATCACCGTGAAGAAATGCATTCTTCACATCCATCTGAAGTAGGGGCTAACCTCGAGCAGCAGCAACAGCGAGGAGGTTCCGAATGGTGGTCATTTGAGCTACTGGAGCAAAAGTCTCGTCATAATCAATCCCATACTCCTGAGTTAAGCCTTTGGCAACAAAATAGGTCTTGTACCAACCAATGGAGCCATTCGAACGACGCTTGAGCTTGAAGACCCACTTGCAGCTAATGGGCTCAACACCAGCAGGCAAAGGGATAACCTCCCACGTCTGAGTCTGCTCGAAGGCCTGGAACTCCTCAGCCATAGCCTGCTGCCACACAGAGTACTACAATGCCTCTCTGTAGGACCAGGGCTCTCTGTCTGTGTGAAGGGAAGTAAGGTAAGCAGATAACTGAGGCAAGTAGAAAGTGACTGCAGAAAACCCAAAACGGTCAGGAGAGTAGCCAAAGTGGTCGGGGTAGTGGCGCTCGCGTACAGATAGCGAGGAGGGGTGCTAGGATCCACATCCAGTAGAGGAAGGCTGCTCGAAGTAGACTATGTACCAGAGGAGTCACTGTCAGACGAAGATGGGATAAGCAATAAGGCATGTTGACGACGACGAGAATACACCTAAGGAAAGAGTGAAATAGGTGAAGGGGACGAAGGACTTAAGGGTAAGGAAGGAGACATAGGAAAAACATCATCTGAGATGGAAGGAGGAAGAGGGGCTACTATTGTAATAGAAGGTAAGGGCTCAAGAGCAGGAGCAAGAGGAGAAGCAATAGTAGGAGGAAAGGGTGTCGTAGAAAGAGCCTATGGAGACACGGAGGAAGGAGCGGTAGGAATCTCAAGAAAGGTAAGATCTTGAGATGCAGCAGAGTAATAGGGAACATCCTTGACAAAGGAAACATGTCGAGAGATGCGAAGACAACGAGCCAAGGGGTCATAGCAACAATACCCCTTGTGCTCAGAACTGAACCCCAAGAGCACACACTTAGTGGACCTAGCCGAAAGCTTATAACACTCATAGGAAGGAAGGACAAAGCACGTGCACCCGAAAGTACGCAACATGCTATAGTCATGAGGGATACCATATAGACGCTCATGAGGAGAAGCACCCGAGAGGACTGAGGAAGGAGTGATGTTAATAAGGTTGATAGAGGTCAAAATGGTCTCTACCCAGAAGGTGCGAGGAACGAACGAGGAGAGAAGCTGGGCACGAGCTGTCTCGAGGATGTGACAATGTTTTCACTCGGTGACCCCGTTTTGCTCATGAGTGTGGGGGCAAGATTGTTAGAAGATAGTCCCATGAGACTGGAGGATAGAGCGCATAGTAGATGAGAGGTACTCACGAGTGCAATCAGACCGGAAGGTCTTGATACGAGCATAGAACTGAGTATGAACCATGGCTGTGAAGGTCTGATAAACCTCAGGAATGTCAGATTGCTGACGACGGAGATAAACCCACGTGAAACGTGAATAGTCATCAATTAAACTAACATAATAAAGATAATCATTCATAGAAGATAAAGGTGCAGAACCCCAAATATCGGAGTGCGCTAGATCAAAAGGACTACAGGACCTTGACAAATTAAAAAGAAAAGGGGCTAGCTGAATGCTTAGCCAACTGACATCCCATACAAAAAGAAAGAGTAGAAAAGGAACCTTGGCCTAAAGCTCCAGATTGAAAAAGACTTTTAAGTCGAGATTCAGACACATGACCTAATCTCTTGTGCCACAGGTCGTCATCAGAAGAGACAGTACCACAGAAAACCGAAGGAGGAATAGCTGGTAAATGAAGATACTCCAGGTGGTATAGTCCGCCAGCTCTACGAGCAACACCAATCCTCTGTCCCGAGCGTGAATCCTGCACAACACAAGAAGAGGAAGAAAAAGTAACTATCAAGACGGAATCACACAGGCTAGAAATTAAATTCATACAAAGCTGAGGTGCGTGCAAAACAAAAGGTAAGAGAAGGCCAGTAGGGTCCGAGGCTGTAGTGATGGACCCAATCTGCGAAATAGCTAAAAGGGAGACATTTGCAGTGTGAATCGGGAGGAAAGCGGGAGGCATGTGAGCATATTGTAAGAATGGAGTCGTCCGGGGTCATGTGGTGAGAGGCCCCAGATTTTATAATCCAAGGTGCAGAAGTACCCGAGGTGGCAAAGAAGGCTGAGGGTTTGGAGGAGCCAGAGCTAGGTTGTAGAAAGAGCTGCTCAAGGCGCTTCTCGAGACGCTGAAGGTGATCCGTCGTAGTAGCATCAGCAGTAGGGGCGCCAGTAACTGCAGTAGTGGGTCGACCACGGTTAGGTGGTTCGGCATCCTCTCTGGATGAAGCTACCAGTATGTGTTGATCATGTGCCTTAGCTTGCCGCAGCGGGTGCATCTCCGAGTATCAGACGTGCCAGAGGAGCGGAAGAGGCTGCAAGAGAGCGGAGCAGTGGAAGTGGGTCTCGGAGTTAGAGCAGCAGCAAGAACACCCTCAAACCTGGAGGGTACAAAGGTCCGACGAGCTGCAACAGTGTGAAGGCGGGTCTCGGTAATAAGTTCAGCTATAGCAGCATCAAGGCTAGGAAGAGGATCCCTATGGATCAAATGTACCGCGAGAGGAGAGAACTCAGGGTGAAGAGCCATTAGAAACTGATAAAGCTATCGTTGTTCTTGAAAGAACTGCAACTCGCGCCAGGAGGCATTAACTCTGGACACCTCCAGTAGAGGGGGCTCCAAAGCCTAAAGCTCATGCCAGTAGCCGCGCATGAGACTGTAAAATTGCTAAATCGTCTGCCCTCCCTGCTGAGCAGACTGAGCCTGAGACAGAAGCTGATACTCACGGGCCCCACTCTGCTCCACAAAACGCTCCGTGAGATGAACCCAGAGCTCTGCTACAGTAGCAAAGGTGACCAGGTCAGCTCGCAGCGAGCGGTCAACTAAGGCAACAAGAAACGTCCGGACACGATGATCACGCAGGCTCTAGGTATCAGATGTCCCTGCTCTTGAGTCAGCAACAGGAGCAGGTGTAGAGCCGTCAAGATAACCATACAGGGCTCTACTATCTAGGACACTTCGGACAGTGGCGGACCACACTGTCCGGTCAGCTGTCGTGATCAAGAGAAAGTCAATCGAGAGTCGAGACAAAGAGGAAATCCCTTGTCTGCTTGAGTGGTGTCGTTGAGAACTGAATAGGGGTCATTTGAACGGGAGTCATCATCAACGACTGATATGAAGATGCCATAGAGAGATACGGGAAATGCAGAGAATCGGTCGGCAAAAAAGTAGTATGCACAGGCTCGAGGAGGACTCGAGAAGGGTGCAGAAAACAAGATCAGCACACGAGATCGGCACGGGCTTGATGCAAGGTGCAAGATCTGAGACCGACGGTCTCAAAGTGGGAAGACAACGGAGGGTCGGCGGATGCCTAATGCGGGCAACTGAGGGTCGGCGGGGCCTGACGCGGGCGCAGATGGGCAAACGAAGGATCGGTGGGCCTGATCAGGCGCAGATGAGGCAGACGGAGGGCCGATGGGCCTGGCGCGGGAGCAGACGAGGCAGACGGAGTGCCGGCAGGCCTGGCGCGAGCGCATGGTAGGCAGACGGAGGGCCGATAGGCCTGGCACAGGGAAACGCTGGAGGCCGGCGGAAGGGGCGCAGGGCGACGGGATCATCGCAGGCGCAGGCAAGGTGGCAGAAGGGAGGGCATGGGGATCAAACCCGCTCTGATACCATGTCACCAAAACCTTAGAAGGTGAGAGAGGGAGAGAGAGAGAGAGAGAGAGGAGGGGGTTTGGGAGAATGATGGATGATTCTCATTAGGTCAATAGCCACGAATATATAAGCATCATACATGTGTAGGGAATGAGTCTATACACCTGACTCATATGTATAACCTACAATATACATTAACACTTTCTTTATTTTGCACTTACATTCTTAATGTTTATGTTTTCTTTATTTTGCATTCTTATTAACAAATTCTAAATATGTAATAATCTTAGATGTTCAAGTAAACAAACATGTTTTAGTACCTTAGGAGTTTTGTCCTAATCTAAAGATCGAGTTCAGGTAATTTAAGATGCAGTTATGATAAAAGTCATAGTTGCTACAGTGAGATCCAATTATGGGCTTGGTTTCATCTGTATAACATGGCACGGCGGTTTTGTGCTGAGTAGGACAAAATGGAACCAAAAGCTGACTAGACAAAAAGAAACATTGCTGACTAGACAAAACTCTCTCGTGCACGTGATCACAGCCGTTCACTCTCTCTTCCCCCAATCTCCATCCGTGCCCTTCATATACAGAGTGATTCATGCATGCACGTACCCAATGTTCTGCATTCCATTTATGCGTATAATCCGCATAAATGGTATCCTATCTCCGAAGGTGATATTGCCATTTAGCCACCCGGGATTGAATTAAATTTGTTGCTATGAATGGTTGGTATGGGAGGGTGGAATCCTTCATTTATTCTGTACAGATTATCGATCATTATTTCCTAATAAATAATTAGCCATTGTGCTACCACTATATACTGAAATTTCCTGAGGTGGCAGAAGATATGGGTTGCCTTCCTTCAACTCCATTCAGCCACCCGGGACTGAAATATCATTAAATTATTATTTTTAAAGCATTAATTGCTATAAATAATTAAATGGCTCTAATCAATTATCCACTAATTGTTGTTAGTCAAAACGGCATGTTCAGTTGTTAGCACGTAGGGGCCTAGCTAGATCCATCAACGGCCATGATTTGCCTTAAGGCCCACCGACCGGGGCCGACCGACTGGAGAAGATCCGAACTTAGTTTTAATTCGCATTATTATACACTGAATAATTAGCACCTACGCGAGCCAGCCGTATCATTTCAAATTCAGCTTACGCCATAAAAGGAAACGAATTCAACCCACGAAACGAACTGCATGATCACCTTCCAATCACAGATGATTTGGCCTCCCTCGAGTAATTCACCG
This sequence comes from Chamaelirium japonicum, assembly GCA_947650365.1. Taxonomy (NCBI): domain Eukaryota; kingdom Viridiplantae; phylum Streptophyta; class Magnoliopsida; order Liliales; family Melanthiaceae; genus Chamaelirium; species Chamaelirium japonicum. Next base: position 55,251,464 of record OX393554.1, on the reverse strand, counting down.
TATTAAACGTTGGGGAGTGTTTCTTTCATCCCGTAATAATCCCACCAAATCTTTCCAGCTTCCATGCACCAATACAACCCTCCCCCTCCTTCTCATCCCATATCTGAGCGAGAGGAGAGGCCGGGCCTGCCCTCGCCCACCAGCCGAAGAAGACCCCGCCTTCGGCCCATGCTCCATCTTCGGACTACGCCTATGCGACGCCGTCTCCTTCTCCGGCGGAGGCCGGGCATCTTCATGCTTCAGCCCCGGGCCCCGGCCTACGCTCCTTACAGCTATGCCTCGGGTCCGACGGCGGCGGTTTGGTGGTTCGGTTGTGGTTCCTAGGTCTAGGGTTCATCCCATGGTCTGTAGATCTTAGGATTAGGGGTAGGTATAGGTTTGGTTCGGTTCGGCGGCGGCGAGCAGTTCCAGCGGCAGTGTTCGGTGTTTTCGGTTCGGTGGTTTGATGGCGGCGTGCAGGTGTATTACCATCGAAGGTGGTCGCTTAGGTGGCAGCTAATGTCACAACAATGGATGCTGTTGGTGGTGTCGGGGTTGTCGATCTGTCGGGGCGGGGCCGGTGTTGCTGCCAAAAGTGTTTTGTTGCCAAAGAAGTTCAGGTGTGTTGTCGCCGCATACGACGGTGGGGGTGGGGGTGGGGGTGGGGATGGGGGTGGTGATGCCCGGGGATGTCTTGCCGTCGAAGGTGGCCTGCTACATTGCTGACAATCGGCGGCTCGCTGCAGTGCCGACAGGCACGGGCATGCACTAGTGTATATAACATACTAAGGCCGTTTGTGTTATTTACAACTTTACCACAAAAAGAAACTTAGCGCTAATTATATTTTTACCACAAAAAGGAATAAAGATAAAAAGGAATCAACCAAAACTACGGTTAAACCGGCGACCCTTAGCCGCCAAATAAATACGGGGGGAGGAGGGTTCGCGATGCCCGGTGGGTATGTTGTCGCCGAAGGCGGTCCGCTGCAGTGCCGACAGGCACGGGCATGCACTAGTAGTTATACATAATAGGTACTTCGGGATTACTTTACGCTTGTTATAGTAGGCATCTCTCAATCAACAGCGCTTTCATTTAAAGATGACATCATTTCATCATTTCCTCATGCAGTAGATATGCAAATAATATTCTTATTGATCGAACATTTAATAGGTTGAGGTGGCCTAAAACCTATTAGGTCAGGCCTCCTACATGCTGGGGTTCAGGTTTCATTAATTCGGGCTCCAGTTGGGCTTCATACATTGCTTTTTGTTGCATCCACATTATTCTGTATTCTATAAGGGATGATATCTTCATATATATGATAGAGAGTTGTTTCAAATTATAAACATATTTGCATAACCGAACAACCCAGATCATGTTGTGGGTGGAGAAAAGAACAAAAGGGGAAGGGGCGGAGTCTACAATACCATTGCCATATATATAACCTAACCTAACCTTACTTCTATCCTCCCATCTTAACTACTCCCACCCATTCGGATTATTATGAAACCATCCGATAATGGACCATATGAGCCGATCTTTGTAGCAATTACAAAGATAGTTGCAAACAAAAATGAGAAGCACACTAAAAAATAATAGGAAAACTAAGAGGCAAAAAGTAATTGTTGCTAAAAAAAATGAGAAGCACACTAAAAACTAAGTATGTGATTCCCGCAAAATCAGGCTACGTCAGGGTGGGGGGGGGGGGGGGGGGGAGTACAATGGTACAGGGTTTTGACCAATATTAAATAAACAAGAAAGATATCACCTTCTTAACAGTTTTCAATACCCTTCATCAAGCTTTTTCCGAATCTTCAACACACGATCTACGTAAGAGATCATCCGGGAGACTGACAACAAGAGGCTCGCAACACAAAAGAGCCAGTATATCTAATAAGAGATGTTTCGAGACCTGCGAGAACCCGACGAGCTATAACATCCCAATCATTTAGAAGGTTTATGTAAGTTAAGATTAAAAAATGCCCAAAATTCCCCCCACCCCCCCCCCCCCCGGCGCTATCCATCCCCTATGGATAAGGCCAACCCACGTTCATCATCCCTCGCCTCCACCCGTCTCCAGCATCCCTTCACCCCCTGCAACCCATGCCTATGTCGCCTTCCTTCTCCATCTCTCTCCCTCCCTCCCCCTCCTTCATCCTCCCCTTCTTCCTCCTATACTTGATTATTTCAAGCCTAGTGCTTTTGCAACCCATTCGGCACTGAGTGCACTATAGAGGCACTCGTCCATTGTTCAATCCTCATCCTCTAATGGTCGAATGAGCTGTAGGGGAACTCGACCACCAATTGTTGAATGCAATAACGATAAACTCGGTCTCCAATGGCCGAGTCATTGTATTTCAGATGGTGGAGGAAGAACATAAAGGAAGAGAAGGGAGGTGGAAGGAGGATAAAGAAGAGAGGAGGAATAAGGAGGAGGGAGGACGAGTAGGGAGGAAGGAGGTGACGGTGGTAGTTTGAATGGACCAACAAAGGAAAAGGGAGGTGGATGGGCGGCGACATGCACGGGTCCGGCGATGGCAACGGCGGGCTGCGGCATGCGCGGCACCAACAACAGAGGAGGAAGGGAGAGGGGAGAAAGGGTGTGGGTTGCTTGTGGTTGGCTTTGGTAACCCGTTGATTACCTTTAGAGGGGGGTTTCCTTCGTTCGGCAAGCTGTGAGTTGTATATAGCCATACCTTTTTATACATAGTTACTAAAATAGAAATGATTGTTTGCCCTTGGTTATCTATTTTAATTTCTTGTAATCCTTATAAATTTCTTGTAATCCACTACAATTTTTTATAAGTAGTACAATGGCACAAGGGTTTGACCAATATCAAATAAGCAAGAAAGATATCACCTTCTTAACAGTTATCAAAACCCTTCCTCAAGCTTTTTCCAAATCTTCGGCACACGACCGCCTAAGAGATCATCCGGGAGACTGACAACATAAGGCTCGCAACACGAAGGAGCCAATATATATGATAAGAGATGTCCCAAGATTTGCGAGAACCCGATGAGATATAACATCCCAATTATTTATAAGGTTTATGCAAGTTAAAATTAAAAAAAAATTGCCCAAAATCCCCCCCACCCCAACCCCTACCCCCCTCGGCGCTATCCAGTCCTATGGATAAGGGAAACCCATGCTCACCGTCCCTTGCCTCCGCTTCCGCCTATCGCCACCGCCCCTCTACCCTCTGCAACCCATGCCCCCTCCTCCATCTCCTCCCTCCCTCCTTCTTCATCCTCCCTTCTTCCTCCTACACTCGGTTATTTCAGGCTGAGTGCTTCTGCAACCCATTTGGCCATAGGAGACTCTGTGCACTATAGTAGCATTCGTCCATTGTTCACCATTCGTCCTCCAATGGCCGAATGAGTTGTAGAGGAACTCAACATCCAATAGTTGAATGGAATGAAGAGAAACTCGGTCTCCAATGGCCGAGTCATTGTATTTCAGATGGAGGAGGACAAAGAGAAAGGAGGTGGAAGGAGGATAAAGAAGAGTAATAAGGAGGGAGGACGAGTAGGGAGGAGGGAGGGAGGAGGAAGGAGGAAGGAGGTGGCGGTGGTAGTTTTGGATGGACCAACAAAAGAAGAGGGAGGCGAATGGGCAGCAACATGCATGGGTCCGGCGAAGGTAGCGGCGAGCAGAGGCATGCACGGGCACCAACAAGTGGCAACAACAGAGGAGGAAGGTAGAGGGGAGAAAGGGTGTGGGTTGCTCATGGTTGCTCTTGGTAACCCATTGATTGCCTATAGAGGGGGGTTGCCTTTGGTAAGCTGTGAGTTGTATATAGCTTTATATACTTAGTCAGTGTTGTTAGTATCGTACGATACACGATACGTATCGTACGATACGATACGATACAGGAGAAAAACAATACGTATCGGGTTTACGTATCGTTTTTCTCCTGTATCGTACGATACACGATACGATACGCTACGATACGATACGATACACGATACGGTCCGATACGGTGAAAACATGTTTTTTTGTTTGTTTTTTTTTTTTTTGAAACTTTTAAAATGAATTTTTTTTTCTCTTAATTTCCCAAAGGACTATATAGGTCTCTTAGCATTAAAAAAATACTTAGGAATATTTTCTAACTTAGAGTGAAGTGATACTAATTTTTTTTTAGAAATTTATAGGTGTTTTACAAATCTTTCTCTAGAGTTGTCGGATTCCAATGCCATTTGTTTTTAAAATTTTTCTAGAGCTTGGAACATATATATATATATATATATGTGGTACTTCTTAGTAGAGCGCTAATGGATCTATGTTCATAAAGTAAGGCTAAAGGAAAGAAGTGGATGACTTTGAATAAGACAATGAGGATGAGAATGAAAATAAATAAGAGGTGCAAGAGACATTAGAGAAAGAAAAAGAAGCAAGTGGTGATAAATTATCTATTGTTGATGATGTAGATGCGGTGGAGATTGAAAAATAAGATCTTCCTACTTTTTGAGTTTTTGTTTTGTCTTCATTGACCATTCGAATATTTTGAGAACAATATATTGATAGATCATAGATAATACTTATATATGATTTCTTTTTTATATAAATATATACATCATATTTTTTGTATAGACCAATGTTATGTTTGATGTGAAATTATAGGGAATGTCTTACTCTTCTACTTGACTTTTCATATTTAATATTCTAGTATGTACTTTCTATATTTATTATATATATATATATATATGTATAAAATATAAATTTAACTGTATCTTACGATACACGATACGTTACGATACACGATACACAAAATAGGAAAAACGATACACGATACGATACACGATATGACAACCTTGTACTTAGTTACTAAAATAGAAATGATTGTTTGCCCTTAGGTATCTATTTTAATTTCTTGTAATCCTTAGAAATTATACGTGAAACAAAAATATTTTATAAGATGGTTGTGTAAGTGCTCGCAAGAGCTTCACGATGACTACTCGCTGACAATATTTCTAGTTCCGGATGATAATATTTTAATGAAAATGAAAATATTTTATGAGATGGTTGTGTACACACTTACGATGATTTTTCCACAACTACTCGTAGGTAATGTCCGAGTTTTGGATAATATGATATGTTGGTGATCAAGTAACAGACGAGTACAACGGAAACACCAAGATCACCAGATGCCACACGATCGTGACGGGCCCAAAGACAAGAACAATCCAACAACGAGATCGTCCCTAAAAACTTAGCACCCAAACAGACAGGCCCTATAGAATGCCAAGAGCAAGCAATAGATGCAAAACAACCACAAGCATAAAGAGGGAAGGTTTACAGAGATTCAACAAACTTCCCTACGATCTTTCTCTGCCACACCGATTCCACTACCTTCAATCAACAAGAGCAAACCGCTCAATTACAAGGAATGATCTTACCTCAACCAAGCTTCTATAAGAATTCGCAATCGACGAATAAGGGCTTCCTCCTCTTTGATTTCGGAAGCAAACCCTAGTCGATCTCTAGCCGCCAAGTCTCTCCCAATTCATTAAAGAGATTAGGGTTAGGGTAAACATCCGATGGTATAGGAACCCCCAAAAGATGTAAGACAAAACAGCCCAGATCTGAAATCCCGTTGGAGTCGTGCGCACTAGGGAATTTCATACCTAGGATGTCGTGCGTACTGACCCTATACCTAGGATGTAGTGCGTACTGACCCTGTAGACCATGCGTGACGCCTGTAGACCCAGGTCACGTGCACAGTGTGCAAGTCGTGCGCGCGACCTTTCTAGGTACAACCCAGATTGTGCACATGATCCAGGACTGCTCCAGTAATCCTACCTTCTACTCCTCGTCTGCTCCTTTTATCCTGCTGGGATCCACCTTGGGCTTCCTGGGCTTGTGGCGGCTCCTCAAACTTGGTCTCCACCTTTCTAACAAGATACCAGCCTTGGTATATGGGCATTTAGTTTCATAATTTTTGAAATCTCCAATTAATCAACAACTACTCCAGAGCAATGTTCAAAATTTTGGACGATAAGATACTGGTCTGTCCATGGGCATTTAGTTGCACAATTTTTGAAATCTACAATTAATCAACCCATTGAAAATCTTTTATTTTTGCACCATTTGATCTGTGTCGTCAATACTTGATACCTTTCCAACACACCTGACCGCATCAAAATCATAGTCCCATATCTCGAGATATAAGTGTTTGATCATAGAGTTTGTGTTGGGGCTCCACTTTCCCTAGGTTGTACACTTGCGATTGGACAATGGTGACCTGGAGAGAACCTCCCCTCCCCCCCCCCCCAATTCTCTCTTTCCCTCTCTCATCATCCGTACACCTCCACATTTTTCCTCCCCTATCTGGACCTCTACTTTGGCAACCCCCTCGAAAGGTAACCTCTATCTTTCTCTCCTCTTCTCTCCTCTGTTCCTTCTCTCCATCTCTCAGTCCTCCTCTTGGTAAGGGACGAACTACAAAGTCCTTCAGAAATCAAGTGAACACCCTCGGATCATGCCAAATAAAAGCTTGTGATGAAAGAAATGAAGGGGGAGAAGACCCGGAGCCCACCGGACACGAGGAATCCACCCCTATTCGATCCAATCCAAGATCACAAATGATTAGTCTCCATCACTAGTAGACCTGTCATTGGACAGGATTTTGATCCTAATCCAATCTTAAACTGCTCAGTTAAGTTGGATATGGATAGGTATTTTTATCCGATAATCTGATAACCATGAAGAATATGATGTTGCTCGACACTGGCCCCTTCTTCAGACGGATGTGAAGAATGTTTTTCTTCACGGCAATCTCTCCAAGGTGGTCTACATGTAGCCTCTAGGTTTCAACACTCCTCCTTAACATGTTTACCATCTCCATTGGGCCACTACGAGCTCAAATAGGCCCCTCGTTCATTGCACAGTTACTGAGATTGGTTTTGTTAAGGGCTTTCATGATCACTTTATGTTTGTGAGGTCTTCTCCACAGGATCGGACTATTATTCTTCTTTATGTGGATGATATGATCCTCACTTGTGATGACTCAGGTGTTATTGCCTCTCTTCAGCAACATCTTTGGAGTCTTGGTCCTCCGTGTTACTTTCTTGGACTGGAGGTTCCTCAAGGTGAACAAGGGATTACTCTTCCAGCAAAAATACACTACAGATATTCTCAATCAAGCTGCTATTTCTAATGCTCAGACCGTTGATACACCTCTTGAGCTTCATGTGAAGCTTCGACTTACTGACGTAGTCTCTTTCAGATCCCACCAGATATAGAGATAGTTGGTCAATTGATGCATGATATTGCTCATGCAGTCAGCATCGTCAGTCAGTTTGTAGATGCACCTTGCTCGGTCCACTATGGCGCTCTTCTACGAATTATTCGGTACCTTCGCGTAGCCATAAATCGGTCGCTCCTTTTATCCTCGACCTTTTCTCTATTTCTTTGCGCCTGTTCTAATGCTGACTAGGTTGGTAACCCGATTACTCGTCGCTCGACTACTGTCTACTGCTTATTCCTTGGTGGTTTTATCATCTCTTGGAAGAGCAAGAAGCATAAGGTTGTATCTCTCTCTAGTACTGAGGCAAAGTTCAGGACCATGGCCACTACTACTAAGAAGATAATTCATCTACGACGACTTCATGGAGATCTTGGAACGGATGTCTCTGGCCCTACAACCCTTTACTGTGATAATTGGAGTACTATACAAAATGTTAATAATTCGGTTTTTCATGAGAGGACGAAGCACATTGAGATCGACTGCTACTTAACTCAGCAGAAGATTGTCGCTTCCTTATATTTCCTCCGCAGAGCAGATTGTTGATTACTTGACGAAGTCGCACCCATCTCCTTATTTTCGTTTCCTTCTAAGCAAACTCTCATAGTTTGATCCATCGTGAGTTTGAGGGGGTGTTAGTGTATATTATAGGTTATATACTTAAATTCTATGTATGGGACTCATTTCCTACACCTATACTATTGTATATATATGTTGGTTGTTGCCTAATTAGAATTGGTTCACTCTCCCAAAACCCTCTCTCTCTCTCTCTCTCTCTCTCTCTCTCTCTCTCTCTCTCTCTCTCTCTCTCTTCTAAGGTTATTGGTCACACCTGTGAACATAACATCAACGGTCAGGATTCGCACACACAAACAAGGTAACACCGGCTTTGAAGGAAAGTTCGCTCCACGGTGTCCATACCGCGAGTTGAACAAGGAATCTCTCCAACAAGGGAGAGAGAAAGCACTCCTAGGACAAAAGCTCATTGGTATATCCCATCAAGATGGGGTCGACTAGAGGGAAGATCGACAAGAATTTACCAAAATGTCCATGAAATACATGTCTTCGTACATTCGACTCTACTTTGCAATTGGACGTCATTTGTTGCTATTTTTTTTCTCATAATATGGGAAGAGGTTGACGACTGCTTGTTAATCTGTGTCTTCATTGGTTTCTTTGAATGCTATTGGCACAGGTGTGCTGATGACAAGCCCTTTTTGCCGACGTACCAGGTGTCGAAGGAGCGGTTCAGGAGCTTGGGCATCGACTATATCCCTCTGGAGACCAGCATCAAAGAGACCATCGAAAGCTTGAAAGAGAAGGGGTTTGTTAGTTTCTGAACAAAGATGCTTGTCTGAAGCTTGGGAGAGAGTGGGGGGGGGGGGGGGGGGGGGTTTGTTCAGTTTCTGAAAGATCAAAAATAAAATGTGGTCGTGAAATAAAATGATTCGGGGTCATGCTTCTGCATCAGAATGTGCCTCGAATCGTCAAGGGTGTTCCTGAGCTCCATCAGCTCAAGAAACTTCAGTTATTTTCCTCTGTTCTAATATTATCTATTATTGAGACATTTGGATCAAAGTGATACAAGTTCTTAGCGAACTTGGATTTTAAAGGGATACTTCTCCTAAGTTTGAATTTGAAGCTTGAATGCAGCATCAATGATTTTTTATATTTTTGGTAAATTACACTTTACCCCCTGAAGTTTATACCAAAATCACTTAACCCTCCTGAAGTTTTTTTTTTTTTTTTTGGTTCCAAATTGGTGCATATAGGTTTAAATGTTAGCACCATCACTTCCTCTTTTGGTAATTTCTATCTACTCAAAACTTCCCTTCAAAACAAATCTACCTAAAACTTAATTGAAGGGGGCAAAATGTAGTTTATTAACTATATGGGGGGTTAAGTGATTTTGGGCTAAACTTCAGGCGGGTAATATGTAATGCACCCTTTTTTGTGTGGGGGTAAATACACCATCAATGCTACTTCTCAATTTGAGGGTTTTTTTTTTTTTTGAGGAACAAAAAGATTTCCTAGCTATCCCTATTCTCCTCCAGATTGCACCTGGTTACTGCATTCACCAGGAACCACAACCTCGGGAAGGCTAGGGACAGGTTGAAAAGCCCAATTGCCTTCATTCACCAAACTAGTCTATGAGCTCTCTTTCAATAGAAAAGAGGCAATACCGGGGGGGGGGGGGTTCGCCACGGGGGAGATTCCTCCTTTGAGACCCCGAAGCCGGATGGCGGAAAGACAAGCACACTCAATATGTGCCTTCTCACATTGCATATTCTGGATCTCGATATATCATTCGCAAAAGGCCAAAGCCTCAGGGTGTGTTTGGCATTGTTTTTGGAGGCCTAGTTTTGTGTCAAAACTAGTTCCGCTTACTAAACTGGTTTTGGTATAAGATTTTAATGTGTTTGGGATCCGATTAGAAAGTTGGTTTTTCAAAACCAAAATTTTTTCAATCATCAAAACCCAAAAGCATAAATTTTCTACTTTTGGGTTCTTGAGGTAAGTAGGCAAAATAATAATTAAGAGAAACTATTGAGAATAGCGTATTTGTTGTAAAGAGAAACTATTGTAAAGAGAAAATTAAAAGGGGGAATTAGGTATAGGTTCTTAACTATTTTGCAATATTAGTTGCAGGACACCATAATTTGTTGTATTAGCTAAGGTCCCTCCCCTATCTTCTCCCACTCTCGTGAGCTCAACCCCGGCGCTCGATCCCGACAACCCCAAGCAACTCCGGCGACCCCGACCTCAACGACCTTGACCCTGACTCCGACCTCAACCCCGGCGACCTCGACCTTGACTCCGACGACCTTGCCTAGGGTTAGGTCTAGGGGTAGCCGGGTAGGTCTAGGGTTCATCCAATGGCTTGGGGGTCTAGGGTTCATCCCATGTCTTGTAGATTAGGTCCGGTCGAGGGGGGGGGGAGGGGGGGGGCAGGGGTTCGGTTAGGTCCGACAGCGGCAGGTGAGGGGGTTCGATTAGGTTCGACGACAGTGGGGGAGGGGGGGGCGGGGGTTCGGTTAGGTCCAACGGCGACGGCGAGGGAGGGGGGGCAGGCGGGAGGGACTTGAGCTATATTTCAAAATTACTGTATCATGCAACTAAAAGTCATCTCTCAAAAAAGGACTTATGTCAAACTACCCCAAATTAAAACCAAGAGAATATATACATATCATATTATAGAGAGAGAAAATTAATATAGAGAATATTTTAGAGAAAATATATTATAGATATAAAATTATTATAGAGAGAAAATTCTAAAAAGAATAATATAGGCAGAGAGAGTAATAAATAAATAAAGATACAGTGAGAGACAATAACGTAGAGGGGAGAAAAATATTAATTATAGAGAGAGAAGATATCATAAAGAGAGAAAATATTCAAGAGAGAAAATGTTATAGAAAGAATATTTTACAAAGAGAAAATATTGTAAAAATGAGAATATTTTAGACAGAGAAATATTACAGAGAGGAAACATTGTAGAATAGGATATTTTAGAAAGAAAAAATCATAGAAAGAGAATATATTAGAGAGAAAAATGTTGTAAAGAGATAATATTTTAGAAAGAGAAAATATTGTAGTGAGAGAAAATGACGTAAAGAGGAAAAAATATTATACAGAGGAAATATCATAGCAAGAAAATGGTATAGAGAAAATATTGTTGAAAGAGATCGAAGATGTTGTAGATAAAAAAAATGTTATAGATAATATTTTAGAAAGATAAAATATTGTAGAGGGAAAATATTTTAGAAAGAGAATATTTTAGAGAGAGAAAAAATATTGTACAAAGAGAATATTTTAGAGAGAGAAAATGTTATAAAGAGAATATTTTAGAGAGCAAATATTTAAGAAAGAAATTGAAGAAGAGAAAATATTATAGAGAGAAAATATCATAGAGATAGAAATGATATAGAGAGAGGAGAAATAATATTATAGAGAGAAAATATTATATAGAGAGAATATTTTTAGAGAGAGAAAATCTTATAGAAAGGAAATATTTTAGAGAGAGAAAATATTATAGAATGAGTATATTTTAGAGAAAAAATATTGTAGAGAGAGAAAATATTATAGGGGAGTATTTTAGAGAGAAAATATTATAGAGAGAGAAAATGACGTAGAGAGAAGAGAAAATATTATAGAGAAAAAATATCATAGAGATAATATTGAAGAGAAAATAATGTAGGAAGAGAAAATATCGTAGAGAGAAAATATTAGAGAGAACATTTTAGAAAAATAAATATTGTAGAGAGAAATTGATATAAAAGAGAAGAAGAAAATATCATAGAGAGAAAATATTATAACGAAAAAATATTATAGATAGAAAATATTATAGAGAGAGTGATCTAAAGAGAAATATTATAAAGAGTGATTTATAGGCAGAGAGTATTACACAAACAATGCTTTAGAATAAGAAATTATTGGAGAGAGGAAATGATATAAAGAGGATATTATAGAAAGAATATACTATAGAAAAAGAAAGTGCTAGATCAAGTATGTTATATAGATAATGTTTTACAAATAGAATATTTAAAAATAGAGGAAATAACAGTAAAACTAGTTTTATGCTCAAAACTGGTTTATTGCTAAATACTCAAATATTGATAATTCTAGAACTGGTTTTCGATTGAATTAGAATGGCTCGTATGATTGAATTAGAATGGCTACCTTCGTGCGAGTGAATTAGAATGGCTACATTCGTACGAATAAATTTCAATGCCTATATTTGTTCGTACGAATGAATTAGAATTGCTATATTCGTATGAATAAATTAGAATGATTTGTACGAATGAATTAGAATGGCTACCTTCGTATGAAGGAATCAGAATTGCTATATTCGTATGAATGAATTAGAATAGCTACATTCGTTCATATGAATAATTAGAATTGCTATATTCATGCGAATGAATTAGAATGACTCGTACAAATGAATTAGACAGGCAACCTTCGTACGAATGAATTAGAATGACTATATACGTATGAATGAATTAGAATGGATACTTTCATTCGTAAGACTGAATTAGAATAACTACATTCGTAAGAATGAATTAGAATAGCTTGTATGAATGAAATAGAATGGGTATTTTCTTACGAATGAATTAGAATGACTATATTCGTATGAATAAATTAGAATGGCTACATTCGTTCGTATGAATGAATTAGATTGGCTACATTCCTATGAATGAATTAGAATAGCTCGTACGAATGAATTAGAATGGCTACCTTCATAAGAATGAATTAGAATGACTATATTTATTCGAATGACTTAGAATGGCTACATTCGTACAAATGAATTAGAATGGCCCGTACGAATAAATTAGAATAGCTACATTCGTATGAATGAAATAGAATGGGCTATACGAATGAATTAGAATGGCTACCTTCGTACGAATGGATTAAAATGGCAATATTCGTACAAATGAATTTGAATGGCTATATTTGTTCATACGAATAAATTAGAATGGCTATATTCGTACGAATGAATTAGAATAGCTTATACGAATGAATTAGAATGACTACCTTCGTACGAATGAATTAGAATGGCTATATTCATACGAATGAATTAGAATGGCTATATTCGTACGAATTAATTAGAATGGCTCGTACGAATAAATTTGAATGGCTACCTTCGTAAGAATGAATTTGAATGGCTACATTCGTACGAATGAATTAGAATAGCTATATTCCTTCGTACGAATTAATTAGAATGGCTATATTCGTAGGAATGATATAGAATGGCTCGTACGAATAAATTAGAATGTCTACCTTCGTACGAATAAATCATAATAGCTATATTCGTACAAATGAATTAGAATCACTACATTCATTTGTATGAATGAATTATAATGGCTACATTCGTACGAATAAATTAGAATGGTTCGTATGAATTAATTAGAATAGCTACCTCCGTACGAATGAATTAGAATGGCTACATTCATACAAATTAATTATGATGGCTATATTTGTTCGTACAAATGAATTATAATTACTACATTCGTATGAATAAATTAGAATGACTCATATGAATGAATTAGAATGTGTACCTTCATACGAATGAATTAGAATGACTATATTTGTACGAATGAATTAAAATGGCTCGTACGAATAAATTAGAATGGCTACATTCGTACGAATAAATTATAGTAGCTCTTACAAATCAATTAGAATGACTTCCTTCGTATGAATGAATTAGAATGGCTACATTTGTACGAATGAATTAGAATGGCTATATTCGTACGAATGAATTAGAATGGCTATATTCGTTTGTATGAATGAATTAGAATGGCTACATTCGTACGAATGAATTAGAATGGCTCGTACGAATGAATTAGAATAGCTACCTTTGTACGAATAAATTAGAATGGCTACATTCGTACGAATAAATTAGAATGGCTGGATCCGTTCGTACAAATGAGTTAGAATAGCAACATTCGTACGAATGAATTTGAATGGCCCGTACGATTGAATTAGAATGGCTACCTTCGTACGAATGAATTAGAATAGCTACATTCGTATGAATAAATTTGAATAGCTATATTTGTTTGTACAAATAAATTGTTGGAATTAAATCCCATTATCAGAGTCGCAACAGAAGCAAAAGGGAGATCCGAAGATCTTACGGTGTATGTTTCATACAATTAATTCTGCAAAACAATCTACATGCAAATCTATGATCTTCGCATATATACGGACACCGTAGAGGCATACTATGATCTACGGAAGACATGCATGCATCTAGTTAGGTGTTTAGAATCATCATACCTTGCGGATCTATGATCCGAAGAGAACAGAACGATGATGAACCGCACGTGAATCGCAAGGGAAGCTATTGGATGACACATTGTTCTTTGCGAATGGAGGAATCCTCGAAGTCCTATCTCTGAGTGCAAGGACTACGAGCAGACGGAGGAATTTTTTACGAAGATGACGACGAGCAGCGAGATCTCCTCCTTTTCTCTCTCTTCTTTCTTCTCCTTCCTTCCTCCTTCTTCTTCATTCTTCTTCCTCTTTCTTCCTTGGCCGAAACCACAAAGAGGGAGAGAGAGAAAGAGGAGGTTTGGGTTTTCTGGAGAGGGAGAGACCTAGGGCCGGCCCCCTCTCCCTCCAATCCCTTTTTAGGGTTTCTACATGTCTATCGTGAAGCCTGGACAAAAATGCCCTTCACAAAAAGTGAAACATTGTAAGAGAGATTGAGTGAGGTGCGCTACTTGGAATCGAGTTCCGTCAACACCTATGAGCTCCTGGAATTATTTTGCTCATTTTACGATCCATATTTAATATGTTCTGAGCCATATTTTAGTATTTACCAAAATACCCCTATGACTCTTAACACATGTGAATTAGGTTCTTAGGCTCCGGGCTTGTGCTCCATCACGCTACTTTGCATCCAACATATCCAACCAGGTCGGGGAACAATTCCTATACACAACGACAGGGTGGAACCTTCAGGGTTTAGGATCTTTAGCTCCAACCGGATCCCTGATTAACTGTTCCGGTAACACACCAAAAGTTCCGTTAATCAACCCTAATCCGATTAACCCGCGTAGCCATCCAGAGTGTGACACGAGTTGAACTCTAGTGATCTTAAACTTATATTACTCCCTCGTAACCCTGTTCTCTACTATACTCTGATAATCCTTAGTCCCTTCTATTACTAGTGCCATGATACGACTCGGGCGGTGGGGAGCATCGTCAGATCCCGATCGATCATTTGACTAGGATTTGATGACTTGTCATCTATAACACCACACACCTTCCGGTGCTATGCCTAGTATCCGGAACGTCATCAGTCATACTGATAACCACCAGGCCTGGGTTAACTGTGTGGACAGATTGACTCATCAAAACGTACCCATCCAACACTAGACGTCGGATAACCAGTAAGGATTGCATGCCACTCAAGCGCTAGCCGGGTAACCCAACATACCGTGGTATTAGACTATGGAAGGTCTACACACGTTGGCACATCAAAGCACCACACAACTGGTTGGCCTAGTGTACATGGTCCCTCAGGGTTAAAGACAGATTATCTATAATAGTAAGATGGTTTATGCACCAGTGTCTGAATCACTAAACTATGCACCGTCTTGGTTCCTATTCAACACGATCATCGTGCTTGATCAGGTGAATGGGAATCTCATGTTCCCGTGGTGGAGACTTCACTACATCCTTTACCTGTAAATAGCTTATTCTCGATGAAGCGACCGGCATCACCAAAGTTGTGAACTAGTTCTAGGTCTACACAGAACTAGTCCACTGGGTCTCCCAAGCATGGATCCACCATGCGCCTTAGTGGCCTACTGTGTTCCCTATGGTCCTTTTATTATATATGTATTAACGTATGCCAAAGTAGTATTCTAATTAAAGCAATAACCAAAGTCATCTTTATTAAAGTTAATACAGAAAATCCATGCTCAGGACACACGAGCTACAACAATCTTCCACTTGGCCTAGCGGGAAATAATAGTCTTAACTCCCATGGCATCCACGTGCTTCTCAAAAGCCTTGGTCGGTAACGCCTTTGTGCAAGGGTCTGCCATGTTATCTACAGACGCCACCTGAGTCAATGCAACCTCCCCTCGCTTCTGCAAGTCCCGGATAATGTAGTATTTCCGCTCAATGTGCTAACTTTTCTGGTGATATCTTGGCTCCTTGGATTGTGCTACTACTCCACTATTGTCGCAGTAAAGGACAATAGGATCTTGAGCTCCCGGTATATATCCTAAGTCTATGAGAAACTTCTTGAGCCACACTGCTTCGTTGGCTACTTCGCACGCCGCAACGTACTTAACCTCTGTCGTAGAATCCGCGATGCATCCCTGCTTCATGCTCCTTTAACTAACAGCTCCTCCTCCCAATGAAAACACAAACCCTGATGTCGATCTCCTAGATTCCGGATTTGCTGCAAAGTCAGAATCCGTATATCCAATCGGTATCAGTTCATGTGAAGAGTAAACTAACTCATAATCACTTGTCATATGGAGATACTTGAGTATATTTTTTATAGCAGTCCAGTGCCCTAGACTCGAATTTGACTGATTCCTGCCTATCATGTCTACTGCATAGCATATATCTGGTCTCTTGTACTGTACAGCATATATCAGACTCCCTATAGCCGAAGCATAAGGTATCTTCTGCATCTATGCTCTCTCCTCAGAAGTCTTAGGACCCTGATCCTTGGACAATTTTATTCCATATCTGAATGGAATGAGTTCCTTCTTGGAGTTGTGCATACTGAATCTGACCAAGATAGTATCTATGTAGGCTGACTATGACAGCAAGAGAATCTTGTTCTAGCTTTGAGTTACCTTGATCCCCAGAATATAACTCGCTTCACCCAGGTCTTTCATGTCAAATTGAAGGATAACCACACCTTCACTGTAGACAACAGTCCAATATTATTTCCACGTTCTGTTCAAACCCATAAGACTGGATAGCCTGATCAAAATGCATGTTCTAACTTCTGGATGCTTGCTTCAGTCCATAAATGGACCTTTGTAACTTGCACACCAGACTTTCCTGACCTTTTGCGACAAAGCCTAGAGGCTGAGATATGTAGATGTCTTCTTTCAAATCCCCATTAAGGAATGCGGTCTTGATGTCCATTTGTCAAATCTCCCAATCATAATGGGCTGCAATGGATAAGAGGATCCAGATAGACTTAAGCATAGCCACTGGCGAAAAGGTTTCGTCATAGTCGATCCCTTCTCGCTGGGTATAACCCTTAGCGACTAGTCTAGCTTTGTAAGTCTCAACGGTACCATCCGGACCTCTTTTTCTTTTATACACCCACTTACACCCAACAGGTTTAATATTGTGAGGTGGTGTTACAAGTATCAAGACCGAGTTTTGGGACATCGATGTCAGTTCTGCCTCCATGGCTTCCTGCCATGCTGCATGGTCAGAGGATACCATCGCTTTGTCATAGTTCAAAGGATCATCCTCCTGAAACTCTGGATCTACCAAGAAGGCTTCTCTAATGTATCTATCAGGAGCTCTTATGGTCCTTCCATTACGACAAGCCTACGGTGGTTCCGCAGGAGTCAATTCAACAGTATCGTTTATCTTAGTGGTATTAGCTCCCACTACGTTTTCTGTCTATATACTCCCATCAGTACCAAGCAGTTCTTGAAGAACTACTTTGCTGGTGGACTTATGGTTTATTAAATAATCATGCACCAGGAATACGGTGTTTGTCGAGACAACAACCTTTCTATCATCAAGATTATAAAATAAACCACCCTTTGTCCCTTTTGGATACTCAATGAATAGACATACCTTAGTCTTTGACTGCATCTTATCTCGCTTGTCCTTTCGCACATGTGCTGGACAACCCACTACAAAAAAAACAGTTATTACCGATGGACAATATCCGTCGGTAATATTAACATTCCGTCGGTAATATTTTATAGCGACGGAAGATATTTCCGTCGCCAGCTGTCGGGAAAAAAGGTGTCGGGGAAAACAATACGACGGACCAAATATTACCGTCGGTAATAATAATTAATACCGACGGTAATATAAAAGCCGTCGGTAAGATTTAAACAATTAAAAATTAATATAATATATTATTATCGATGATACATAATAATCCGTCGGTAATATATAAGACTTTTACCGACAGTTATAATATAACCCGTCGGTAATACTTTATATATTACCGACGAATAAATAGTTCACGTCGGTAATAATATATATATTACCGACGGCTATATATTTCCAGTCGGCAATAATATATATATTACCGACGGATATTATGTTCCGTCAGCAACTTATTTATAATTTAAAAAAAAATAAAAACTTTAGTACCGACGGAATAATTAATTTCTGTCGGTAATAAGTATGTTTTTTTTTTTAATAAATTTACCTAAATAAATAATGTTATTTAATTCCTGTGATTTACAACAATACCACAATATATTACCACAATTTATCAAATATTACCACAATTTATAAAATATTACCGCAAATTTTAAAATATTACCTAAATTGATAAAAAATTACAGCAAATTATCAAATAATAACCATATATTACAAAATAATATTTACACAATCCGATTCACCGATTTAGAGTCTAAGTGTTGGAAAATCATAAGTTAGCGTGTTTCGGATATGAAACAGGTTTGGATTTGATCCGATCGTCATCGGATCGGCATCCGATAATTCGAACTTGGAATTATTCCGTATTTCGGACTTGCGAGTGAGTTCTAATTGGATATTTGACCAATTTACGTTCTGATTCACCGATTTAGAGTCTAAGTGCTGGAAAATGATAAGTTAGCGTGTTTCGGATTTGAAATATGTTTGGATTCGATCGGATCATCATCGGATCGGCATCCGATAATTCGAAGTTGGAATTATTCCGTATTTCGGACTTGCGAGCGAGTTCTAATTGGATATTTGACCAATTTACGATCCGATTCACCGATTTAGAGTCTAAGTGTTGCAAAATCATAAGTTAGCGTATTTCAGATATGAAATAGGTTTGGATTCGATCGGATCATCATCGGATCGGCATCCGATAATTCGAAGTTGGAATTATTCCGTATTTCGGACTTGCGAGCAGGTTCTAATTGGATATTTGACCAATTTACGCTCCGATTCACCGATTTAGAGTCTAAGTGTTGGAAAATCATAAGTTAGCGTGTTTCGGATATGAAATAGGTTTGGATTCGATCCGATCGTCATCGGATCGGCATCCGATAATTCGAAGTTGGAATTATTTCGTATTTCGGACTTGCGAGCGAGTTCTAATTGGATATATATTTGACCAATTTACGCTCCGATTCACCGATTTAGAGTCTAAGTGTTGGAAAATCATAAGTTAGCGTGTTTCGGATATGAAATAGGTTTGGATTCGATCCGATCGTCATCGGATCGGCATCCGATAATTTGAACTTGGAATTATTTCGTATTTCGGACTTGCGAGCGGGTTCTAATTGGATATTTGACCAATTTACGCTCCGATTCACCGATTTAGAGTCTAAGTGTTGGAAAATCATAAGTTAGCGTGTTTCGGATATGAAATAGGTTTGGATTCGATCCGATCGTCATCGGATCGGCATCCGATAATTTGAACTTAGAATTATTCCGTATTTCGGACTTGCGAGCGGGTTCTAATTGGATATTTGAGCAATTTACGCTCCGATTCACCGATTTAGAGTCTAAGTGTTGGAAAATCATAAGTTAGCATGTTTCGGATATGAAATAGGTTTGGATTCGATCCGATCGTCATCGGATCGGCATCCGATAATTCGAACTTGGAATTATTCTGTATTTCGGACTTGCGAGCGGGTTCTAATTGGATATTTGAGCAATTTACGATCCGATTCACCGATTTAGAGTCTAAGTGCTGGAGAATCATAAGTTAGCGTACGTGTTTCGGATTTGAAATAGGTTTGGATTCGATCGGATCATCATCGGATCGGCATCCGATAATTCGAACTTCGAATTATTCCGTATTTCGGACTTGCGAGCGGGTTCTAATTGGATATTTGAGCAATTTACGATCCGATTCACCGATTTAGAGTCTAAGTGTTGGAAAATCATAAGTTAGCGTGTTTCGGATTTGAAATAGGTTTGGATTCGATCGGATCGGCATCCGATAATTCGAAGTTGGAATTATTCCGTATTTCGAACTTGCGAGCGGGTTCTAATTGGATATTTGACCAATTTATGCTCTGATTCACCGATTTAGAGTCTAAGTGTTGGAAAATCATAAGTTAGCGTGTTTTGGATTTGAAATAGGTTTGGATTCTATCGGATCATCATCGGATCGGCATCCGATAATTCGAAGTTGGAATTATTCCGTATTTCGGACTTGCGAGCGAGTTCTAATTGGATATTTGACCAATTTATGCTTCGATTCACCGATTTAGAGTCGAAGTGTTGAAAAATCATAAGTTAGCGTGTTTCGGATATGAAATAGGTTTGGATTCGATCGGATCGTCATCGGATCGGCATCCGATAATTCCAAGTTGGAATTATTCTGTATTTCAGACTTGCGAGCGGGTTCTAATCGGATATTTGAACAATTTACGATCCGATTCACCGATTTAGAGTCTAAGTATTGGAAAATCATAAGTTAGCGTGTTTTAGATATGAAATAGGTTTGGATTCGATCGGATCGGCATCCGATAATTCCAAGTTGGAATTATTCCATATTTCGGACTTGCGAGCGGGTTCTAATCGGATATTTGAACAATTTACGATCCGATTCACCGATTTAGAGTCTAAGTGTTGGAAAATCATAAGTTAGCGTGTTTCGGATATGAAATAGGTTTGGATTAATTCGATTGGATCGTCATCGGATCGGCATCCGATAATTTCAAGTTGGAATTATTCCGTATTTCGGACTTGCGAGCGGGTTCTAATTGGATATTTGAACAATTTACGATCCGATTCACCGATATAGAGTCTAAGTGTTGGAAAATCATAAGTTAGCGTGTTTCGGATATGAAATAGGTTTGGATTCGATCGGATCGTCATCGGATCGGCATCCGATAATTCGAACTTGGAATTATTCTGTATTTCGGACTTGCGAGCGGGTTCTAATTGGATATTTGACCAATTTACAATCCGATTCACCGATTTAGAGCTAAGTGTTGGAAAATCATAAGTTAGCGTGTTTCGGATTTGAAATAGGTTTGGATTCGATCGGATCGTCATCGGATCGGCATCCGGTAATTCGAACTTGGAATTATTCCGTATTTCGGACTTGCGAGCGGGTTCTAATTGGATATTTGACCAATTTACAATCCGATTCACCGATTTAGAGCTAAGTGTTGGAAAATCATAAGTTAGCGTGTTTCGGATTTGAAATAGGTTTGGATTCGATCGGATCGTCATCGGATCGGCATCAGATAATTCGAACTTTGAATTATTCCGTATTTTGGACTTGCGAGCGGGTTCTAATTGGATATTTGACCAATTTACGATCCGATTCACCGATTTAGAGTCTAAGTGTTGGAAAATCATAAGTTAGCGTGTTTCGGATTTGAAATAGGTTTGGATTCGATCGGATCGTCATCGGATCGGCATCCGATAATTCGAAGTTGGATATATTCCGTATTTCAAACTTGCGAGCGGGTTCTAATCGGATATTTGATCAATTTACGCTCCGATTCACCGATTTAGAGTCTAAGTATTGGAAAATCATAAGTTAGCTAGCGTGTTTCGAATATGAAATAGGTTTGGATTCGATCAGATCGTCATCGGATCAACATCCGATAATTCCAAGTTGGAATTATTCCGTATTTCGGACTTGCGAGCGGGTTCTAATCGAATATTTGAACAATTTACGATCCGATTCACCGATTTAGAGTCTAAGTGTTGGAAAATGATAAGTTAGCGTGTTTCGGATATGAAATAGGTTTGGATTAATTCGATCAGAACTTCATCGGATCGGCATCCGATAATTCCAAGTTGGAATTATTCCGTATTTCGGACTTGCGAGCGGGTTCTAATTGGATATTTGAACAATTTATGATCCGATTCACCGATTTAGAGTCTACGTGTTGGAAAATCATAAGTTAGCGTGTTTCGGATATGAAATAGGTTTGGATTCGATCGGATCGTCATCGGATCGGCATCCGATAATTTGAACTTGGAATTATTCTGTATTTCGGACTTGCGAGCGGGTTCTAATTGGATATTTGACCAATTTACGCTCCGATTCACCGATTTAGAGTCTAAGTGTTGGAAAATCATAAGTTAGCGATTTTCGGATATGAAATAAATTTGGATTCGATCGGATCGTCATCGGATCGGCATCAGATAATTCAAAGTTGGAATTATTTTGTATTTCGGACTTGCGAGCGGGTTCTAATTGGATATTTGACCAATTTACGCTCCGATTCACCAATTTAGAGTCGAAGTATTGAAAAATCATAAGTTAGCGTGTTTAGGATATGAAATAGGTTTGGATTCGATCGGATCGTCATCGGATCGGCTTTCGATAATTCGAAGCTGGAATTATTCCGTATTTTGGACTTGCGAGCGGGTTCTATTCGGATATTTGAACAATTTACGATCCGATTCACCGATTTAGAATCTAAGTGTTGGAAAATCATAAGTTAGCGTGTTTCGGATATGAAATAGGTTTGGATTAATTCGATCGGATCGTCATCGGATCGGCATCCGATAATTCCAAGTTGGAATTATTCCGTATTTCGGACTTGTGAGCGGGTTCTAATTGGATATTTGAACAATTTACGATCCGATTCACCGATTTAGAGTCAAAGTGTTGGAAAATCATAAGTTAGCGTGTTTCGGATATGAAATAGGTTTGGATTCGATCGGATCGTCATCGGATCGGCATCCGATAATTCGAACTTGGAATTATTCCGTATTTCGGACTTGCGAGCGGGTTCTAATTGGATATTTGACCAATTTACAATCCGATTCACCGATTTAGAGCTAAGTGTTGGAAAATCATAAGTTAGCGTGTTTCGGATTTGAAATAGGTTTGGATTCGATCGGATCGTCATCGGATCGGCATCCGATAATTCGAACTTGGAATTATTCCGTATTTCGGACTTGCGAGCGGGTTCTAATTGGATATTTGACCAATTTACGATCCGATTCACCGATTTAGAGTCTAAGTGTTGGAAAATCATAAGTTAGCGTGTTTCGGATTTGAAATAGGTTTGGATTCGATCGGATCGGCATCCGATAATTCGAAGTTGGAAATATTCCGTATTTCGGACTTGTGAGCGGGTTCTAATCGGATATTTGACCAATTTACGCTCCGATTCACCGATTTAGAGTCTAAGTATTGGAAAATCATAAGTTAGCTAGCGTGTTTCGAATATGAAATAGGTTTGGATTTGATTGGATCGTCATCGGATTGGCATCCGATAATTCCAAGTTGGAATTATTCCGTATTTCGGACTTGCGAGCGGGTTCTAATAGGATATTTGAACAATTTATGATCCGATTCACCGATTTAGAGTCTAAGTGTTGGAAAATCATAAGTTAGCGTGTTTCGGATATGAAATAGGTTTGGATTAATTCGATCGGATCGTCATCGGATCGGCATCCGATAATTCCAAGTTGGAATTATTCCATATTTCGGACTTACGAGCGGGTTCTAATTGGATATTTGAACAATTTACGATCCGATTCACCGATTTAGAGTCTAAGTGTTGGAAAATCATAAGTTAGCGTGTTTCGGATATGAAATAGGTTTGGATTCGATCGGATCGTCATCGGATCGGCATCCGATAATTCGAACTTGGAATTATTCCGTATTTCGGACTTGCGAGCAGGTTCTAATTGGATATTTGACCAATTTACACTCCGATTCACCGATTTAGAGTCTAAGTGTTGGAAAATCATAAGTTAGCATGTTTCGGATATGAAATAGGTTTGGATTCGATCGGATCGTCATCGGATCGGCATCCGATAATTCGAAGTTGGAATTATTTCGTATTTCGGACTTGCGAGCGGGTTCTAATTGGATATTTGACCAATTTACGCTCCGATTCACCGATTTAGAGTCGAAGTGTTGAAAAATCATAAGTTAGCGTGTTTCGGATATGAAATAGGTTTGGATTCGATCGGATCGTCATCGGATCGGCATCCGATAATTCGAAGTTGGAATTATTCCGTATTTCGGACTTGCGAGCGGGTTCTAATCGGATATTTGAACAATTTACGATCCGATTCACCGATTTAGAATCTAAGTGTTGGAAAATCATAAGTTAGCGTGTTTCGGATATGAAATAGGTTTGGATTAATTCGATCGGATCGTCATCGGATCGGCATCCGATAATTCCAAGTTGGAATTATTCCGTTTTTCGGACTTGCGAGCGGGTTCTAATTGGATATTTGAACAATTTACGATCCGATTCACCGATTTAGAGTCTAAGTGTTGGAAAATCATAAGTTAGCGTGTTTCGGATATGAAATAGGTTTGGATTCGATCGGATCGTCATCGGATCGGCATCCGATAATTCGAACTTGGAATTATTCCGTATTTCGGACTTGCGAGCGGGTTCTAATTGGATATTTGACCAATTTACAATCCGATTCACCGATTTAGAGCTAAGTGTTGGAAAATCATAAGTTAGCGTGTTTCGGATTTGAAATAGGTTTGGATTCGATCGAATCATCATCGGATCGGCATCCGATAATTCGAACTTGGAATTATTCCGTATTTCGGACTTGCGAGCGGGTTCTAATTGGATATTTGACCAATTTACGATCCGATTCACCGATTTAGAGTCTAAGTGTTGGAAAATCATAAGTTAGCGTGTTTTGGATTTGAAATAGGTTTGGATTCGATTGGATCGGCTTCCGATATTTCGAAGTTGGAAATATTCCGTATTTCGGACTTGTGAGCGGGTTCTAATCGGATATTTGACCAATTTACGGTCCGATTCACCGATTTAGAGTCTAAGTATTGGAAAATCATAAGTTAGCTAGCGTGTTTCGAATATGAAATAGATTTGGATTCGATCGGATCGGCATCCGATAATTCCAAGTTGGAATTATTCCGTATTTCGGACTTGCGAGCGGGTTCTAATCAGATATTTGAACAATTTACGATCCGATTCACTGATTTAGAGTCTAAGTGTTGGAAAATCATAAGTTAGCGTGTTTCGGATATGAAATAGGTTTGGATTAATTCGATCGGATCGTCATCGGATCGGCATCCGATAATTCCAAGTTGGAATTATTTCGTATTTCGGACTTGCGAGCGGGTTCTAATTGGATATTTGAACAATTTACGATCCGATTCACCGATTTAGAGTCTAAGTGTTGGAAAATCATAAGTTAGCGTGTTTCGGATATGAAATAGGTTTGGATTCGATCGGATCGTCATCAGAATTGCATCCGATAATTCGAAGTTGGAATTATTTCGTATTTCGGACTTGCGAGCGGGTTCTAATTGGATATTTGACCAATTTACGCTCCGATTCACCGATTTAGAGTCGAAGTATTGAAAAATCATAAGTTAGCGTGTTTCGGATATGAAATAGGTTTGGATTCGATCGGATAGTCATCGGATCGGCATCCGATAATTCCAAGTTGGAATTATTCCGTATTTCGGACTTGCGAGCGGGTTCTAATCTTATATTTGAACAATTTACGATCCGATTCACCGATTTAGAGTCTAAGTGTTGGAAAATCATAAGTTAGCGTGTTTCGGATATGAAATAGGTTTGGATTCGATCGGATCGTCATCGGATCGGCATCCGATAATTCGAACTTGGAATTATTCCGTATTTCGGACTTGCGAGCGGGTTCTAATTGGATATTTGACCAATTTACGATCCGATTCACCGATTTAGAGTCTAAGTGTTGGAAAATCATAAGTTAGCATGTTTCGGATTTGAAATAGGTTTGGATTCGATCGGATCGTCATCGGATCGGCATCCGATAATTCGAACTTGGAATTATTCCGTATTTCGGACTTGCGAGCGGGTTCTAATTAGATATTTGAATAATTTACGATCCGATTCACCGATTTAGAGTCTAAGTGTTGGAAAATCATAAGTGTGATAATATGATCTAAACTTAAATTAGTAAGATTCATATTTTTTGCTAATATTATAAAGATTAGTAAGTACCTGATCATGAGGATGAGCCACCACTAGACTGGCTTATGAAATCATAAAATTTACGCTCCAGTTCCCTGCGAGCTTCTCTTTCCTCATCAAGGGCCTTCTTCTCCGCCTCAACCCTTTGCTCGAGGGCCTGCCTCTGCTCTCGCTCCGCCTCAATCCTCTGCTCGAGGGCCTGCCTCTGCTCTCGCTTCGCGTCTAGCACAGACTGCAGCTGAGTGATAGCACCGGTCTGGGTGTCCCGTGCCCTCGAGCGCATACCCTCTCGTCCAAAGTAGGAGGAGGGCGTGACTCCAAGGCCCGTACAGAGGACACGGCCATGCGTGGCAGGTCTCAGCACAGTATCCATCGCTGAGTCGACAGATACTGAGCTGGAGGAGGAGCCGGCCTCGCCCGACGGGGTCACCAGAAGTCGCATCCTCTCCTATATAAAAACAACCAATGATATTCAATGATATTTTATGGCATATGTATAAGAATATATTAACAGTAATTTAATTACTTACCACTTGCGAGGCAACCCTGTCGTCCAGAAATGCCCCATCGATACGCCACCTCCTAGAGGCCTCAAAAGGTCAATCCTATTAGGCTCGTGGCCCAAGGACTGTGTCTGTTGGACATATAAAATAAATAGATAAGTTAATATAACATGTATAGAGCTTTAAATAATAACAATGTTTGTATCATTTACCAGCTACTGGCAAGCTGGGGCATGGAGGTCCTCCCCTTCACTGGAGCAGGTGGCGTCGAGGCACTTTTATTCTGCTTGCATATAGCAGATTTCGCCTGTGTCAATCGATTAAATTTTGAAACATCAATACAAATTTTTAGTATAACATTAAAACAAGTACGAATCAATAAAATTATAATTATACTTGAAAGTGAGGGATGGCCCAGTGAGCGACCAAAAACTGTAGAACGTGTAGCGGTGGCGCGTCTCTCGTCCCGACCGCAGCCTGTACCTCCTCAGCCGGATGGCCGACCAAGTAACCGTAGAGCTGGTAGAGCTCGTGACGGTAATCCCTGTACCGCTCACCCATTATCTTCCACAAGTCCTCCCGATGGGTGTCGGTTTCCATGTTCTCCCATTTAAATTTCTCCTGTAAAATCAATTTAGAAACAAGTCATTTTATCAAATCAAATTATAAAGAAGTACGATATTATTCTAAAATGCTTTAATGAAACTAACGTACCAAAAACTGCTGATACATCCTCTCCTTATAGGATGCATCAATGTTCTTCTACCCCCTTAACCCCACAATCGGGGCATTCCTCTCCTCCCGTACTATAATACCGACCCACGTGGCGGCGTTAGAAGCGTGCTCGCCCACAAAGGTCCTGCCGCTCCACTGTAGGGAAAGCGGCTCGCGTAAGGCCGACAAGCGCCAGGCCGTCGTCACGCCCCGGTCGCCTACGTGCCTGGTGATCCTCGACCCTGCAAATAAAATATACATCAGTACTGAAGAAGTATTTACAATATGTATAAAACTTTAGATCTAAACATTACCTGTGGGCGTAGACGCTGTAGCCGAGTGCTGAGCACTGCTCGAAGCTCCGGAGGCTGCGACCACATCAGGAGCTGGTGTGGAGAGAGGAACAGCACTACTAGATCCGGACGGCTCAGCCTCGGACCCTGGGGTGGCAGCTGGAGCGCTCCGAGCTACCCCACCCCTGCCTCTACAAACATATAATCGTGATGCCATCTGAAACAATTTAATTTACATATGAAATAGTAAGATTTACATATGAAACAATATGAAACAGTTTGATTTACATATGAAACAGTATGATTTATGAAACAATATGAAACAGTTTGATTTACATATGAAACGGTATGATTTACATATGAAACAATATAAATTAATATGATATACATATGAAACAATATGATTTATATATGAAACAATTTGATTTAAATATGAAACAATTTGATTTACATACGGTCTAGTCATTTTCTGTCTCATCTCTGTCACTCTCATCGCATCTCTCTTCTATCATTTGATCTGCATTCGCTGTCCAGTTTATATTGTCGACATCTTCATTTTCGTCGTGCACTGCGTCGACAATAATTATCTCATCATTCTGGTATGTATCCAAATCATCATCGATGACCCCCGCATCCTTGTCTCCCATGTCATAAAAATCTCTGGGTGGTGACCTGACTATAATTTGCCAACCTGGAGAGGTATTATCCGGTGCATAAAATATCTGTTGCGCTTGAGAGGCAAGAATGAATGGATCTTCATATTGGGTATTCAATCTCTTGCCAGTATTGATGCTGGTAAAACCGTATTTATCGACATTATAACCAGTCCCATGATTATTAATATCATACCAATCATATTTGAATAATACGATCTGATTTTGGCCAAGGAATTTAATCTCGAGAATCTCGTTGAGGACGCCGTAGAAGTCGATATTTTCTAATTCTTCTTGCTCACCGTTGACGACAACCCCACTATTTTGGGTTCTTCGTGATTTTTTACTATCTTTCGTCCGAAATCTATAACCGTTCATGATATAACCATCGTACGATATTGCGTCTTGCAAAGGACTACAAGATAAGCGCCAGAGATCCTCATTCATCAGCGGATCGTGGTTGTCGTGCAGCTCTTGTGCCTATAATAATCACATGACATTAATGATATGAACACATAATTATTGTTCGGTAATGAATGTCAATAAAATCCAGTAATGATGTGAATACTTACGTGTTTCTCGAACCACGATGGGAATTCACGATCATGAATTTGGGGAGCATTTCGAGTACCCCGATTATTAATGATGGCTTTATGCTTCCTGTTTTACAGGTTATGAATTAGATTATAATTAGCACATATACTTAATGAATGGACTGAAAGAATGAGTAAATGATCGTAAAATGCTTACTCAATGAATGGCCATACTTCATCACATTGGCGCAACACATACATATGTGCCTGTTGAATCTCATCTACAGACAATCGACGGGTTTTTCCTCCTCCTACAGGTCTACCCATTTCGACAAATATAGACAGACCCCCATCGAAGTCTATTGGACCACCGTCATAGTTCCGCTCAAGTTGATTGAATCGTGTGTCTATACCATGTAGGTATCTTGAGCAGAATGTTAGACATTCTTCTGCTAGGTATCCTTCAGCAATTGATCCCTCCGGACGACTTTTATTACGAACATATGATTTCAATGTTCGCAAGTACCTAATTTGAGAAAAAAATATTTGGATGAATATATCAAGAACGATCAAATACATTGTGCGAATGAGACAAGAGGATTACCTCTTGATAAAATACATCCAACGGTAATGAACTGGGCCACCGAGTTTGGCCTTATTTGCCAAGTGAACAGTCAAATGCACCATGACATCTAAGAAGGAAGGTGGAAATATCATCTCTAGCTTGCACAATGTGAGCGCAATATCCCTCTCCATCTGTTCAAGTTGGTCCACTCTAAGTACCTTCGAGCACAACTGTCTGAAAAAAGTGCTGAGCTCAATTAACGGACCGGACACCTGTTCGGTTAAATTCCCACGTATAGCAAGAGATAACAATCACTGCATAAGAACATGACAATCGTGACTCTTTAATCCAGACAACTTCCGGACGTTCTCTTGCACGCATCGTGCGATATTTGAAGAATAACCGTCTGGCATTTTCACAGACCGTAGGAATGCACATAAGGCTGCCTTTTGCTGTGAGCTCATGGTGTAGCATGCAACTGGCAACACATACTTATCCCCAATCTCTTGGGGATGAAGTGATTTTCGGATGCCCAACTCCTTAAGATCGAGACGAGATTTAAGATTATCCTTCGTCTTACCGTCGAGATTCAGCAGTATTCCTATAATTTTGTCACACACATTTTTCTCGATATGCATGACATCCAAGTTATGCCGCAAGAGTAGGCTGCTCCAGTACGGTAGTTTAAAGAAAATACTCTTCTTCTTCCAGTTATGCTCACGTGTAGAATCTTCATGCGTTCTCTTCTTTTTACCTTTCCCAAGTGCCACGGCATCAAGCTGATCCAATTCGCACAAGACTTCTACCCCCGAAAGCTGCTCCGGGGCCTTTGCAAGTTCCTTCTTGCCGTTGAAAGCTCTTTTGTTCTGCCTCCACTTATGGCCATCAACAAGGAATCGTCGATGGCCCATATAACAGAACTTGCCTCCATTCTTCAACCGTAATGAATCTGTCTCCTTATTGCATGTAGGGCACGCCAATTTTCCTTTAGTACTCCACCCGGATAAGTTGGCATATGCAGGAAAATCGTTGATGGTCCATAAAAGTGCCGCATGCATCCGAAAATTCTGGCGCAACGAGGCATCATACGTATCGGCCCCAACTTCCCATAACTCGTTCAACTCCTCAATCAACGGCTGCAAGTAAACGTCAATATCATTACCAGGCGACCTGGGTCCGGGAATGAGCAAGGAGAGCATTGTGTATGGCTTTTTTAAGCACATCCAGGGAGGCAAATTGTATGGAACTAGAACAACTGGCCAAATGCTGTACGACACACTCATATTCCCAAAGGGATTGAAGCCATCGCTAGCAAGCCCTAACCTGACGTTGCGAACTTCACATGCGAATTCAGGATAGGTATGATCAAAATCTTTCCACGTCAGAGAGTCGGCCGGATGTCTCATAATCCCGTCATCTGTACGTTCTCGTGCATGCCACCTCATGTGCTCAGCAGTCTTCGATGACATAAACAATCTCTGAAGCCTGTCCCTAAGCGGGAAGTATAGGAGAACCTTTGCAGATACATTTTTCTTCCTTCGACTAGTACTAGACTCGGTATCCGTCTCTTTATATCTCGTTGCTCCACATATGTGGCATGACCGCGCATGTTCGTACTCTTTCCGGTACAACATACAATCGTTCACGCATACATCAATTTTCTCATAACCCAGACCGAGATCTTTAATTGTCTTCTTCGCCTCGTAGAATGATTTCGGTACTGTCTCACCCATAGGAAAAGCCTCTTTCAGCAACTCTACCAACATATTAAATGACTTATTACTCCAACCATTGAGGCACTTCAAATGAAGAAGCTTTACAGTGAAAGAGAGTTTTGAAAACTTCTCACACCCCGGGTATAGAGGTTGTTCGGCATCTTTAAGCAATCTGTAGAACTTGTCCGCTTCGATATTGGGCTGATCACCTGATGGTGTTTTCGTGCCTATTCCACCTTGCAAATCATGTATCATACCCTGCATGTCATCATCATCGTCTGTATTAATATTATCATCAGCGATCACTGTGTTTATAGTTTCACCGTGAGCTGCCATGGGAACTGCATCTAGCTCCTCACCGTGCGAGAACAACCGGGTATAGCTAATGTCAATGCCACGCATTACCAGATCAACCTCACATTCCTCTTGAACCTTCCTAATCACCCTTCCGCAGTCTAAACAGGGACACACAATTTTTCCATCAAGCGATACAAGACGCTCAAATACAAAATCCAGAAATTTCCTGACTCCTTCTCTGTACTCTTGGCTCATGCGATTCGAATTACGCATCCAACTCTTATCGATCGAAGACATCTTCGTCTATCTGGCTATACAACACCTGACATATAATTTCAAACAATGTTATAAGACTCCGCACAATTTCGGTTTCGGTTCCCGGGTATGCAACACCGAACCAAAACTTCTACAGGCCATCCACATCCCTAAGGGATGGGTGTATTATGATGAGTAGACTAGTCACATAGTAAACCTAGGGTTGGTGGCCAGCATTTGAACTGCTGATAGTTCGAATGCTAGGCATAGCACCAAAGTTATGCGATAGTAAGTCAACAAGTCAGGGAGCCTCATCAAGTAAACACTTGGGGTCTGACGGTTCTCTCTATCGCTCGAGTAGATTTATGGCTTTAGCATACCTCATATCACACCGAACCGACAAAAACCGACCATTTCGGTTTCGGTTTTGGTTTTGATTTTTCGTAAACCGAAAAAAATATAACCGACAAAACCCACACCGAAACCGACCGACAAAACCGACGCTCACCCTAGTCTAAAAACTACATTTTGCCCCCCATTCCCCCATTCAATTCAGTTTTGATAGAATAAAAATCAATGTTTTAAAACATGAAAACTCGACTCGACTCGAAACCTTAATGAGTCGAGTAGACTCGACAACTCGGCTAAAACCTGACAAAACTCGAGTCGGATCGAAACTCAGCCGAGTCGGATCGAAACTCGAGTTTTGGACCGAGTCGGATCGAAACTCAGCCGAGTCGAGTCGACTCGGCCGAGTTTCGAGTCGACTCAGCGAGTTTTAAAATAGTGTAAAAATTACCAAATGTGGGAATTAACCAGTTTTGATAAGATAAAAATTACTCATATGAATGAATTGGAATAACTCATATGAATCGTATGATAATAACTCATATGAATGAATCGTATGAATGGATACATTCCCATTCGATTCCCCCCATTCAATTCAGTTTTGATAAGATAAAAATTATCAAATAAGGATGCAATTTTCATAAGGGAATTCAGTAGATGACAAAATTAGTATGCAATTTTGATAAGATAACATTTCAACCTTTAGTATGCAATTTGGAACAAATTAACCTAAGGGGGAAAGGGAGGAGGAGGAGGAGCTCACCAGCGATGGTCGGCAGGCCTCGGGAAGGAGGAGGAGCACTGGTGTCGCAGTCGGTGGCGCGAGAAAGGGGAGGGGTGGCCGGAGGTGCAAGGGAGGGGATGGGTGGCCGGCCGGAGGGGGGGTTTAGATCGAGAGAGAGAGAGAGAGAGGTGAGGGGAGGAAGTAGAGAAAGAGAGAGAGAGAGAGAGAGATAGAGAGAGAGAGAGAGGGAAGGCTAGCTAGGGAGGCCAGGGAGGGGGGAAATAGAGAGAGAGAGAGAGAGGGCCGGGAGGCCGGGGAGGGGCGGAGGTCGGGAGGGGGATGGGTGGCCGGAGGGGATCGCGGGGCTGCCGAAGGGGGACGGGGTCGCCGGACGGGTCGGGTCGATGAGAGAGAGAGAGATTGAGAGAGGGGCGCCGGAGGAGTTCGGTCGAAACACAAAAAGAAACGGATGGCTGCGGTGTTTATTAGAAGGGTTTTTACCGACGGAACTTATAAGTTCCATCGGTATAATTACTTTATACCGACGGTAGTATAATTTTCGTCGATAAAAATCAACGACGAAACTCAGGGTTCCATTTTTTTCCAGAGGCTCGGTTTTCACCCTGAGTTTCGTCGTGAAATTTTACTGACGGATATTTAATTCCCGTCGGTATCGTGCCGATGGCCATATAATTTCCATCGGTATAATTCATTATACCGACAGAAATATAACGTCCGTCGGTAAAAATCGACGATGGAACTCAGGGTTCTATTTTTTCCAGAGGCTCGGTTTTTACCCTGAGTTTCGTCGGGACAATTTTACCGACGGATATTTAATTACCGTCGGTATTGTGCCGACGGACATATTATTTCTGTCGGTAAAATTAGTTATACCGACGGAAATATAATGTCCGTCGGTATAATATCACGACGAAACACAGGGTGCCTTTTTTTTTCCAGAGACTCGGTTTTTACCCTGAGTTTCGTCGTGACATTGTACCGACGGACTTTATTTAGCCGTCGGTATAAAGTATTTTACCGATGGAGATATATGTACCGTCGGTATAAAGCATTTTACCAACGAATACTATGTGACCGTCGGTAATAAATGTGCAAAAAAAATTAAAAAAATTGAAGTTATAATACCGACGGATATTATAGTCATCGTCTGTAAAAAGTATATTATTACCGACGGTGATGATAATGTCCATCGGTAAAGACCCTATTTCTTGTAGTGACCCCAAATCCTAAAGTGCTACAGGCTTGGCTTGTGCTTCAACCACAGCTTCCAAGGAGTTAGAGGTACTGACTTTGATGGAACAAAATTCAAGGTATATACTGCCGTCTCTAGGGTATATCCCCAAAAACTAGGTGGCAATATTGCATAACTCATCATAGTCCAAACCATGTCTAACAAAGTTCGATTTCTCCTCTCAGATACAATGTTTTGTTACAGTGTCCCTGGTACAGTCAACTGGGATACAATCCCATGCTCATGCAGGTACCCAATAAATTCATCCGATAAGTATTCACCTCCTTGA
Organism: Chamaelirium japonicum; assembly: GCA_947650365.1. Lineage (NCBI taxonomy): Eukaryota > Viridiplantae > Streptophyta > Magnoliopsida > Liliales > Melanthiaceae > Chamaelirium > Chamaelirium japonicum. Next base: position 55,217,542 of record OX393554.1, on the reverse strand, counting down.
TCCGATCAAAGAGACTTGATACTCTTACCCGTCTGCTTTTCTGCTTCAGCTTTGAACTTCTTAAACTTATCAAAGGATTCAGACTTTCGCCGTATTAGGTATATGTATCCAAACCTCAAGTGATCATCCATGAAGGTGATAAAATACTCGAAGCCTCTTATGGCACGGACACTTATGGGCCCACGTACATCAGTATGTACCAACTCCAATACCTCCTGAGATATGCTACCTTTCGCCAGAAAGTTCTTTTAGTTATCTTTCCTTCCAAGCAAGACTCACACGTTGGTAGGCTCTCTGAAACATTTGGACTTAAAAGTCCTACCTTAACCAACATGTGAATCCTATCTGAGGCTATGTGTCCAAGCCTTAGATGCCAAAGGAGTGTTGGATTATCTGAGGGATTTTTTCTTTTAGATGAATTAAAAACACAGGCTTCAATTATGTTATCCTTCTTATGATTGGGGTTAATTACATAGAGACCATTATGTGTCTTTCCCTTATAAACAAAGGAACCATTCAATTTAATTGACACACCAGAAGCATAAAATAAAACTAAAAAACCTTCATTATTCAATAAGAAAACAGAAATTGAGTTTTATCTCAAGGACGGTACATAAAGTATGTTTTTAAGTAATAAACTTCTTCCATCAAGAAACTGCAAGATGATATCTCCAACTGCTTTTGCCTCTGCCACAATCTCAGTTCCCATACTCAGGATGATCTCCTCATCACTCAGTTTTCTTGTTTCCTTGAACCCCTACAAATTATTGCAAGCATGGTTAGTGGAACCAGAATCCATAATCCATTAGATTAGAGAACAACTGGATGCTATAAGGGATTCCACTATATGGATTTAAGATATACCTGTCTCAGCCTTCTTGGGAGCCGTGTGGCAGTCACCCTTTCAGTGCCCCTTCTTGCCGTATCAGAAACAGTTTCCTTTGGGCTTCGCCGGACTATCCTGCTTAGGAACCTGTAACTGCACCTGGCCCATCTTCACAGGCTTCTTAGACTTTTTTTTCTAAAACTTGCCTTTGATTTTCAGAGAAGACTTCCACTCTAAATTCAGGAATTGGGCTCCTGCCTTCATTCCGTCCTCTGTCGCCTGGAGCGCCGCTAGGAGCTCTGTGTTAGTTATCTCCAACCGGTTAAGGTTAAAGTTGGTAACGAAGCCCTCAAACGTTCTTGACAGAAATGTAAGGAAAATATAAGTCAGGATCTCTACATCCAAGATGACATCGAAGGAACCAAGTTCATTTACATACCCAAACAATTTCAGTATATGATCCCGAACTAAAGTCCCCTCTGCCATCTTCATGGATACTAATTTCTTTATGGTCAGGTAACGAGTTACTCGACTATGTCCCTCGAATATTTCCTTTAAATAGAGCATCATGTCTGAAGCGAAATCCATGTCTTCGACTTACTTCTGAAGGACGGTCTGCAAGGATGCCACTATATAGCACTTGCATATCTCATCAGCATCTAGCCAGTCTTTTCATTCCTTCAACTGGGCCTCAGTAGCACTTGGTCCCGGCATGGCCGGTTGAGGGGCACTTAAGGCAATTGAGTGTTTGCCAACCCTTAGAATAAGCATAAGGTTACGCTTCCAGTCCTCATAGTTTGGTCCCATAATTTTGTTATCATTAAGAATGGAGGCAAGAGTCGAGCTTGGTCAGAATTTCTGTAAACAATGGTTTAAAACAAAAATTAGGGTCTACTACAATCTATTTTATGGAATTTACAAATAGATAATGTTTACTCCAGCCGCTATGTCTTCACTACCTCAAGTGGAGACATCCAGGAATCTAAATTCCCTGGGCTCGAGCACTGAGACTATCGGCCTTGAATTGGAGACAGTATCTTGGTGAGAGTATGCAATTGCTTCTGCCAATGGGGTGTTTACGACCTAGTCTTCATCAAAATTACCCATGGCAAACTGAAAGACCTCCAAGTAACCTTTTGGTCAACTTTATGTGACCCACCATGCGCAGCAACGACAGCTTCACACAAGCTTTCGGATGCTTCCCACAAATCTAAATAGTATCGACAGCGGGGCTCATAGGCTCCCACGGTGCAGGAAAAAACCATCACCCACTGCCACCGGCATCCTCTATGTCCCGAAGGAAATCACTAGGCAAACTAGCATAGAAGGAAACACAGCTCTCACTCGGTGGAAATATCGAACTACGTACCTCCCACCCAGACCCTTAGCCGATTAATTGTGGAGGCTAGGGGCTCCCCTTTGGAGGGAACCTCTTACATATCCCTTCTCTATGAGGTTTTATGCATATCTAGAAAGTTCACGACCTCCTAGACCTAGACCCTGGTCTATCGCGCTCCTACTAGGATTACAAATCTTCCCGCAAAGCATTAATATCCTTGGAAAATATCATAGTCCCTACCTTGAATACTCAGCTTTCGCCTTTCTTACAAGGATCACATTACATAGATTCCAAGGATCCCGATACTTCATTAGTTTGCCTATAATCCTAAGATCTGGAGCCTAGCCTAAGGTCAACGTGAAAAGGACTCCCACTAGAATAATGCCTCATTCACAATTTGATGCCTGATGTCATAGTAGACCTTATCTCATTATAGATTTTGATGCTAGTCAAATAGGGACATCCGACAACCTCCGCTGGACCTCAACCAAATGATAGCATAACCAAATCGTGATGAGTTCACACTACCATCAAACGTCAACTAGAAATGGGTATCACTTAGTGGAATCCTAACCTAACTTGGTCGCTAGGACCATGTGGTGAAAAGACATCCCACTAGGGTTATCATACTTCTTATGGGGATATTAGTTATCTCTAAATAAATCTAACACTGCGTCTATCTCGGTGCACAATACTTGACTACCTGAACTACCACGAGGGCGGTTACCACCTTTCCTTTTAGTCAGCCACTGGATTCGCACGTGTTAGAACCATATAGGGACACCGATGAATACATAAGCTAAGTACTAACCCTAAACCTGATCTAGATACTAACTCACAAGCAAGATAGATAATTAAATTATCATCGGGGTTCTCTAAACACTAAGTAAAGAGAACAACAGAAAAAGTATCCAAACTGAATCAAGTCCAGGGTCCGACCCCTGAACCTGAATAGCACAGCCAAGATATCATGTTCTTCCGTTCTACACGATCTCTGACGATGATCCTGATCATTGCCAACATGTACGCTTTCGCTGGGTCTTTGCACTCCATGGTACTGCTTGGCCGAACCATGGATGTAGCATCATCTCCTTCTTCCTGTAATCGAAAACTAACACGCTCTAAGCAAGTGCTCGTTCGTGTACAATTTTGCTAGAAAGAAAATGAAACAATCCTAGAAAATATGACCATGGAACCAAGGGTGGTCAACCTCCACCCCCGTCCATCTAGAGCCTTAAAATCCACAAGCACAATAATAATCAATGCAAAAATTAAATCCGGGGTTCGACCCCCGGAGGCATGCAATCACAGATTATTATTCAGCGCGGCACCTGTAAATAAATGATACATAACATAATCCATATGCATGATCTACGCCGAACCCTGACGAAAACATATGCCATCATATATTCACATGATATTTTTACGAATTCATGCATGAAACACATACTGAAGCGTGCTATGATACCAATTGTTGGAATTAAATCCCATTATCAGAGTCACGGCGGAAGCAAAAGGTAGATCCGAAGATCTTACGGTGTATGCTTCTTTACAATTAATTCTGCAAAACAATCTACATGCAAATCTATGATCTTAGCATATGTGCGGACACCCTAGAGGCATACTACGATCTATGGAAGACATGCATACATCTAGTTAGGTGTTTAGAATCATTATACCTTATGGATCTATGATCCAAAGATAATGGAACGATGATGGACCGCACGTGAATCGCAAGGGAAGTTGTCGGATGGCACCTTGTCCATTGCGAATGGAGGAATCCTCGAAGTCCTATCTCTGAGTGCAAGGACTACGAGCCGACGAAGGAATTCATTGTGAAGACGATGGCGAGCCGTGAGATCTTATTTTTCTCTTTCTCTCTTCTTCCTTCTCCTTCCTTCCTCCTTCTTCTTCCTTCTTCTTCCTCTTTCTTCTTTGGCCGAAACCACAAAGTAGGAGAGAGGGAAAGGAGGTTCGGGTTTTCTAGAGAGTGAGAGACCAAGGGCTGGCCCCCTCTCCCTCCAATCCCTTTATAGGGTCGGCCCTAACTCACATACATAAGCTAGGGCCACCCCCCTAGTGATTAGGATGAGGGGGGGCAGTTTTTAGGGTTTCCACATGTCTATCATGAAGCCTGGACGAAAACACCCTTCACAAAAAGTGAAACACTATAAGAGAGATTGAGTGAGGTGCGCTACTCGGAATTGAGTTCCGTTAGCGCCTATGAGCTTCTGAAATTATTCTGCTTATTTTAGGATCCATATTCAATATGATCTGAGCCATATTTCAGTATTTATCAAAAATACCCCTACGACCCTTAATACATCTGAATTAGGTTCTTAAGCTCCGGGCTTGCGCTCTATCACGCTACTTTACATCCAACGTATCTAATCAGGTCGAGGAATAATTCCTATATGCAATGACAGGGTGGAACCTTCAGGGTTCAGGATCTCTATCTCCAACCGGATCCCTGATTAACTATTCCGGTGACACACCAAAAGTTCCGTTAATCAGCCTTAATCCGATTAACCCATGTAACCACCCAGAGTGCGACGTGAATTGAACTCTAGTGATCCTAAACTTATGTTACTCCCTCGTAACCCTGTTCTCTACTATACTCTGATAATCCTTAGTCCCTCATATTACTGTTGCCATGATATGACTCGGGCGGTGGGGAGCACCGTCAGATCCCGATCGATCATCTAACTAGGATTTGATGACTTGTCATCTATAACACCACACACCTTCCGGTGCTATGCCTAGCATCTGGAACATCGTTAGTCATACTGACAACCACCAGGCCTAGGTTAACTGTGTAGATAGATTAACTTATCAAAACGCACTCATCCAACACTGTATGTCGGATAACATGTAGGGATTGCATGCTACTCAAGCGCCAGCCGAGTAGCCCAACGTACCGTGGTATTGGACTATAGAAGGTTCGCACATATTGGTACATCAAAGCACCACACAACTGGTTGGCCCTGTGTACATTGTCCCTCAGGGTTAAGGACAGATTATCTATAGTAGTAAGATGGTTTATGCACCAGTTTCTGAATCACTGAACTGTGCACCGTCTTGGTTCCTGTTCAACACGATCATCGTGCTTGGTGAGGTGAATGGGAATCCCATGTTCTCGTGGTGGAGGCTTCACCACATCCTCTACCTGTCAACAGCTTATTCTCGGTAAAGCGACCGGCATCACCAAAACTGTGAACTAGTTCTAGGTCTACACACAACTGGTCCACTTGGTCTCCCAAGCATGGATCCACCATGCGCCTCAGTGGCCTACTGTGTTCCCTAGGGTCCTTTTATTATATGTGTATTAACATATACCAAAGTAGTATTCTAATTAAAGCAATAACCAAAGTCATCTTATTAATGTTAATACAGAAAATCCACGCTCAGGACACACAAGCTACAACATGAATTAAAATGGCTATATTCGTACGAATAAATTAGAATGGCTCGTACGAATGAATTAGCATGGTTATATTCATACGAATGAATTGAATTGCTACATTCGTTCATACGAATAATTAGAATGGCTATATTCATACGAATGAATTAGAATAGCTCAAACAAATGAATTATAATGGCAACCTTCATACAAATGAATTACAATGGCTATATACATACGAATGAATTAGAATGGCTATACGAAGGAATTAGAATGGCTACATTCATTCGTATGAATGAATTAGAATTGCTACATTTGTATAAATGAATTAGAATGCCTACATTCGAATGAATTAATTATAATGGTCCATATAAATGAATTAGATTAGCTACCTTTCAAACAAATGAATTAAAATGACTACATTCGTACGACTGAATTTGACTGACTATATTTTTTCATATAAATGAATTAGAATGGCTACATTTGTATGAATGAATTAGAATAGCTCGTACGAATGAATTAGAATGGCTACCTATCGTACGAATGAATTATTGAATTAGAATGGCTACATTCGTACGAATGAATTAGAATGGATATATTTGTTCGTATGAATAAATTAGAATAGCTATATTCGTACAAATTAATTAGAATTGCTCATACGAATGAATTTGAATGGCTATCATCGTACAAATGATTAGAATGACTATATTCATATAAATGAATTAGAATGGCTATATTCGTTCGTACGAATGAATTAGAAAGGCTATATTCGTATGAATGAATTAGGATGACCCGTATGAATGAATTAGAATGGCTACCTCCGTACAAATGAATTAGAATGACTATATTCGTACGAATGAATTAGAATGGCTATATTCAGTTGTACGAATGAATTAGAATGGCTACATTCGTATGAATGAATTAGAATGGTTCGCATGAGTGAATTAGAATAGCTATATTCGTAGGAATAAATAAGAATGGCATATTTGTTTGTATGAATGAATTATAATGGCAACATTCATACTAATGAATTAGAATGGCTTGTACGAATTAATTAGAATGGCAACCTTCGTACAAATGAATTAGAATTGCTAGATTCGTACGAATGAATTAGAATGGCTACATTCGTATATACGAATGAATTAGAATGGCTATATTTGTACGAATGAATTAGAAAGGCTCTTACGAATGAATTAGAATGGCTACCTTCATACGAATGAATTCTGATGACTACATTCGTACGATTGTATTAGAGTGACTATATTTGTTCATACGAATGAATTAGAATGGCTACATACGTACGAATGAAATAAAATGGCTCATACGAATGAATTAGAATGGCTACCTTCATAAAAATGAATTAGTTTGGATTTTTTCGTACGAATGAATTAGAATGCTACATTCGTTCGTATGAATGTATTAGAATCATACGTACGTATGAATTAGAATGGCTCATATAAATAAATTAGAATGGATACCTTCATACGAATGAATTAGAATGGCTATATTTGTACGAATGAATTAGAATGGTACATTCGATCGTGCGAATGAATTAGAATGGCTATATTCATACGAAAGAATTAGAATAGCTCATATGAATGAATTAGAAATGGCTACCTTCGTACAAATAAATTAGAATGGCTATATTCTTATGAATGAATTAGAATGTCTATAATTGTTCGTATGAATAAAATAGAATAGCTACATTCGTTCGAATGAATTAGAATGGCTCGCACGAATGAATTAGAATGGCTACCTTCGTACAAATGAATAAGAATAGCTACCTTCGTGCGAATTAATTATAATGGCTATATTCGTTCGTACGAATGAGATAGAATGGCTACATTCGTACGAATGAATTAGAATGGCTACATTCGTACGAATGAATTAGAATGGCTCGTATGAATAAATTAGCATGACTACCTTTCACACGAATAAATTAGAATCGCTACATTAATACTAATGAATTAGAATGGCTATGTTCGTACAAATGAATTAGAATAGCTCGTATGAATAAATTTGAATGCCTACCTTTGTACGAATAAATTAGAATGTCAACATTCATACAAATAAATTGGAATGGCTACACTTATTCGTACAAATGAATTAGAATGGCTACATTCGTACGAATGAATTAGAATGCCTTATAAGAATGAATTAGAATGGCTACCTTCGTACGAATGAATTAGAATAGCTAAATTTGTTTGTACAAATGAATTAGAATGGCTACATTTGAACGAAAGAATTAGAATGGCTCGTACGAATGAATTAGAATGGCTATTTTCGTACGAATGAATTAGAATGGCTATATTCTTACGAATGGCTACATTCATTCAATTGAATGACTTAGAATGGCTACATTCATACAAATGAATTAGAATGACTCGTACGAATGAATTTGAATGGCTACCTTCGTACGAATCAATAGAATAGATACATTCGTACAAATGAATTTGAATGACTATATTTGTTCATACGAATTAATTATAATAACTACATTCATACAAATGAATTAGACTGGCTACCTTCGTACGAATGAATTAGAATGACTACATATGAATGAATTAGAATGGCTATATTCGTACGAATAAATTAGATTGGCAATAGTAGCCATTCTAATTCATTCATACGAATATAGCCATTATAATTCATTCATACAAGGTAGTCATTCTAATTCATTCGTCCGAGCCATTCTTATTCATTTATACAAAGGTAGTCATTCTAATTCTTTCGTATGAGCCATTCTAATTCATTCGTATGAATGTAACCATTCTAATTCATTCATACGAATGAATATAGCCATTCAAATTCATTCGTACGAATGTAGCCATTCTAATTCATGCGTACGAAGGTAGCCATTCTAATTCATTCGTACGAGCCATTCAAATTCATTTGTACGAATGTAGCCACTTAAATTCATTCGTACAAATGAATATAGCCATTCTAATTCATTTGTACAAATGTAGCATTTCTAATTCATTCGTATGATGGTAGCAATTCTAATTTATTCGTACGAGCCATTCTAATTCATTCGTACGAACGAATATAGCCATTCTAATATATTTGTACGAATATAACCATTCTAATTTATTCATACGAAGGTAGCCATTCTAATTCATTAGTACGGGTCATTCTAATTTATTCGTGCGAATGTAGCAATTCCAATTCAATCGTATAAACAAATATAGCCATTTAAATTCATTCTTACGAATGTAACTATTGTAATTCATTCGTACGAAGGTAGTCATTCTAAATCATTCGTACGAGCCATTCTAATTCATTCATACGAACCAATGTAGCTATTCTAATTCATTCATATGAATGTAGCCATTCTAATTCATTCGAACAAAGGTAGCCATTCTAATTCATTCGTACAAGCCATTTTAAGTCATTCATACGAAAGTAGTCATTCTAATTTATTCGTACGAAAGTAGCCAATCTAATTCATTCGTACGAGCCATTCTACATTCTAATTAATTCATATAAATGTAGCCATTTTAATTCATTCGTACGAAGGTAGCCATTCCAATTCATTCATACGAGCTATTCTAATTCATTCATACGAATGTAGCCATTCTAATTCATTCGTACGAATGAATGTAGCCATTCTAATTCATTAGTACAAAGGTAGCCATTCTAATTCGTTCGTACAAGCCATTCGAACTTATTCGTACGAATATAGCCATTCTAATTTATTCGTACGAACGAATGCAACCCTTATAATTCATTCATACGAATATAGTCAATCTAATTCATTCGTATAAAAGTAGCCATTCTAATTCATTCGTACGAGCCATTCTAATCCATTCATATGAATGTAGTCATTCTGATTCATTCGTACGAATGAATGTAGCTATTCTAATTCATTCGTAAGAAGGTAGCCATTCTAATTCATTCGTACGAAGGTAGCCTTTTTAATTCATTCATACGAAGGTAGCCATTATAATTTGTTCGAACGAGCCATTCTAATTCATTCGTACGAATATAGCCATTCTAATTTATTCATACGAATGTAGCCATTCTAATTCATTCATACAAAGGTAGTCGTTCTAAGACATTCGAAATAGCTATTCTAATTCATTCGTACGAATATTGCCACTCTAATTCATTCGTGCGAGCGAATGTAGTCATTCTAATTCATTCGTACGAATGTAGATGTTCTAATTCTTCATATGAACAAATGTAGCTGTTCTAATTCATTCGTACAAATTTAGCCATTCTAATTCATTCGTACGAAGGTAGCCATTCTAATTCAATCATACGAGCTATTATAATTAATTCATATGAATATAGTCATTCTAATTCATTCGTACAAGCGAGTATAGCTATTCTAATTCATTCGTACGAATATAGCCATTCGTATGAAGGTAGCCATTCTAGTTTATTTGTATGAGACATTCTAATTCATTCGTATAAGCCATTCTAATTCATTTGTATGAATGTAGTCATTCTAATTCATTCATACGAAAGAATGTAGCAATTCTAATTCATTCGAACGAATGTAGCCATTCTAATTCAGTCGTACGAGCCATTCTAATTCATTTATACGAAAATAACCATTCTAATTCATTCGTATAAACGAATGTAGCTATTCTAATTCATTCGTACGAATATAGCCATTCTAATTCATTTGTATGATCCATTCTAATTCATTCGTATGAGCTATTCTAATTCATTCGTATGAATGTAGCCATTCTAATTCATTCATACAAAAGCAACCATTCTAATTCCTTCGTACTAGCCATTCTAATTCGTTCGTACGAATATAGCCAATCTAATTCATTTGTATGAACGATGTAGCCATTGTAATTCATTTGTACGAATGTAGCTATTCTAATTCATTCATAAGAACAAATATTGGCATTCTAATTTATTTGAACGAATGTGGCCATTCTAATTCATTCGTACGATGGTAGCCATTCTAATTCATTCATACGAGCCATTCTAATTCATTCATACGAATGTAGCCATTTTAATTTATTCGTACGAACAAATGTAGCCATTCTAATTTATTCATATGAATGTGGCCATTCTAACTCATTCACACGAAGGTAGCTATTCTAATTCATTCATACGTGCCATTCTAATTCATTCGTATGAATGTAGTCTTTCTAATTAATTTGTACAAACGAATATAGCCATTATAATTCATTCGTACAAATGTAGCCATTCTAAGTTATTCGTATGAAGGTAGCCATTCTAATTCATTCGTATGAGCCAGTCTAATTAAATCATACGAATATAGCCATTCTAATTTATTCGTACAAACGAATGCAGTCATTCTAATTTATTCGTATGAATATAGCTGTTGTCGCCTTTGCTCCTTTCTTAGTAGGTTGATTCGACTGTGTTTCATCATTTTCTTGAAGAGATCTGTTTGTATTGATCTGCTCTGCATTGGTTGGATCCATCGAATTAGATGGATCCATAATCTCTCTCTCTCTATCTCTCGATCAATCAAGAAAGAAAGAAATTAAGTGCTTTATGATAATTCTGAAAGCAATTATCCTCAATCCTTTGTAAAGATCTGTGAATTTTCCAATTATCTTTTGGTGGCTCAAGATTAGTCCAAGTCAACCCATCTGCCAACTATCTATCTTCTTTTCTGTTTCTTCATTAAACTGGAAGGATCCTCTCTCTCTCTCTTGCGATCTGTGTCTATCTTTGGGGTCCGACTCCTCTTCACTTATGATCGTCTCCCCTATTGGTCGCTGACGATTTGGGGAACCACATGTGGATCAGAAAACCAAAGAAAACGATCTAGACCATGGGATATGGGATGAAACCAAGGGGATGCCACTACCCCTGGCCGCCGTCGGTCACCATCCCCATCGGCCACCTATGCCGCCAACCACTACCGGCATCACCCCTGTCGAACACCGACAACCACCCTCCGTCGCTGGCCACCACCCGCCGCCGCTTTGCCAACCACCAGTGCCGGCGCTTGTGGCCGGTGAGGCGGCTGCGGGTGGCCGGTGGTTAGGTGAGGTGGTGGCCAGCTGTCGGCAGGGGTGGTCGCCGGAGGCTGTGGTAGCGGTGGCGGCGGTTGGTAGGGATAGTGGTAGGCCGGCGGCGGCAGGTGGTGGGAGGCGGCTCGCAGGTGGTGGCATCGCCCTTGGGTTCATCCCATGACTTAGATCGTGGCCATTGATTTTCAGATTGCCACATATCGCTCCCCTATGACAAGACAGATAGGAGAGATGATCAGTGGAGAGGAGTCGAACCCCTGTCTTAGAGTATCCCTCCGAACTAGGAGGACCTCCTAAGCACTGTGGGCCCCAGTTTGGTAGCCACCTCATGAAAATATCGTAGTTGAGAGGAGATCCTCTCCAACGGCCTCCGAACTAGGATATCCTAGCCACTTGTAAACCAAACACCCCCCATATTTGCAACTTATCCAAATCCTCTAATTTACACCAAATCCCTCCCACCTTAATTTTTTTTTCTTTCCGAGCATCAATTTAAATACTTAAAATTATAAAAAAATTATGAATAACTTATTAAAAAGTATATAATATTTTTAACTGCTATATTTATATCTATTCGGTATGATCCACGACACGGCTCATATTTCCACCACCAATAGCTATATTTCTATCTGTTGGGCATAATCTACGAGTCGACACACATTTCAAGATCCAAATAGGTAGATTTCTATTTGTTAAATATGATATGCAAAGTAACATGCATTTTAAGAGCCCAATGATAGATTTCTATCCATTGTGCATGATATGTGAGGTGAAATGCATTACCACCACCACCATATTAATCTCTATCCGATATAATTTTTTCTATATAAATATCTTGCTTCTCTCATTACACTTTAATACCTTGTCCAAACCATCCACTCTTCAGACACCATATTCGATTTGAGCCCCACCGATAACACATCAAATAAGAGTGACGATAGCTCCCCCCTTTAGAATGTTGTTTCTTCTGGGATCCACCGTGTGCGAGAAAGAAACAGCAAGCTGAAAGTTTATATTGACGTAGCAGACGCGGCTCTGTACTAGGCCACGCCGTGCTTGATCGTAGTAGACTGAAAGGCCATAATCAGCTATTCCAGGATTACTTCATCGATCAACCGACTTACCTTCCTTACTAATTCCGATGGAGATTTAGGATGAGTCATCTGCTCTTCCTGCGGATCCATGATGTAGTTGTGGACCACGACAACTACTTCGTTCAAAAGAGAGATAATGTTAGAAAATTAGGACTATTTAGTCTTCAAAAGATTCCCCCTGCTATGTGGATGCTCCCGTATGGAGCATCCGTCGATTCCTTGGACGACTATATTTGGATCGGAGAAAGTACTTCGATCGAAAGCATGCAAGGGTTTGTACGAGTGGTCATTAACGTCTTTGGAGAGGAGTATCTTTTTTTACCGAACAAAGAAGATGTTGCACGACTCCTTACATATGGTGAGCAACGAGGGTTTCCAGGTATGCTCGGAAGCATTGATTGCATGTACTAGAAGTGAAAAAACTACCCAACAACCTAGCAAGGTATGTACACTGGCCATATTTACAAGCCACTAATTATTTTAGAGGCTGTAGCCGGCAAAGATCTGTGGATCTGACACTTCTTCGGGCTGCTAGGGTCGCACAATGACATCAACATCCTCGATCGTTCACCGGTCTTCAGGTAGCTTGCGGAGGGAAGAACTGCCCCATGCAATTTTACAATCAACAATCAACAATCATGACTATAATATGGGATATTATCTCGCCGATGTGATTTATCCCTCGTGGTCAACATTAGTAAGATTATCTCAGTATCTCGAGGAATCAAAAACAAATACTTTATCCAACAGCAAGAGAGGTCAAGGAAAGATATCGAGCGAGCTTTTAGAGTGTTACAAGCCCTATTTGCGATAGTAAAAGGGCCAGCATATTTTTGGCAACCGAATGTACTTATAGTCATCATGACAGCCTGTATTATAATGCACAATATAATCACCAAAAATAAACGAGATCTTCACCATGATCTCATATTTGACATCGCCGATATGACACCAACTATAGAAGCTTCCCACGAGCACACGGTGCATCCGATAGAGTTCATCTAGAACCACTATCGGATAAGTAACAGGTAATCTCATGATCAACTTTAGAATGATTTGATCGAGTATATATGACAACTCAAGGGATCTCTATTTTAAATTTAGGTTTTTTTTATTTTAATATAATAATCTTGAACTTAATCAAGTTCTTGTACGTGCTTTCAATTTCAATAATAAAAGTTCTTTTATTGAATGCGAAAGAGTTAGTACCTAATACAATATAATGAAAAGTACATAATTCAAGGTATTCAAGGAAATTACAACCCTAATTAAAACTACTACATATTACAACTCAAAAAAATCATAACCCTCTCCGAGCTCTAATATCAGCATTGCGCAATTCGAAGTACTCTCGTTCTGCCTGTGAGAGCCCTATGAGGTCCTCATCATTATCGCATTATCCAATTTCTATTGCTTCTATGCTTCCTTTTGAGACTCAATCTGTGTTTGCAACTTTGTGACTTCGACCATAGATATATTTTCGGTACTCTTATCCCTCCTCTCTTTCCTTTCCTTCTTGGATTATTTCTTATTCATCTTTATCCATGCAAATGCCTCCTTGAACAGGTCGAAGGCAGATTCGCTGATTTCTCTGTTGATTACTACCTGACCCTTACGCTTCCTTGCTAACTTTATTGTCTTCCTTTTCTCTGGGCATTGTATCTTAGTAGGGCTGTCATCTTCATCCCCGAGGCTTATAATATCGGGGGTTGCCGGAGATGAGGTGTTTGGTGAGGAATCGGACTCCCTCCTTCTCCTCAGTTTTATCCGTGTACTTGATGGAAGTATTATGTTTGTTGTATCCATTTCTGCTGATGTCGCAACTCTATCCAGCAATGCTCTAATTTAATGGTCTCATGGTAGAGATCGTTGTAAAAAAGTTTTGCTTCTACTAGCTGTATAAACAATTTAAATAAATTAAAACCATAGATGATATAATTATTTAAACAAAACCACTCACTAAGTTTTTACTTGATCAACAAGTTCGATACCGGAGCTTGGTGGTCCTTCGATTTGCCTTCGCACCCGCAAAATTTGTTAACCAATATTTGAATGGTCGAACATCGATGCATCATTTGGCTTTGGGTCCGTTCGGCCGTACAGTGGGTATTGTACTTGGTGTAATATTAAAAAATTCTTGCCCAAAAATGGAGTCGTGGTTGACCGGTACCTTGAATTGCACCTTGGCTCGTGTTGAGTCATGCGGACACAAGCAATCTATCCTCGGGGATGGTCTAGTTTCTTCCCCGCTTGTAAGACTTCTTCTCCACGATCGATGCTTGTTCGGACGACGTCTCTCCCTACATTGTTGGCTCATTTTCCAAGATTGAGAACATCGAGGTCCCATCGACTCCACCGCTACTCATGCATGTGTTGTAGGTCGATTCATCACCGTCGAGGAATTGTGAGTAGGAAAATTTTTGATACGGGTCTATATAATTGTAGGTGGGTGAAAAAGTTACAGTTTATTTCGAATTTGGGTAGGAGAATAAAAAATGGTGTGTAGAAGGTAGGGGTGGCAATGGGTCGGGTCGGGTCGGGTTCGGGTCGGGTTGAGACATATGTACAGGGGTAAAACACCAAACCCGAACCCGACCCGTTTAATAAACGGGTCAAAAACTTAAACCCAAACCCGACCCGCCTAATAAACGGGTTGACCCGACCCGACCCGTTTAACCCGTTTACTAAACGGGTCGGGTCATGTCGGGTCGGGTTGGCTCGGGTTGGGTCAACAGAACCCATGTAACCTGTCGGGTTGGGTAAAGACCAGTCGGATTGGGCTGGGTTTGATCGGGTTGGTTCGGGTTGGCTCGGGTCGGGTTGGGTCGGGTTGACACGACCCATTTGTTAAACGGGTCAAGTCGGGTCAATCGGGTTATAAGTACAAACCCAAACCCGACCCATTAAATAAACGGGTCAATCGGGTCGACCCGTTTATGACTCGAACCCGTTTAGGCCAAACCCACACCCGCTAACTTCGGGTCGGGTTCAGGTCGGGTTGGCAGGTCGGGTCAAGAATTGCCACCCCTAGTAGAAGGGGATATTTATAGATTTTCAAAAATATTTTGATATTTTTTAAAATTTTTTAATCAAATTTTTTTATTTTTAAAACAATCACAAATATTTAAATTGGGGGCAACTTTTCAAAATGTAGTCGTTGAATAATGCTTGTTGGATATATAAAAAAATAATGATTCCCTCGTGTCAAACGAGAGGGAAGGGAACCTTGCTCCGTCTACGATTAGATTAGATTAGATTAGATGAGCGGATGGATTGGTGCGTAGCTGGTCGCTGATTCCCTTACGCATTCGCCCCTTTCAATTTTATTTAATTGGGCTACTTCATCGGCCCCACCAATCTCATCGTCTTCTTTGATCTATAATAATTGTTAATGTAGGAAAATATCCTCATCCTTCCTCACAAAAACTACCTTGAGAGGGCGGAGGTAGCTGATGACGATGATGGCTGGCACCAAGACGACCACAAAGGCACTGCCGCCGCCGCTACTGCTGCTGCTGCTGCTGCTGTCGCCTTTGCTCCACTCTCAGCAGGTTGATTCGACTGTGTCTCATCATTTTCTTGAAGAGATCTGTTTGTATTGATCTGCTCTGCATCGGTTGGATCCACCGAATTAGATGGATCCATAATCTCTCTCTCTCTCTCTCTCTCTCTCTCTCTCTCTCTCTCTCTCTCTCTCTCTCTCTCTCTCTCTCTCTCTCTCTATCTCTTGATCAATCAAGAAAGAAAGAAATTAAATGCTTCATGATTATTCTGAAAGCAATTATCCCCAATCCTTTGCAAAGATTCCTGTGATTTTTCCAATTATCTTTTGGTGGCTCAAGATTAGTCCAAGTTACCCCATCTGCCAACTATCTATCTTCTCTTCTGTTTCTTCATTAAACTGGAAGGATCCTCTCTCTCTCTCTCTCTCTCTCTCTCTCTCTCTCTCTCTTGCGATCTGTGTCTGTCTTTGGGGTTCGAATCCTCTCCACTGATGATCGTCTCCCCTATTGGTCGCTGACGATTTGGGGAGCCACATGTGGATCAGAAAACTAAAGGCCATGATCTAGACCATGGGATATGGGATGAACCCAAGGGGATGCCACCACCCCCGGCCATCGCCGGTCACCATCCCCACCGGCCACCTCTGCCGCCAACCACCGCCGGCCACCACCCGCTGCCGCTTCGCCGGCCACCAGCGCCGGCGCTTTTGGCCGGTGAGGCGGCTGCGGGTGCCCTGTGGTCAGGAGAGGTGGTGGCGGGCTGTGGGCAGGGGTGGTCGCCAGAGGCGGCGGTAGCGGTGGTGGCGGTTGGTAGGGATGGTGGTAGGCCGGCGGCGGCAGGTGGTGGGAGGCGGCTGGGAGGTGGTGGCATCCCCCTTGGGTTCATACTATGCCTTAGATCGTGGCCATTGATTTTCGGATCGCCACATGTCGCTCCCCAAAGACATGACAGATAGGGGAGATGATCAGTGGAGAGGAGTCGAACCCTGTCTTAGAGATTCCCTCCGAACTAGGAGCACCTCCTAAGCACTGTGGGCCCCAGTTTGGTAGTCACCTCATGAAATATCCTAGTTGAGAGGAGATCCTCTCCAACGGCCTCCGAACTAGGATATCCTAGCCACTTGTACACCGAACATCCCCTAAATTTGCAACTTATCCAAATCCTCTAAATTTGCACCAAACCCCTCCCACCTTAATTTTTTTTTTCTGAGCATCAATTTAAATACTTAAAATAATAAAAAATTTATGAATAACTTATTAAAAAATATATAATATTTTTAACTGCTATATTTATATCTGTTGGGTATGATCCACGACACGGCTTACATTTCCACCACCACCAGCTATATTTCTATCTGTCGGGCATGATCTACGAGTCGACACACACGTTGGCAGATCTAATAGTTGGCTCGGCCGGGCTATAGCCCGACCAAGTTTTGTGAAAAATTAGTCTATATTATTAAGTCCAGGTCTCAGCCCGTCACCGTCGTCGTCACCGTCGGAGCTGGAGAACCCTAGAGCTCCGATACCATGTTAGGAGATGACGGCTAGGGTTTGGAGAGAATGAGAATACTTTTTCTTGAGGGACTCAAGCCCTATATATATATATATATATATATATATATATATATATATATATATATATATATATATATATATATATATATACATACATGAATACACAAGCAACCCGACCCGACTGTATATAGAATCCGACCCGGTATATACATTAACAGGACCCACTTTAGGCTTCGGACTAATCCCTCCGGGAATGTGCATCGACCCATTTGGAAGTCTTCTTACGTACTCCTAGGTAATTCAAAGGGGGCGGGGGGCGATTGAACCCCCACAACCTCCTCACCAAAGCATAAGTTGCTTACTAACTCCCCTATCCCCATATGAATTCTTAATCTCCCCTTCAGCGCACATTGTTTGAGGAGACATGGATCTAGAAATAGTATGCATGAAAATTTCAGGGGGAAATCCTCATGTACTTTGTCTTTTTCCCTTTCGACGTCCTCTTCAGAGTCATCATCTGACTAATCGTCTTCTATAAGGAAATTTTGCTCTATCTTGCAACGGTGACCCGGAACGAACTCATCACTATTGTAACAACCAAGGTTTAAAGTTTCGTCCGAAACCGATCCGGATTGAATCGATTTCGGTTAGGTCCGGTCCCGAAACAACTGGATTTCGACGGGTTGAAAAAGTTGGACAAATTGCCTGAATTGGAAAAAAAATGACTGGATCAATCAGAAATCGTCAGGATCAGGTGAATCCCTCAGCTTTGGACGAAACCAAAGGAAAAAAAGGAGACGGAGGAGAAGAAGGATACTTAGAGCAGTGCCGCCGTCGTCGTCCGATCTCCCTGTCGTCATCGCCGGTCATCGATCTCGCCGACTCGCTTACCCTCTCCTCGTCTGGTCTCCATCTTCTCTTCTCTCAAATTTATGGTTTGAGAGGAGAGGAGAAGAGATGGGTCGGGCCTCTGGGTGCATTTAAGCCAAAGTAGCCCCCCGACACCTCAACTTGAATGATGTGGCAGTCGATCACGGCGTCCCTTTACCTGCAGTTTGAGTGAGTGCAATTCATCGACTACAGATGGGTGCAACGGACGACTGTAATGGGAAGTTATAGTTAACTTATAAGTTATAATATATACAATAACTTATAAAATAAAATATATGTATAATATTATATATATTAGAAAAATATCAAAAATTAGAAGAAAAATATTAGAAAATTATAGAAAATTAAAAAAATATACAAAAAATTTGAAAAAAAGGAATAATTACAAGAAAATTAGGAAACAATTACAAAAAATAAGAAAAAAAGGACAATTAAAATTTTAATTATTTTTTTAAATTTAAACAAATCCGAAATCGAAATCGCTGAAACTCCAACCGAAACCGCCGAAACCGATTGAAACTGATCGTCAGGGATCCGACCAAAACCGAGTTCTCAAACCTTTGTAACAACACAGTCAGGGAGTGATCATGGGAATAGGAGTTGGGTTGGTAGAACTTATCATGGATTGTCGGTGTAGTGCCAATAGTTGTTCTTCCTTGAGTATTGGCAATGCAGTAGCACTTGTCATAGTGGTCGATTGAAACATCCGAACTTTGTGCTTAAGTTCTTACTTTAGCTCATGAAACAACTCACGAAGAAATCTTATGTTAGTCCCGTAGTATGGTCACCAAGTTGTTCGAAGCAAGATTGGTATTATCGAATAGTCTAGGATTAAAGCTAACGAACCAAGTTGTTCCTCAGAAGCTTGCGAACAAGCGAGCTTGTTCAATTACTATTCGATCCAACCCCAAGCTTAGAGTATAGGGTTGTTTAATAAACAAGTCAAGCTCAATCAGAGCAAAGATCAGCTCAGTTGGGCTCGTGAACATGCTTATATAGGTATTATATGGTAGCTCATGAATATGTTGACGAATAAGATCATAAAATGCATGAATAGGCCTAATATATGGAAGCTCATGAATATGCTGGCGAATAAGATCATAAAATGCATGAATAGGCCCAATATATGTAGTCCAAGATTTTGACTTATTATTGGAGTTCGTGAACAAGCTCCTTAAGGGATCATTTGAGTTTGTTTGAATATTAAACGAACCGAGTTTAGGCTATAAACGATCCAAGCTCAAACAGACCAAAGCTTGGCTTGATTACTAATCAAACCAAGCCCATACTTGCACAACCAAGTTTTTGACTAACCATAGCTCAAATAGACCAAAGCTTGGCTCAGTTCTTTGCATCCCTATCTGGGATGTGGATTGACGTAGATTGGTCAACTCTCCTATGTAGTCATCATATATGCGCGACCCAAATCGTGCATATAGAGCCTCGACAAACTCCCTCCCAATACCAATCCGCGACTTTATCCATCCATTGGTACCATTAGAGTGTTTCCTTTTCTGTGTGGAAGGAAGTCAAAGGGACGTTTAGGTTTTTCAAGTATCAATTTAAATTTGAAAAACTGATTTGCCCGATAAACCGTCCCGTTAGGTTCTTTGTCATTGAAATGGGGAAATTCCAGCCATGATTCGCACAACTCCCATCTCGATGTGTGGTGCAGGCGGTCCACGACTCCACGCCTTACGGGAGTCACGTGTGCCAATCGGTTTGTGTCAGAAGTTACCTCGGACATCACGTCGGTCAATTTCGATTTCAAAACTAAAAATTTAATTTTTAAATTTCAACCAATTTCGATTGAAATTTTGGTTTTGGCTGGACCGAAACCCAACACGAAACCGAAATTTAAAACCTTGCTTTTGGCTTTTGGATTTGGCTTTAGCTTTGGCTTGATCTTGGCTTTTAACGGCAACGGGGGGGTCTCTGGATCTTCTTCAAACGTTTTCCTTCGTGAATGGAGTGAAACTTTATCGATCTTCAAGTGCGTGCTTCACAATGGAGAAACTTTATATGCTTAAGCAGGAAATCCCTCTTGGAGGACGTGTTTGCCCAAGCCTCATGAAGCCTTTAATCTTTCAAGTGTTGGAGCTTCGCCTTCTTCTTGACAGAGTTTCGCTTCTTGATATCTGGAATTTAACATTGGTTCTGGATTTGTGAACCCTTTTGATGGCGGCTTGTGTAGCGTCGGCTTTGGCTTCCTTCTCTGGGATTTCTTCTTCATAGACAACGGAGTTTCATATATCTTCTTGATGGCAACAAGTATAGCGTTGGCTTTGGCTTACTTCTCCAGACTTTTTTCTTTGTGAACGAAGCGAAACTTTATTGATCCTCTTGATAGAGACAAGTGTGGCGTTGGCTTTGGCTTCCTTCTCTCAACTTTCTTCTTTGTGGACGAGCGGAGCTTTATCGACTTCTTAATGGCGACGGGTGTGACATTAGCTTTGGCTTCCTCCTTCGGGCTTTCATCTTCTTGGACAGAGCAGAGGTTTATCGATCTTCAAGTGCGGGCTACTTGATGGAGGGTTTACATGTACAAGCAGAAATTTCCCCTTTGGGAATATGCTTGTACAAACCTCCCAAAGCCTTTGGTTCTCCAAGTGCTGGAGACTCGTTTTCTTCTAGGCAGAGCTTCTTCTCTAGATGTGGTAACCTCTTGTTCCTTCCCCATATTACTTATTTATAGGCAAGACGAGAGGTTGGTGGAGGAGATATGGTAGGATCTTATTGTTGTTCGAATATCCCCCTTCACCTTATCATAACCATCGGGATTTGTTTCTAAATCTGTCTTAGGTGGTTTATGGCTTTGATTTGATTTTGGTTTATCCTTTATGGTTTGAACCCTTTTCGCACTTGGTCGACGGCGATCCGGTCTAGTGTTTTCACTGTTGGATTGTTAGATCTGGCGCGGATCCACGTTTGGTAGGCGTCCGTGCTACCCTGTTTTCTTTTCTTCGCTTTTCTTTTTCTTTTCTTTTCATTTTCTTTCCTTTATCGCCCCTGGCCGGCTGGCACAGGGGCCGTGCGACCCTATTGTAGGGGCCGACTGGCTCGGGTTGGGTCTTGGTCTCCTGTCGAGTTGCTTTGCGGGTTCTTTGGGCGTAGAATTTCTACCCACCTTTGGCTAAGAAATTTCAATGCCTACACTGCTCTATATGGAACATTGATTATCTAAATTATTCTCCTAACACTTTAAGTAAATTGAAAGTGGAAACCCCAAATTTGGAAACCGTATCAAATAAGACTTCTCATTTGCTGTGGCTTGAAGTTTTTACAAATAAATGTTTTTTCTCCTGCTATACTTGACAATTCTCTGGTCTAAATTCTAATCTGTCATCTATGAGGTTTTGACGATTCCAATCTTGACCATCTGCAGGTGGTTGCAGTCAAACAAAATCCTCAGCCAAGTGCTGAATCTAAGATTCTTCAGGTGCTGCTCTTTCCTATGTAATGTACAGGCTTGTAAGCACCCATGTTTGTCTCAATGTTTGATTTCTCTAATATGCAGGATTCAATCATTGAGAAGGTTAATACAAATCCTACTGCTGGATGGAAAGCTGCCATGAACCCTCGCTTCTCCAATTATACTGTGAGGCTCCAAGTGGACAAATTTGACAATCTTTTTCTATCTATTTTCTTAGTTGGAGCAAGTATAGAGTACTTTTAATTATTTTTCTCTATGTTTCCAATTCCCAACTTCTCCTTTTCTAACTTGTAGATCAGCCAATTCAAATATATGCTCGGCGTGAAACCTTTACCTCAAAATGCCTCGGAAGATATTCCAATAAAAACTTATCTGAAATCTTTAAAGCTTCCTACACAATTTGATGCAAGAACAGCTTGGCCACATTGTAGTACTATTGGAACAATACTCGGTTAGTTATCACCTTCATTTTACTTCCTTGCTCCTTTTGTTCTGAGGGGACACTGACCTTTTCTTTTGTCTAACCGCTTCATTTGGTAAATTCTCAATTTTGATTAAAAGATCAGGTAAGATGGTTTCCTTTGTCATTTATAACAAGCTGGCAGATGAACGGGCCATAAAAGCATTCCAATGGTTTTGTTCTTGATGAGCAGGGACATTGTGGTTCATGTTGGGCTTTTGGTGCAGTAGAATCACTGCAAGATCGGTTTTGCATTAATTTTGGCATGGTATAGTTCATTAAACATTGCAGCTCTAAGCAGATTGCATATCTATAACTCTGGCATGAAACAATAACTGTGTGTTTTACCCTTTTAACTAATCAGCGTTGTATGCATTGCAGAATATTTCTCTCTCTGTTAATGACCTCTTGTCATGCTGTGGTTTTTTGTGCGGGGATGGTTGCGATGGAGGATATCCTATATATGCATGGAGGTACTTTGTCCAGAATGGTGTTGTTACTGAAGAGGTAGCATTTCTATCTCATTTTGGTATTTGCAAATATCATCATAAGTCTATCAAGAACTTTGGAAGTACTCTTTGATTTTCATAATTTGTTTTCTTATCATCTATTGAAAATAGGGTCTAGACATTAATGAAACCAACATATTTTGAGTAAATCCTTTGTTAAATTTAAGTTTTTTTTATATTAATTATAAAATGGTAATCATGATACGTTATCAATGACATGTGCATGTTTTGGTGTCTATGACACGAATGCGAACTACCTATGGAGAGACTAGGCAGGTCAGACAGGTGGTTTTCAGCATGGATCAGTTTTGAGACCCTTATTATTGTGCACTTGTTTTAGATGCACCGGCTGCATGTATCCATGGGGATATCCTTCGGTGGATTTCGGGTGTGCTTCAGCACATTGGGAGCCTGACCCTCTCTTGGGCCGTATTCCCCGGTTGCGCTCTACAATTCGGAAGCTCGGCCCATGCCTTATTCCTCGGGTGTGCTCAGCACGGTGGGAGTCCAACCCTCTCTCCCCTGGCTTTGTCGTCTGGCTTCACCTCGGTATCCTCCGCGCAAACTTCTACCACTGTCGGTTGTCTTTGCCATCGGGCCTCAGTGACCCTTGCTTGTTCCCTGGTTGACCTACTTCTAGGTTGACCGGGTCTCCCGGTAGTCCTGTGTGCAGGTCAAATGGGTTCCCAGGATGACTTACTTTTTGGTCAGCCTGATACTATCTTTACTTACAAAAAGAGGATGTGGGATGTAATTTTTCTTTTTTAGTATTTTTTCCTTATTACGGACAGTGATGTTCGCTTATACTCTACATCAGTTTGAAGGGGGGTGTTAGATGTAGCCTTAGTATTTGTCTCATATGGATTATGGAATTGTAATGATGTGTGTTCTCTCCCTATATAAGGAGTGGTAGTGCTAGTATAATGATTGATCAATACAAGGAGTACTCTCTCTCTCTCTCTCTCTCTCTCTCTCTCTCTCTCTCTCTCTCTCTCTCTCTCTCAACAATTTTATATCGTCATTACTGGGAACTACCTATTTGAACTTCAATAATTGAAGCAGACCTTGCAACTCAATTTAAGGATCCGGTATTGAGTTTTCTAGATCAGGGATGGGTATCTTCTTTCCTTTAAGGTATTGTTTTGGGTGCAAAGCCAATTAATACACCCATAGATCACAGCCATAAGCTAACTGAGCACGAAGGAGGTTTGTTGTCAGGTCCAAGATAATTCGAGAAATCAGATAGAAGACCATTGTATCTGTCTATAGCTCGACCAAATTTCGCCTATGTTGTTGGTATTATTAGTTAGCACATGCATTCATCACTGATTCTACATCTTATGTCAAGTAAGCGTAGTTTTAGATACTTCAAGAATTGTTATAGTAAGAGACTAGTATTTGCTAATCAAGGTGATCTTAGTGTGGAAGTTTGCGCAAATGCATATAGGGTTAGCTCTATGGTGGGAGGTCACACAAATGCATATAGGGTTGGGTCTATGGATGGTAGCTTCTACTTCTGGTTATTGTGCCTTTGCATATGGGAACTTAGCTTGGAGAACCAAGAAATAGTCGGTGGTATATAGATCTCAGTGCCGAAGCTGAGTATAGGGTCTTGGCGCTAAAATGTTGTGGGCTCAAATTTGTCTGCTTGAGTTGGGTTTTCCAGCATGAACAAACCAAGCATATCAATGTGGATCGTCATTTGTACACGAACTAGTCGAAAGACGAGGGGTGTCTTCCATTTGCAACTTCACAAGACCAATTGGCACCTCACCAAAGGAGTCACTAGTTCCTATTTGATGGATGTTATAGGTAAGCTTGGCATGACAGACATATTCTCTACTGGAAGGGGGGGGGGAGATGAATTAAATGTCAAAGGACAATGAGCTAATGCTCGTACCCATGTAATGTATTTATTCCCAAAATGTATATTAATAACATCAAAGAGTAGGCGGACTGCTGTCTAATAGACAGCCCATCCCTACTCCCTTCTTTCTTTTTTCTCCTCTCTTTCTCATCTTTGCCCTTTTCTATTCACAACAAGATTGTAACCTCTTAAGTTTTTGTTTATAGGAGAGTCCTTATCTTTCTTCTTTAGTAGTTGAGTAGTTATAGTGAAAATTTTATTTCTGTTATTATGTTTGTTGATTACGGTAATGAATTGACTCAACAATGTCTCACCTTGCAGTGTGGACCATACTTTGATGACATTGGATGTGTTCATCCAGGGTGTGAACCTTTATATCCAACCCCTCAATGTAACAAACAGTGCAAAGTTAAGAACCTGATATGGGAGGAGTCCAAACATTTCGGTATAAATGCTTACAGAGTGAAGTCTGATCCACATGACATCATGGCAGAGGTTTTTAAGAATGGCCCTGTGGAAGTTGCCTTCACAGTCTATGAGGTATGCAGATTAAAGTAGAGCACCTTAATCTAGATCTTGGTAATATTATCCACTCATTGGTATAATTGAGAACACTTTTTTAATTATTACGACTTAATCAGACACTGGTAATGCTGAATTATAAGAGTTCATTTTCACCTAATTATGGAATCCCCCCCCCCCCCCCCTTTGTTCTTTTGCATCTAGTATACCATCATATCAATCTTTGTGCTCATTGTTGTAGCTTCTTTTTTTTTTTGGTACCATTTGCAGGATTTGGCTCACTACAAATCAGGAGTTTACAGACACATCACAGGTGATGTCATGGGCGGCCATGCTGTGAAGTTGATCGGGTGGGGGACTAGCGATGATGGTGAAGATTATTGGGTGGGTTCCTTGAATATTAGCACTTCCCAAAGTCAGAGCCATCCAATTACTAATGAATTTTTTTTCTATGGCTCTTTTTCTTTTTTTCTTTCTCCCCACTCTGCAGCTCCTTGCAAATCAGTGGAATAGAGGTTGGGGTGACGTATGTTTCTGAACAAGTTCTCTAAGTTCTCTCTCTTGAATTTACATTTGAAAAGCTCCCCTTGTTCATGGCCCTCAGCTTCTCTCATTTGAGTTTCTGCAGGATGGTTACTTCAAGATAGTCAGGGGAACAAACGAGTGTGGGATTGAAGAGGATGTGGTGGCGGGTTTGCCTTCATCGAAGAACTTGATCAGAAACTATGCTGACATGGAAGCAGCTGGTGATGCCACTGTTTAAGTTCGCTCCATCCTACATATATATAGCCAGTTCTATTGTCAGCCTGCTGGTTGCTTATGCAAGAATAGACCCACGATATGATATCAGCGTCGGTCTCCTATATATGCTTTCAAAAACTTGGTATGTATCTAGACTGACTTTCAGAGGATCTATTGATGTATGATACTGTGGTCATTCCAAAAATGACCTCTCACTATTTACTCCTTTCGTAGCATATGTTCTCTCTATATTACTTGAATTCTTCTATCTAGTTGAGGTTTAGATGCCACAAGGCTGTGTTCTTTTCATGGGAATTGGAAATTCCTAGGAAATGGGTCCACTTTCTATAAAACCACCCTGTAATTAGGGATTTATGAATCTTTGCACATCTAGTTTTGTATATGTTACCACAACCCTAGGGGGAGAGAGAGAGAGAGAGAGAGAGAGAGAGAGTTTTTATTAGGGCAATAGCACAAATATATAGGTACATACATGTGTAGGGAATGAGTCATGTACACTTAACTCATGTATAACCTACAATATACATTAACACCCCTCCTTAAACTTACGGTGGATCAAACATTGAGAGTTTGTTAATAAGAAACTGAAAATAAGGAGAGGGATGCGACTTTGTGAAAAAATCAGTAATTTGCTCTGCGGAAGACACATAGGGCAGAGAAATGGTGCCAGTCTCATTCTGCTTTCTGGAGAAGTAATAATCAAGCTCAATGTGTTTTGTTCGTTCATGAAAAACCGAATTACTAACAATCTGAATAGCACTCTTGTTGTCGCAATGAAGAGTGGTAGGGCCAGAAATAACAACACCAAGATCTCGGAGAATACGTCATAGATGAATAATCTCCTTAGTAATAGTAGCCATGGCACGAAACACGATCTCAGTCTGGAGAGAGAACCTTCTGCTTCTTGCTCTTCTAGGAGATCAGAGAGTCACTCAAAAATAGACAATATCCAGAAGTAGAGCGATGAGTGGTCGGGTCACCAGCCTAGTCAGCATGAGAATATGCATGAAAAACGATAGAGGAGGTAGAGGGGAAAAGAAACGACCTGGTAATAGTGCCTCGAAGATACCGAAGGACCCGTAAGAGGGCTGCATAATGAGCCGAATCAGGTGCATCCACAAATTGGTTAAGAATAATGATTGCATGTGCAATATCCAGTATGGTGATGTAAAGATAAACGAGCTGACCAACTATCTTCCAGTACCTGGTACGATTTGAAATAGGTTCCCCATCAGCAGGACGTAGTTTTACATGAAGCTCAAGAGGAGTATCAATTGTATGATAGTCAGAAAGAGCAGCATGATCCAGGATGTCAGCCGTGTACTTCTTTTGAGAAAGTAGAATCCCCCAAGCATCCCTAGCAATCTATAGGACAAGAAAGTAGCGTAGGGGACCAAAATCCTTCATCTGAAACTGACTCTGAAGATGCTGCTGAAGAGAGGCTATGACACCAGAGTCGTCACCAAGTAAGTATCATGTCATCAACATATAGAAGGATGATGGCCCGGCCTTGGGGGAAAGTCTGTACAAATATAGAGTGATCCAGAAGCTCTTCACAAAGCCGATCTCTATAACTGCATAACGAAAATACTCAAACCAGGCACAAGGAACCTGTTTGAGTCCATAAATAACTCGACGAAAACGATAGACGTGCTGAGAGGGTATGCTGGGAGCAAGCGGAGGCTGTAAATAAACAATCTCGGAGAGATCACCATGAAGAAACGCATTCTTCACATCCATCTGAAGCAGGGACCAACTTCTAGCACCAGCAACAGCGAGGAGGGTCCGAATGATGGTCATTTGAGTCACCAGAGCAAAAGTCTCGTCATAATCAATCACGTACTCCTGAGTAAAGTCTCTAGCAACAAGACGGGCCTTGTACCCATCAATAGATCCATCAAGATGACGCTTGAACTTGAAAATCCACTTGCAGCTAATAGGCTCAACACCAGCAGGTAGGGGGACAACCTCCCACTTTCGAGTCTGCTTAAAAACCCCAAACTCCTCAGTCATAGCCTGCTACCACACAAGGTACTGCAGTGCCTCTCTGTAGGACCTGGACTCTCTGTCTGTTTGAAGGGAGGTAAGGTAAGCAGTGAACGTAGGCGAGTAGGTAGTGACTGCAGTAAAACCAAAACGGTCAGGAGAGTAGCCAAAGTGGTCGTGGTCGCGAATCTCGCACTGGGAATAGCGAGTAGGAGTGTTGGGATCCACATCCGGTAGAGGGAGGTTGCTCGAAGTAGACGACGTAACAGAGGAGTCACGGTTAGACGAATGGGTAACAGACAACGGGGCAGGCGGACGACGACGACGACGAGAATACACCTGAGGAAACAGAGAAACAGGTGATGGGGATGAAAGATCTGAGGGATAGGAAGGAAACACAGGAGAAACAACATCTGAGAGGGAAGGAGAATGGTCAACTATAATAGCAGGAGGTAAGGGCTCGAGGGCAGGGAAAGAAGAAGCAGTAGCAGAATGAGAAGGTGTCACAGGAGGAGTCTGCTGAGACATCGATGAGGAAGCTAACAAAATCTCAAGAAAGGTGAGATCCTGAGGCGCAACAGAATAATAGGAAACATTTTCAACAAAGGAGACATGTTGAAAGAAGCGAAGACGACGAGCCAAGAGGTCATAGCGATGGTACCCCTTGTGCCCACAACTGAGCTCCAAAAGTACACACTTAGTGGACCTGGCCGAGAGCTTGTTACGCTCATGGGAAGAAAGAAAGACAAAGCATGTGCATCCAAAAGTACGCAACATGCTGTAGTTGAGAGGAGTGTCGTAGAGACGTTTATGAGGAGAGACCCGAGAGGACTGAAGAGGAAGTGATGTTAATAAGGTTAACAGAGGTTAAAATGGCCTCTGCCCAGAAGGTGCGAGGAACGAACGAGGAGAGAAGTTGAGCATGAGCTGTCTCAAGGATGTGACGTTGCTTTCGCTCTGCAACCCCGTTCTACTCATAAGTATGAGGGCAAGATTTCTGGAAGAGTCTCATGAGACTGAAGAATAAAGCGCATCGTAAAGAAGATGTATTCACATGCGCAATCAGATCGGAAAGTTTTGATACGAGCATGAAACTGAGTATGAATCATGGCTGTGAAGGTCTGATAAACCTCAGGAATGTCAGATCGCTGACGAATAAGGTAAACCCATGTAAAACATGAATAATTATCAATAAAACTAACATAGTAAAGATAATCATTCATAGAATGTAAAGGTGCAGGACCCCAAATATCAGAGTGCACTATATCAAACAGACTACAGGATCTCGACAAACTAGAAGAAAAAGAGCTAGCTGAATGCTTAGCCAACTGACATCCCGTATAAAAAGAAAGAGAAGAAAAAAAAACCCTCGACCTAAAGCTCCAAACTGAAAAATACTTTTAAGTCGAGATTCAGACATATGACCTAATCTCTTGTGCCACATGTCAGCATCAGAAGTGAAAGCACCATAGAAGATCGAAGGAGGGACAATAGGTAGATAAAGATACTCTAGGTGATATAGTTCGCCAGCCCTACGAGCAGCATCAATCCTCTATCCTGAGCGTGGACCTGCACAATACAAGAGGAAAAGAAAGTAATAGTCAGGCCAGAATCACACGATCTGCTAATATAGATTAAGTTCATACGAAACTGAGGTGTATGCAAAACAAAAGGTAGAGAGAGAACCTGTAGGGTCTGAGGCTGTAGTGATAGATCCAGTCTGTGAGATGGCTAAAAGAGAGCCATTTGTGGTGTGGATCGGAGGAATGCGGGAGGCAGGTGACCATGCAATAAGGATGGAGTGGTCAGGGGTCATGTGATGAGAGACCCCAGAGTCCATAATCCAAAGTACAGAAGTACCCGAGGTGACAGAGAAAATAGAGGGTCCGGAGGAGCCGGAGGAACCAAAGGCAAGCTATAGAAAGAACTGCTCAAGACACATCTCGAGACGCTGAAGACGATTTGTCGTGGTAGCATCAGCAGTGGTGGCACTAGCAACTACAGCAGTAGGTCGACCACGGCTAGGTGGCCCGGCACGCTTCTCTGGATGAAGCAGCCAACATGACTTGGCCTTATGCCTCGGCTTGCCATAGTGGGTGCACCTCCAAGTGCCAGGCGTGCGACCGAGCATCCCTCCGGGTGTGCCAGAGGAATGGGAGGAGCCACGAGAGAGCAAAGCAGTAGAAGTGGGTCTCGGAGGTGGAGCAGCAGTGAGAACACCCTCAAAACTTGAGGGTATAGAGGTCCGATGAGCTGCAACGATGCGAAGACGGGTCTCCTCCGTAATAAGCTCAGCAATAACAGCATCAAGACGAGGAAGAGGATCCATATAGATCAACTGTCCCGCAAGAGAAGAGAACTCAGGACGAAGAGCCATCAGAAACTTATAGAGTTGTCGTCGTTCCCGAAAAAACTGCAACTCGTCCTATGAGGCATTGACTCTGGACACCTCCAGTAGAAGGGGGCTCCAAAGCCTGGAGCTCACACCACTAGCCGTGTATGAGGCTATGAAACTGCTGGATTGTTTGCTCTCCCT
The DNA here is from genome assembly GCA_947650365.1 of Chamaelirium japonicum. Classification (NCBI taxonomy): domain Eukaryota; kingdom Viridiplantae; phylum Streptophyta; class Magnoliopsida; order Liliales; family Melanthiaceae; genus Chamaelirium; species Chamaelirium japonicum. The sequence goes on along the minus strand of OX393554.1, from coordinate 55,186,927 downwards.
GCTGAGCAGACTGGGCCTGGGACAGAAGCTGATACTCACAGGCCCCGCTCTGCTCCACAAATCGCTCTGTAAGATGAGCCCAGAGCTTTGCCACGGTAATGAAGGTGACAAGGTCAGCGCGAAGCGAGCGATCAATCGAGGCAACGAGAAATGCTCGAACACGACGGTTACAAAAGCTCTAGGTGTCAGAGGTCTCTGCTCCAGAAGTAGCAGTAGGAGCAGGTGTAGAACCGTCAAGATACCCGTATAGGGTTCGACCATCCAGGACACTCTGGACGGTGCAGACCACGCAGTCCAATCAGCTATCGTGATCAAGGAAAAATATGTCGAGACAAGGAGAAAGTCCCTCGTCCGCTTAAGTGGCATCGTCAAAAACTGAACATGGGTTATCGTCGAGACTGATCTGAAGAAGCCATCGAGAGCTGTAGAAGATGTAGAGACTCGGTCGGTAGAAAGGCGCGCTACGTGGTGCAGGTAGCAAGAAATTGGTAGGCAAGTGACCGCCAATGGAAAGATCGGCAGAGCTGTAGAAAAGGTTGACGGGCTGCAGGAGGACCAGCGGCGGGCTGCAGGAGGGGCTGATAGATAATCGGTGGACTGTAAGAGGGCCGGCAGCGGGCTGCAGGAGGTCCAGCGAAGGGCCGAAAGACTGTAGGAGGGGCCGACGAAAGACCGGCAGGCTGCAGGAGGACTGATGGATAGTTGACGGGCTACAGGAGGGGCCGGTGGAAGACTGGCAGGCTGCCGGAGGGTCGACAAATAGTCAACGGGCTGTAGGAGGGCCGGTGGCGGGCTACAGGAGGTCCGGCGGAGGGCTGATGGGCTGCAGGAGAGGTCGACGAAAGACCGGTAGGCTGCAGGAGGACCGACGGATAGTTGGTGAACAGCAGGAAGGGCCGGCGACTGCAGGAGGGTCGACAGATAGTCGACGGGCTGCAGAAGGTCCGACGGAGGGTTGGCGGGCTGTAGGTGGGATCGACGGGTTGCAGGAGGGCAGGCATAGGACCGACGGGCTGCTGGAGGGGCCAGCTAAGACCGACGAAGGGCCAATCGGGCACAGGCTCGGACGCAGAGCGACAAGCTCATCGCAGGCGCAGGCAAAGTCGCTAGATCGGGGAGGAAGACAGCGGAAGGGGATGGCCAGGGGATTAAACCCGCTCTGATACCATGTTATCATAACCCTAGGAGAGAGAAAGAGATAAAGAGAGAGAAACTACTAGGGTTTGGGAGAACGACGGACAATTATCATTAGGGCAATAGCCACGAATATATAGGCACATACATGTGTAGGGAATGAGTCTTGTACACCTAACTCATATGTATCTATATAACATGACACAACTGTTTTGTGCTGACTAGACAAAACATAAGCTGACTAGGACAAGCTGACTGGACAAAAATGAACCGAACAGTCTAACCATTCATTCAAAAATCAACGCACAATCTTTGTTTCCCCGTCAACCAACTCCCTCCCCTTGGTTTCAAATCCGGACCCATTTAAACTGCACTAAATCCCTAAAATCCCGGCCCATTTAAACTGCACTAAACTTGACCGTTCATCCCGTGATCATTGTTCGCATCAACGGCTACAGACCCTCCTGCTAAAATTTTGGGTGTCCCTATGAATGCCAGTGTTGTCGTCAAAAGTGTTTTGTTGCCGCCAAAGGCGGTCCGCTGCAGTGTCGACATATGTGTTGCCGCTGAAGGCGGCCCGCTACAGTGCCGATAGGAACGAGCATGTACTAGTACCCTATGATATACATTAACAGTATACAAGTGCATGCTTTCACTATGAGAATAGGGAGGAACGGTAGGATCTACAGCTATTAGTTTTTTGTTAAAGGAAATCCCACAAAAAATGGGCTTTCATCTCCTGGGGAACAAGCAGACATGCAAACCCTGTTATGGAATAAGATGGGAATGGGTTCATTTCCTGCAAAGACCTAATTCTCATGAAAAAAAAATGCACCCTAAAATTAAAGGCTCCATATTTTATAGGAAATGACATATTGTTGGTGATCATACAATAGACTGGTATAACGGAAACACCAAGATCATCAGATGCCACACGATCGTGACGAGCTCAAAGACAAGAACGATTCAACAACGAGATCGCCCTTAAAATGCTTAGCACCCAATCATGCAATTGTTACATAATACCGAGAGCAATAAATAGATGCAAAATAATCACAAGCACAAAAAGAGAGAAAGGGTTTACAGAGATTTGGTAACTTACGTCCTCTCTTCACCACACCTATTTCTCGGAACAAGTGTCCAGGGGAATAAAAATCTATTTCTTGGAACATCTTAATGATGTTCTTTAAATATTGTTCCATAGGAACACCATTCTGAAAGAACACACAAAGAAAAATGACAAACAGTGTTCCTGAACAAAATTGTTCTATAGGAATAAAAATTATCCAATAAACATTCCATGGGAATGATACCAAGCACCCCCTTTACTTCCCGAATTAGACCGGCTCCCACTTTTTCGGAGGGATTGGTCCTGCTACTTTCTCTCTCTTAATAGTAGTTGAATTTCAATGCCCCCCCCCCCCCCCCCCCCCCCCCCCCCCGGACATGTCAACGGATTGGATTATGCTATATTCCAATCCGAACCATTTAGTAAACGGGCTATCGGATTCAGAGCGTTATTAAATCATCGTATTCAAAATACCCATCCATACCTGACTTAGCTTGGTATCAGATTCGGTCCATTGACAGATTTACATCTGACAGTTGCGATATCGTTGAAAATTAAATAAAGAGATGCTATTCAGCCCGAAGGTTTTCTTGATTCCGCTCAGCCAGATTGATGTGGCATGTACGATTGGGGGGGGGGGGGGGGGGTGTGTCTTGTAGCGACAACCATGGGGCCCATTGTAATTCAAGAGACATGGGGTAGCAGGCCTAGCACATGGGGGTAGTGGGTCTAGTGTCCCCCAGCACTTAGAACGTTATAATAGGCTCTCGGCAACGGTTGTAGCATACCCAGGATGTGCTAATAAATTTTCCGCTATTGAGATTCAACCACCAATCATACGGCCACATCAATTGGGAAAACCTTAGAGCTGAATAGCATTTCTCTTAAATAAATGACTGCCTTTTTTATTTCCAATCACTTACGGTAACGAAAATGATTTCTAATGACTTATGTGTCCATTGGCTTTATTTCCTCTCCCTTGTTCTTTTGAGACAAAAAAAATTAATTAAGGAAATGATTTTTCATATATTCATTTCCACTCCATGTTCTTTTGGGAGGAAGAAAATTAAGTGAGTTATAAAGCGGAAGGAAATATATTTTATCAGTTCATTTCCACCCGGCTTAAGAAAATGAGGTTTCCGTCCAAATTTAAGAAAAAATGAAGTCTGCAAGTAGATTCATTTCTATCGACTAAAAACGGAAAGAACAATGAAAATGAATATAAAGTCAGCAGATGGATTCATTTCCACCCTCGTTTCTGCCCAAAAGAACACACTATAGGTCAAATATCATAATAGGTCCAAAATTTTGACCCGACCTGCACCAACCCAAAACTGCAAGGCTTAGGCTCCTCCCCTTGATCCATAGCCATGCCCGACCCGGTCCATTTTATACGGTAATTAGGGTAAGAGTCCAATAACAAGATTTTTAAAAATCATCATTTGAAATTTCATTTTCATTCTAAGAAATCAGAGTCTCAGATACCCATAACAATGGGTTTTTTTTTTTCTTTTTAACATCAGTAGGTTTCCCGAAATCTTCTGGGCAATGGATCCACTTTGGGTTCGGAGTAATCCCTCCAGGAATGCACACTTACCCACTCAAAAGTTTTCCTATGATAACTCGAGGGGGGGAGGAGTTGAACCAACAACCTCCTCACCCAAGCATCAGTTGATTTACCAACTCCCCTATCCCCTCCTGGAAAACAGTGAGTACCAATTGCCAATGTGGGTGGTAACCTTATCTAACTTTTGACATGGCCATGCTGGTGGGAATTCTGCTTGAGGCCATAGCAGCCACACGCCCACCGATGCGGAATCAACGGCTCTTATGCACATTTGTGTTTTTATTGTGAGCAAGTCGCTGCAAAGCATGGCCGCTGATTCTGCATCGGCGCACACATGGGTGCTACCGATCACTACTAATCCGTATGTGCATGGCACGGGGTAAGCATTGGTCATCCCTCTTAGGCCTATCAAAGGGTAGTACTACCATGAGAGCTACGATTCGGAGGTTTTCTCTGGGGTTAACAGCAAGCTTCTCTAGTTTCTCTGGTTTTCTCTCTCTCCTTCTTTGATTCCTGGTTAGTTGGGGGCCTCTATGGTGGAGATCCTCCCATGTGGGAGGATGGTCAGGCGGCGGCGTCTGGTCAGCCGCCCATCTAGGGGAGCTCCTCTCAGGCTAGTAAGTGGGCAACCATTTTTGCTGCTCCGGCTCAGCAGCGGGTCTCGGATGAGTACCTCGCGTCCTTACCATCTCCGATCGACGATCGTTATGTCATCCCTCCGACATTGGTTGAACAAATTGCTGGGGCATGGAGGTTCTCATTGGTAGGACGTTTTCTGGGCAAGGGGGTTTCCTTCGCTTATGCTTCTAGAGCCCTAGCCTGTCTGTGGGAATCCAAAGCACACGCCAATCCGACCATCCTCGGCGACCGTTCGCCATGCCCTGATCTGGCTTCGGCTGCCTGAACTCCCCATTCTGCTCTGGAACCGGAATCTTCTTCTATCTTTCGCCAAGGCGGCGGGACGACTGATTGATGTAGATGAATTCACCACCAAGGTTTTGCATAGCTCCTCGTCGGTCTTGCAGGGTAGATTCGCTAGGGTCTGTGTGGAGATTGATATATCTAAACCATTAGTAGCCGGTTTGCAAATCGATGGGGGAGAATTCTTGTCCTGGCAACAATTTCTTTATGAGAGCCTCCCCTTGTTTTGCTCCAAGTGTGCAAAGGTTGGCCACCTAGGGCCGTCTTGTCTGACTCCAGTCGACGCGTACCCGGTTCCTCCCCCTTAGATGGACCCTGCCCCTACGCTGGACGCTTCTTCACCTGTAGCCCCCCATGACTCGGGTGCTAGCGATCCCCATGCGAGTGATTTCGGGTGGATGGTCATCCCTCCCCGACGACGTCGTCCCAATGGACCTCCAGCTGCGGCGGATCCCGAGGCGGTGGAACCAGGGATCCCTTTCGGCACCACTCCTCGATGTGGGCACCGAGGCAGCTAGAGACTCATGACTCGGGGCACCCCCCCAGGGTGGTTTTCAAAACCGACGGCCCTCCTACCAGGTTTCGTCCGGCTGGGGGGGGGGGGGCAATGTTCGACCTTCGTGACCCTATAGCTTCTATCCCGAATCCCCCACGTGTCTTCTCAGCTCTGCCTCCAGAGACGGACGTCACATCGGGCTGAGGCCGCCACCAAACACCGAAAGCGTTCAGTTGACGCTGCATCCTGGTCGGCTCCGAGCTCCTCGACTGTCGATACTGGTAAGTTTTGCTTCCCTAACTCAATCACACATGAGACCCTAGTAGCCACGGTCCAGCGTGCTCTATCTAAGCCCCCTACGGACCAGCCAAACTTTTTGGCTTCGGATAACCCACCCCCAGTCCTGGCACAGAAGGCTGGTGTGATGAAATGCCGGAAAGAGGGTGAAGATCCCTCTCCTGAGGAGGTTGCTCCTATGACCTCTTGATTTTGTTGCTCTTGTGTCTCATATTTTGTGTGTGTTTTGGGTTCCAGTCTTTCCCATGAAGATTATCCTCTAGAATTGTCGTGGAGCCCGAAAGAGGGCGTGCTGGAATCATTGTCATCTCATTCTCTCCCATACCCATCCTTCTTTTATTTGTCTTTTGGAAACTATAGTTTCTGCTTGTAATACCTCTTGGCTAGCTCGGCATATTGGCTCGGAGTGGGATTATTTCGTGGTTCCGGCTTAAGATCGTTCAGGGGGTATGCTTCTCCTCTGGAGGGATTTGGGTGGCCAAGTTACTTTTTATTCCCCTCACCGTTAACTGGCTATCGCTACTATCTCTATCCCCAATACTAGCCCATGGGTTTTGGGTGTAGTCTATTCTTCTACCAATGTAGTTGAGCTTCGTGATCTTTGGAGGTTTATTGAGTCTTTGTCTTCGATTGATATTCCCATTCTTATCGCGGGTGACTTCAATGCTCTTTTACATCCAAATGATAAATAGGGTGGCTCGACTTTCTGGGTGGATGCTCGAGTCTCTGATTTTCGGCACACTACAAGGAAAAGGTTTATCGCCGACGGAAATTTTTATTACCGTCGGTAATAATATAAATATTACCGACGGTAATAAACATTTCCGTCAGTAGTATAACTTTAATATTTTACTAATATTTGATATATTTATTACCGACAGTAATTATTTATCCGTCGGTAATAAATTATTACCGACGGTATTTATTACTTCTGTCGGCATAATTGATTATTACCGACGGTATTAAATATAATCCGTCGCAAATAATATTTATTTTTATTTTAATAAATTTTTTACATATATATTACCGATAGTCATTTATTATCCGTCGGCAATTTATTTTTACCGATAGTTTTGTCATATCCGTTGGTATAGTTATATTTTTACCGACGGTAATATTTAGTACCGTCGGTAATATTTATGATCCGAGTGAACCCACAAAATCAAATATCGACCGTCCACAATCGTTATCCCTACGGCCAAGAATCTCTATTTCACCAGCCTAGAAGCACACCAGGGCCAAAAAATTTCGGAACTCCCGCCTCACCATTTTCACTCTCCCGCCTCTCTGAGATTCCCCAAATCCTTTATATATGCCCCCCCCTCCCTAAACCCAAATCCTCACCCTTCCGCTCCGATCCGATGGCGCGCAAGACGCAGTCCGTCCGCAAGTCCACAGGCGGCAAGGCCCCGAGGAAGCAACAGGCGACGAAGGCCGCGAGGAAGTTGGCGCCAGCGACCGACAGCGTGAAGAAGCCCCACCACATTTGGTCCTCGTGAACCCTCCGGCGAGCGAGGTGGCGTTGCCCGGCGCCGGCAACCGCAGGAAGCAATCCACCTTCGGTCAGTATTCGACGCTGTTGATCATGATCATCTTCAGCTGGACCCTCATGTACAGCCTCACGCTGACGTAGAAGAACCCCTCCCCCTTCTCCCGGCTATAGGTCGCCGCCGGCGCCCCCGACCCCGACCCCCCGACCAACAGTCCCTGCCCGGCGAAATTGGGGCGGATGACGGCGGTGCTCTTGCGGTGCTGGTGGAACGGCCGGATGGGTGCGTAGCCGAGCCGCACCCCGTCGTAGAACGCCATGGACTCGATGCGCTGGAAGCTCATGGCGAGCGTGAGGTTGTAGTAGAGGGTGTTGTTGGGAGCGAGGTCGAATCGGGCGAGGGTGCAGGCGTCGTTGGGCTGGAAGACGAGCCAGAGGATCAGCACGACGATGCCGAGGACGATCAGGATGGTGGTGATGACAATGCGATGCCAGTGGCTTCCTCGCGTCCCCAAACCCCACCACTTGGTCACCCACGTCAGCATTTGCTTATTCCCCGGCACCAGCAAATACAAAGTGGCTGGCCTTCCTCTGTATAGGGAGGGACGTCACGAGCAGCCGTCATGCAGGCGGCCACTACTCATGCTTCGTGCTGACCCTTGGCTCGGACCCATCGTGGAGGGCGGTCTCTATCCCTTTCCCCCTCGCCGACGATCCAGACATCATGCAGGTGTTCGTCAATCAGGCCGTGGTGTGAGGGGCGGTGATGCACTGGATCACCTCCACCGCCCGCATCGTTTCCTTTTATAATTTTTAAAAAAATATTCAAGTTTTATTACCGACGGATATTATAAATTCCGTCGGTAATAATTTATTTTTTATTTAAAAAAATTAATATTTTACCGACGGTAATACTGTTTTCGTCGGTAATAAAGTACTTTTTGCCGACAGATATAACGTATTCCGTCGGTAATAAGCTAGTATATTACCAACGGATTTAGAGTCAACTGTCGGTGATAATCAAACAATATTACCGACGGACACTATATTTTCGTCGGTATTAATTATTAATACCGACGGAAATATTATGTCCGTCGCTGGTTTTTCCCGACGCCTTTTTTTTCGACAGTCTAGCGACGAAAATAGGTTCCGTCGGTAAAGAATATTACCGACGGAAGTACGATTTTACCGACGGATATAGTCCGTCGGTAAAAACATTTTTTTTTGTAGTGGCAATGTATAGATTCTACTGATCTGCTTGATCTAGGTTTTTCGGGGGCTTTGTTTACTTCGTCTAATCTCCACCTAGGGTCCCAACGTATTTTAGAACGTATTAATCACGCTTTCTGCTCTCATAGTTGGTTCGACCTTTTGCTAGAGGCCCGTTTAGAGCACCTAGTATGACTGGCCTCGGATCATTGCCCTCTATTGTTCAATTTGGCCCTTAATGTTCATCAAAGACCACGTCCGTTCAGATTTGAACATTTTTGGCTATCTCATCCTTCTTGGGAGGACTTCATTCAATTGCACTGGGGTCGAGTGAGGGTTTAATCTTTTTTGTATCTTGGATTCTAATCTATCTTATCTTCGGCGCCACATCAAATCTTAGAAACGGGAGGTCATCGGCAGATTGGAAACCTTGGCTGTCTCGATTGATCAACGTATTACTACCCGTCAGCGTCTTGATTCTAAATCCCCCCTCTTTGGGCCAACAAGAATCCCTTAGCCAACTTACGGCGGATTATCATAATGTTTCTAACATGATTGAGACTGTGGGTGCAAAATTTGACCAACGCCCGAAGACAAGATCCACTAGCCTTGCCTAGGGGTCCACAATGACGATGACGGGCCCCACTAGCCCTACCTAGGGTTCCACAATGATGACGATGGGACCCACTAGCTGTTGAGCGTCCATTTGGTGCGAATTATCCTTTCTTTTTCATGCATATATCGTCACTCTGCTACGTAAAACTTTCATAATACACGTAAACTGCATGAGTTTCTTTGCACCATGATATAGTAGACTTTCATACGAACCCAACGACATATTGGTTCACTCGCATACATTACATGCATGAAAAATATATAGCCCGAAATTCCAAATTATCCTTTTTTTCATAATCGTATTCAAACCTAACAAGCGTCATTTCATGTGTGTTTTTTAGGAAATTGATCCGGTTTTCGATGCAATCAGCTCAAGGACTTCATGACCAAGCCGTGGATATTCTCACGGCGATCTAATGGAGACTGTACAGCTCGTTCGAAGGCCATCTCTAAAGAACATCCAAGAGACGGATGATTGCAATGATTCAGTTGAGAGAAGATTTCATTGAGGCGATGCAGCGCTTGGCTCAAACTAGAGGATGATTACACGCATGCAATTGGAAGGACGTATGTCGACGAGCTCAGATGGTTCGAATGGTGCGACCTGTTAGAATTGGTGAGGTCTATAGCTCGTAAAAAACTATAGTTTAGCTATGTATGGTTGATAGTATAGGAATGCATATTGGTACGTACCTTAGTACCTGTTCTGATTACAGAACAAAGAGCCATGGCTACATGGTAATCCTCTTGAGTGGGAGACTCAAGGGACTGGTCCCATGTAACCTAAATACGTTCGCAGCTCTGATTAGGGTTGGTCGCCTTATCAGGTTAAGCTGTTGGGATGACAGAGCGTGGGTGTCTCCACCACGGTCATTACCAGGCACAGTGTCTGTGGCCGAACGGAACCAATACGATGCACAGATAGGTGAGCAGACACCGGTGCGCTAAGCCGTATTTTTGCTTAGGGTAAAACGTTCATAAACCCTGAGGAACCATGTCTGGTGGACTAACCAGTTGTGTGGTGCTTTGGCGCACCAATGTGTGAGGATCCAGATGCAGTGATCCAAAACCACGATGTACTGGGTTACCCGGCTGGCGTTGCATCAGCATGTCACTCCTGCAGGCTATCCACACCCCTAACGGGAGGTGCGTTCCTTGGTCTGACCTACGTCGTATTAAACCCTGGCCAGGTGGTCATCAGTTCGACTGGTGACGGATCCGGTTACTCGGCAGAGTTATCGGAGATACGATGTACGTGGTCAACCTGGAAGGAACCGAGTCATATGAGCACTCGAGTCTGACGGTATTCTCCACCGCTCGAGTTGCATCATGGCACCAGTGGAAGGACAACGAGTTTACCATACTAAGCGGAGAGCAGGGGTATGAGGGAGAACATAGTAAGTCCGGGGGAATTGGAGTGCAGCCTGTGTCGCACTCTGGGTGGCTACGCAGGTTAACTCGGACTCAGAGGATCGATGGTACACTCGGGTAGTGTGTCGATCGAGTCTGAGTTGGAAGCCATGAACCCTGGTCCCTGAAGGTTCCACCTTATCGACATTATGTACGGTTCTTATACCATCTCATCGAAACATATAATGCAGTTAGAGGAAGCGAGAAGTCCAAGCATACGCTCCGTGAGTGCTTCGCACTAGTGCTCGGTAGATGCGTAGCTACGTGTGTGCACTAAGGGGAAACCCTAGGTTAGTGCAGAGACGCATGTAGCAATTCCTTGTCATAAGTGGACTTTGCCACATGGGTGCGATGCACTGGGACATGTTGCGAGTTGACTAGTTGACTTCACTAGGGGCACCCTATGGGAATCTCAAAGAATAGTGAAATCACTGGTGCACTTCACTTATGTGTGCCTTGTAAAGTCTCGTACACGAGGAACGGCCAACTAGTGACATAAGGGCGTTTTGGTCATACCATGCGCCACTATGCACTAAGAGGGCCGGCCCTAAGTGTTGAGAGACTGGTCAAGGCCGGCCCTATTAGTTTCAGGAGGTTGTTGCCTCCGATGAAAGGGTCGGTCAAGAGGCGCAGAAAACGGGCTGGTTTTGACCGTTTTCAAAAACAAGGAAAAGATAGAGATAAAAGAAGAGATATATAGGGAGAGGTTTGAATCAGTCAATCCTATCCGCTAGGCTTATCCATAAGGATAAGGCCGGCCCTATATAAGGCATAGGGAGAGAGAGGGGGACGAAATTAATGAGCCCATGCAAGCCTAGGGCCGGCCCAAGCCATGGGGAAGCCCTAGGCGCCCTCATCTCTCTCGCCCTCATCTCTCTCTCCCTCATCTTCTCTCTTCGCATCTCCTCCCTCGTCTCTCTCTCCCTCGCTTGCGCCATTGGATGACGGCTCGTCTTCCTCGCGTGGTGTTTCGTAGAAGGAGAAGGCTCATCGTATGGAGGCACTCAGAGATCCATCGATGAGGTGCCGTGCATCGTGTGAGATCGGGTGAACTAGAAGGCGTCTCCAGCAACCTTTTGTTGTCCAGAATCTGCACAGAAAATCAGCATTGTTTCTGTGATTCCGGGAGCTACAGAAGTCCAAACGACGTGAAACTTATTACAAAAGTTGCGTCTCGAAGTTGGCTACCTGCAGTCCAAATTTCAGCCCAATCGGAGTTCGGAACAAAAAGTTATGGCCGTCGCACCGAAGCTATATCGAGCAGATCCGTAGCCCGTCTCCATCAACAAAGAAGAAATTTGTCGCGGTGAAAGAGTCCGCACGCAAGTATGATCTCTGATGCGATCTAAACTAATCCTAAATTAAGGCTTTAATTTGATCTAAATTATAACTCGCAAGTGCACGAATCGCTTTGTAGGAGCGGTACGTATTACGAGGTCGATCCCACAGGGATTGCTAATGAGGGAAGTTTTCTAATCTAGGGTTATTAACTATTTGACCTAAATTACTTTAAAAGGTAGTTTAATTGGAGTTGATTTGTTTTGAGATTAAAAGCAAACTAATTAAGGAAAGAAAAACAAGCTAGTTACGGTAAGTCGAGTTTCAAGTGGAGAAGGTACTAAGGCATTCGAATCCACCTCGGTTATTCGTAGTTACTAGGTTTATTTAGATTTATCTATGAGAACGAGTAGCATGCGGGAATATAAATCCCGTGCTCGACTCGAGAATATGATCGTTAGGCTCTTAATTAGATTGAAGACATATGTATGATTCAATTTTCATGCAAAGATGTATTAGAATAGAGCATTAGATGTCTAACTAAAGCACAACTAATCAAGATTCTAAATTTTTCGTTGATAACATGCATTGATTAATACGATGATTCATCATAACGACAAAGGATGCATGACATACTATGTGAGAGACTTCCATCATAATAATCCGATAATTGAATCAAATATTCGATTATGAGTGCATGGCATAGACAATATAAATAAACCTAATAATTATTCATAACCGGGGTTTCATCTAAGCCTTAGCAATGGATTTAGTTCATCATGGTTCGCATTACATCAAAAGTAAAAGAAGGGAAGAACAAAATACAGATCATGCTCGAAATACGCTTTTGCTCTTCGTGGTCCTCCTCTCCGATCGATGCTCCTTCACTTCGACTCGGCTACGGCACGGCTTCGATGGTACGATGGTGGCTCGGATGGTGAACGAATGACGGAGGAGTCTTGGAGGTAGAGGCTAGGGTTTTGTCTAGATGGAGATGGTGGATGATGAAAATGATGGCTCGGGTTATTCTCGTAGGTGGTAGATGGTTCGGTGGTGTATGGCGTAGGTTGGTGGTGAGAGCCTCTCCTCTTGTTTTCCCGAGCCCCCCTCTTATATAGGAGAGAGATCGGCTGTTTTAGAGAGAGAAAACGTGGAGAGATCGTCCGGGTTTTTGCGTGGCTCCGGACGGGTAAGAGAGAGGAGAGGATAAGGAAAGAAAGAGAATAAGGAAGACTAGAGAGAGAAACGTTTTGGGCGGTTGTGATTTGGTTCAGCAAGAGAGAAGTGCATGGATATTGATTAGGCAACGAAGAGAGAGATAAGTTGGGTTCGCAGGAAAAATAGGAGGAGAGAGAATCGGGAGTAGCGGTTAAGGAAAGAGATAGAGTTAGAGAGAGAATTTCAGTGATGGGGTTGACGTGCATGGCTCGGGTATCACGGACGGCTGAGATCAAATGAGAAGAGAGAGAAAGAAGATCGGGTAGGCTGGTTCGGTTGAGAGAGAGAGAGCTGTGCTCGGGCAGTTAGAGAGAAAAGGAAAGAGAGTTAGAGAGAGGAAATCAAGGACGGAGAGATAGAAAGAGAGCGAAACCAAGAGAGAGCGACGCGCGGCTTGGCGTTCAGGTTTAGAGATAGAGAGAGAATCCCGGGAGGAGAGAGGGAAGATCGAGATAGAGATAGAGAGAGTGAATCGGACGGAGAGAGAGTGCTGGCCGCTGCTGCATGGGCTGCATCACGGAAGGGACGGCTGTGATCGGGTACAGCTGGCTCAGTTGAGAGAAAACAGGGAGAGAGAGCGAAAGTAGGAACGGGGGTCTGTATGGGTTCGGTGTGCTGGAGGGCTGCATGCATGGTTTAAATGGGACGGACGGCTATGATTTGGATTGCCAAGTTGTGCGCGTGTGATGGGGGGTGAAAGAGTGGGTGAAGATCGATCTGGACGGTTGAGAGGAAATCGGGAGAGAGAGAGACTTTCGGCCGGGCGGTTGTGATCACATGGAAATAGAGAGAGGGAGCCGAAGCTGATGGTGCACGGCCGACTTGGGTGCATCGGGTGGCTGTGATTATGGGCTGCGGGTGTGATCAAGTGGAAGGAGAAAGTGGCGCTGGGATCCGGAAGTTCGCGGTCGGGCCGGGCCGATGCACGGGCGGCTGTGGTCTGATGGGTTCGGTCTTAAAGGATTAGGTGGCACGGACGAGTCGGATGCGAAGTTGGGCTTGGGTTTGTTTGCATAGGATTAATTGGAATTAGGGGTGGCAATGGGTCGGTTTTGATCGGAATTTCATGAGAGGCAGGTAGGGATGTATATAAGAGATGGAATCTACGAAGGTGCATCAGATGGAATTGATCAAGGCCGTGCCATCTTTGCGAGTCACCATCATGATCATTAAGCTCCGTAGAATGTCCAAGGGTCTTCTCTTGTTCACATCACGCAATTCGTCCGCCCGATGAAGTTAATTCTTCGCCAAATCATGTACTTAGCCTTTGCTCCATTGTTCTTCAGAAACTGCTTCAAAACATATTGTGCATCCTTCATCGGGTCACCGTGAGAGTATCCAATGCTTCAACATGATGCCCTTGAACTTATTGCATCGCGAACCGGGTCAAATCCCTGAAAGACACACATGAAATGACGCGTGTAAGATTCCAATACGATTATCGATAAAAGGATAATTTGGACTGTGGGGCTTTGTATCTTTCATGCATGCAATGTATGAGAGCGAACCAATATGCCGTTGGATTCGTATGAAAGTCTACTATATCGTGGTGCAAAGAGACTCATGCAGTTTACGTGCATTATGAAAGTTTTACGTAGCAAAGTGACGCTATGTGCATGAGAAAGAAATGATAAATCGCACCAAATGGACGCTCAACAATCTCTAACAAGTAGATCTAACTTAGATAGAACATGCATTCATGCTAGATTGTTCTTTTGAGTTAGATCGTCGTTAGGGGTTCGCGTAGTTGCCATGCTAGTTTCATACACACATATGTAGATCATTTCGTTAAAAATTTTGATTTGTAACGCACACCGCTCACGGTCCTCGGACCTTCACTTTGCTTCCGCTGCGGGCCTCTACCATGGATTTATTTCCAACAATTGGTATCAGAGCTACGCTAGTGGTGTGCGTTTTATATTTTTCATGAAACCGTCATGTGCGCGTATGAATAGTATGTGCCGCCATCGGGGTTCTACGAGTAGATCATGCATAGTATATTTTGTATGTTCTATGAATCGTTCTTGCAGGGCGCCGCTTCTAAAATTAATCTGGATATGTGAATGCTTGCTACCGGGGGTCGGACCCCGTGTTAGCGAATTTGTCTAGATGTTTTTTCTTCTGTGTGTGGATAGATTTTAGAGCCATAGTCGGGCAAGAGGTGAAGATTTATCACCCTTGATTCCCAGGCTTTTTGCTAGGTTTGTTTTCCTTTTCGTTCTAGGAAATTATGTACGAGCGAGCACTTGCTCGAAGCGTACTAGAGCTTTTTCGGTTACAGATTGAAGAGGAGGACTTGCCGTGGAGATCCACCACCGGGAGGACGAGCGGAACCTTGGAAGACGATGGCGATCCGGCGAAGCGTACACGATGACGGCAAAGGGCATAAAGCGTCAGGAGATCGTATACAGAGGCTTGCACCGGATCGAGGAACCTTGCGAAGGAGACAGAGAGCCTGCGCTGTGCCAGTCAGGTTCAGGGGTCGGACCCTGAACTTGATTCAGTTGTGTGCTTGTTTCTTTCAGTAGTTCTTTATATTTCTGTAGAGAACCCCGATGCGATAATTTAATTATCTATGTTAGAGGGATGCCCTTTCCCCTCTGGTCCTAGCGACCTTATTAGGATAGGATTCTACTAGTGCCGCCTATTATTTAATTGACCCTTGATGATAGCATGAATTCCTCACATTTGGTTATGCCCCCATTAGGTCAACACCCGATTAGTCGGGTGTGCCTATTTGGCAAGCATCGAAACCTAGAATGAGTTGGAATTCTACTATGACATCATTCGTCAAATTTATAAGCGAGGCGCCATGGTAGAGGAAGATCTTTCCTATCAGTCTGACCTTAGGCTAAGCTCCAGGGCATTAGCATAATAGCCAAGTTTGCAAAGCATCGATGTTCTTGGGATATGTAATGTGACCCTTGAGTGGAGAAATTCACTCGAGGCAGGGACTATGATATTCCGAGATCGATTAATGCTAGGCGAAAGGCTTGAAACGCTAGTAGAAGCACGGTATGACCAGGGTCTAGTGTATAGGTTGTCGTGACCTTAGTGTACACTCATACTTGCATAAAATAACCCTCAAATTTAATAAGGGATGCTAGAGGGGACTTTTAGAGATCCCCTGGCCTCCATGGCCAATCACTTCGTGTTCGGGTGGGAGGGCATAACTCAACAACCCCCTCGGGTGAGAGCTGTGTTTTTTCCATACCAAGCTACTTAGTGATCTCCCTTGGGATATGGCGGTTACGGCGCCAAGGGTTCAGGCTTTTACTCACCCTCGTGGGGGCCGTTAGAACTTCCGTTCCGTAATTGCCTAGGCTCGTGGTTAAGCATCCGAAGTACATGTGAGGTATTCGTTGCGAAGACAATGGTGATCACGTGGTACTGGCCAAAAGATAACCATGGTTCATCAAAGCCCTTAGTTGGCAGATTTGGATAGGGTCAAGGGAAAGACCCGTGTAAGCGGATGACCTGCACACTGCCCTCTCGGACAGGTGCAGCCTATTCCGAGATCTTACATACATGGTTAAATTAATCCATAGAGGTGTCTTCGCTGTGAGGGTAGCGCTGACATTTGGATATAATTAGCTTATTTTCAAAATCCATAAAATAAGTTTTTCGTGCATTCTTTTTCATCCAACCATATAGTTCACCTATCCGCTATCCCATAAGAGAACCAGTTATCGGGTCTCTAACTACGTAGAGCGGAAGCGCTATCTTTAGCTTATGCTTAGGGTAGTAAATGTACATTGGCTTGCAATCTAAATATCCCTGTACTAGACTTAATGGGTCCAGATATCACTAGGGCACTAACTAGGGCATATGACGACTAGCAAGAGTCTAAGGAGATGTGCAAGTGCTATGTTATAGCAGACTTGCGGACAACTCTTTAGAAGCGAGTCAGAAATATGCCGGGTCTTCTCTAATAAAGTTTTACTTGCATAAGATATCTGCTAGGCGAAGTCAATAGACTCATCGCTTATCCACCAAGATACTTGTCAGTACCAAGATGTCAGAGGAAATGCTTGTTCGGGAACACATCCTTGAGTTCCAGATCGAACTAGATTCCAAAGACATAGTACCAGATGACGAGATGGTGGAAGACGTCTATCTTGCATCCTTGTCTGGAACCTTCGAAGGCGTTATCAGAGACTTTAGCTTTAACAAGTTAGAGATGATAAACGCAGAACTTCTAAGGAGATTTTCAAGAGATAAAGGATGGGATCAGGATTAAAGGCAATGCCTTTAGTGCTTAACCTAGGTCTTCTTTAGAAGAACCTAAGGGAGTAACTTATAAGAGATCGAAAACTATTTTAGTGCAGAAACTAGTATGGACTCCTAAGTATGGTAACGCTAAGGACGGAAGAGTTTCTGTTTTAGCAAGTATAGGGGATATTTGAAGATTGAGTATGGCCTCAGGATGTTAGGATTTGAGTCGCTATCTAGTAGCAGTTCTTATGCTTCTTAGAATGTAGACTTCGGGTCTACAGAGATTCAAGGAAAGCAGAAGGCTACTTTATAGTGAAGTAATCCTAACATAGGTACTGATGCCATAAGCCGCTGCGGAAGCTGTTAGATATGAATGTCTTAGTTTTTCCGAAAAACAGATTTTGTTTTTTAGAGATGTAGTTCTGTTTCCTCCTTAGTAAATAAAGTTTTTTAGTTTTAGACAGCACCGTATGTGTGTATCTTAAACTGAAAAGATAGCTTCAGTACTAGAGGAATAGATCAGAATAATCTCTTTAAATTTAATCTTAATTCGAAAATAGATTTCATGACAGCTGCAGCGTCAAATTTAAATTCATCTAAATCCTTCGGAGAATCTATCCCATTTGTGATCCCTCTGATTTAGATATTTTGCCTCAGATAAATTCAGAGGTGACAGAAGGCTGAGTTTCTATTCACAGAATCATCGGAGATCCTTCTAACCTATGAGTGTAATCTGGAAGGCAGAATAACTAAAAGGGCCATGAAGGTATGGGAGTTAGTTAATTTTGACGTCTATGGTTCCAAGAGCGTCCAGACGATAGAAGTCTCTTCGATTTAATCGAGGGAATGAGAACCTATCGGATGGGTTCCATAGGATCCTGAAGGAGCATGGGATTATCTCCCAGTTAAATGCTCCTAGGATGAAACGTCAGAATGAAGTCTCCGAGAGAAGGAATCGGACCCTGTTTGACATGGTCCGTAGTATGATGAATATTGCCAAATGTACTACCCACCCTTTGGTGGGGTTGTACCTTAAAACAGTAGTTTATATCTGAAACTCTCTCTCATCTAGATCAGTGCCTCAGACCTATAGAGAGCTATGGTCTAAGCGAAAGCTGACACTATAGAGTCTCGAGATATAGGGTTGTCCTGCACTTGTGCAAAAGGACAAGAGGGATGAGATGGAGATGTAGTTCCAGGTATATCTGTTTGTAGGTTACCCTTAGGAGGCATAAGGTGGACTGTTCTATGATCTTGAGGTTTGGAAGGTAATCGTTTCTACGAATACCATCTACCTAGACATGGATTATATTATAGACCATAAGTTTACCGGTAATGTAGTTCTGGGTGAACTACTGGGTACTGGTAGAGAGTGCGCATCTGAAAACGTAGTGGGAGTAGATGATACAAGAAACTAGTAAACCAGACACTGTAGAAACAATTCACTTTTGTACCACCACCACTTCGTCATTGTGGGACCATCAGAGCTCCTGAAAGATACTATGGAGAAACTTCGATAGTTAATCCAGAGTTTCAGGAGGATGATCCCTAGAGCTACGAAGAAGTAGTGGGAGCTTCCTTTGTACCACCACCACCTCGTCGTTGTGGGACCATCAGAGCTCCTGAAAGATACTATGGAGAAACTTTGATAGTTAATCCAGAGTTTCAGGAGGATGATCCCTAGAGCTACGAAGAAGTAGTGGGAGCTTCCGACAGCTCTGACTGACAAAAGACCATGAAGGCAAGCTTGCATCAATGTCCCTTGGAACAGTCTTGACACTTATAGCACTATCACCCTTCAGGGTGTAGGAGGTGTATAAGAAGAGCACCCGGTTAAGACTTAAGTAGCTAGATTAGTTACCAAAGGAGAAGGGATTGACTATGTCAAAACCATCTCACTGGTAGCTATGCCTAAGTCTATAACGGATCCTCTTAATCCATCACAGCCCATTATAGTTGGGAGATCTGGTTGATGGATGTCAAGACAGTTATTCCCTAACGGGAATTTGAAAAGGACATATGGATGATGTAGCCTCAGGCTTTGTGTCAGTAGGTTAGGAAGATATGGAATGCAAGTTGCAACGGTCCATTTATGGACTGATGCAAGCATCCAGGATGGAATGTCTATTTTGATCAAGGGAATCCGCTCACACGGATTTGATCAGAATAAGAATAAACTAAGTTGGTACAAGAAAAGTGAAATAGCTACATGGGTGTACTTAGTATTTTACGTTAATAATATTCTACTGATTGAAAATGATGTAAGAATATTGTTTACGGTAAAGGTTTGTAGTCATCACAATTCGATGTGAAAGACCCTAGTGAGGTGAGTTATGCTCTGGGAATCAAGGTAACTCGAGATAACCAGAGCAAGGTTCTCTTGCTGTCACAGGCTACGCATAAAGATAAGATTCTAGCCAGATTCGTTTTACGAGGCTAGATATCTATTGCGCAGCAGGATACATGGGTCGGTTTCAGTCGAACCCGGGTTCAAATCACTGGACCGATGTGAAGGATATACTCAGGAATCCTTATTAAGTAAGGATTATGAGTTAGCTTGCACTTTACAGGTCCTGATATCGATTGGACGCACAAGGTCTGACTTTGGTGTCAGATATGTGTTCCAGAGAATCGATTTCAGGGATTATTTTTATCTTGGGATTAGAAGCGATAGTTGGTAGAGTGTGAAGCAAGAGTGAATCACAGACTCTACCACAGAGGCTTAGCATGTTGTTGCGTGCGAGGTAGTATATCAGGTGGTAAGGCTTAGGAAGTTTTTAGAGAACTTGGGACGCGTACCAGAGGCTCAGTTATCTGTTGTTACAACAGAAGAGCGGTAAGCAAGGTCCAAGGAGACTAGGCACCGCCGTGAGGGGAAACCCATCAAGTACAAACTCTACTTGATCTGACAGTTATAGGAGGAAATACAAGTAGCGGTACTGAGGTGGAATCTACAGACAATGTTGCCAATTCCTTTAGGGAATTCCTGCAAAGGCTTTTGGATAGCATGTAGAAGCTACAGAGCTCAACACCGTTATTCCTCGTTAGACCTAGTGGGAGATTGTTAGAATTGGTGAGGTCTATAGCTCGTAAAAAACTATAGTTTAGTTATGTATGGTTGATAGTATAGGAATGCATATTGGTACGTACCTTAGTACGTGTTCTGATTACAGAACAAAGAGCCATGGCTACATGGTAATCCTCTTGAGTGGGAGACTCAAGGGACTGGTCCCATGTAACCTAAATACGTTCGCAGCTCTGATTAGGGTTGGTCGCCTTATCAGGTTAAGCTGTTGGGATGACAGAGCGTGGGTGTCTCCACCACGGTCATTACCAGACACAGTGTCTGTGGCCGAACGGAACCAATACGATGCACAGATAGGTGAGCAGACACCGGTGCGCTAAGCCGTATTTCTGCTTAGGGTAAAACGTTCATAAACCCTGAGGAACCATGTCTGGTGGACTAACCAGTTGTGTGGTGCTTTGGCGCACCAATGTGTGAGGATCCAGATGCAGTGATCCAAAACCACGATGTACTGGGTTACCCGGCTGGCGTTGCATCAGCATGTCACTCCTGCAGGCTATCCACACCCCTAACGGGAGGTGCGTTCCTTGGTCTGACCTACGTCGTATTAAACCCTGGCCAGGTGGTCATCAGTTCGACTGGTGACGGATCCGGTTACTCGGCAGAGTTATCGAAGGTACGATGTACGTGGTCAACCTGGAAGGAACCGAGTCATATGAGCACTCGAGTCTGACGGTATTCTCCACCGCTCGAGTTGCATCATGGCACCAGTGGAGGGACAACGAGTTTACCATACTAAGCGGAGAGCAGGGGTATGAGGGAGAACATAGTAAGTCCGGGGGAATTGGAGTGCAGCCTGTGTCGCACTCTGGGTGGCTACGTAGATTAACTCGGACTCAAAGGATCGATGGTACACTCGGTTAGTGTGTCGATCGAGTCTGAGTTGGAAGCCATGAACCCTGGTCCCTGAAGGTTCCACCTTATCGACATTATGTACGGTTCTTATACCATCTCATCGAAACACATAATGCAGTTAGAGGAAGCGAGAAGTCCAAGCATACGCTCCGTGAGTGCTTCGCACTAGTGCTCGGTAGATGCGTAGCTACGTGTGTACACTAAGGAGAAACCCTAGGTTAGTGCAGAGACGCATGTAGCAATTCCTTGTCATAAGTGGACTTTGCCACATGGGTGCGATGCACCGGGACATGTTGCGAGTTGACTAGTTGACTTCACTAGGGGCACCCTATGGGAATCTCAAAGAATAGTGAAATCACTGGTGTACTTCACTTATGTGTGCCTTGTAAAGTCTCGTACACGAGGAACGACCAACTAGTGACATAAGGGCGTTTTGGTCATACCATGCGCCACTATGCACTAAGGGGGCCGGCCCTAAGTGTTGAGAGACTGGTCAAGGCCGGCCCTATTAGTTTCAGGAGGTTGTTGCCTCCGATGAAAGGGTCGGTCAAGAGGCGCAGAAAACGGGCTGGTTTTGACCGTTTTCGAAAACAAGGAAAAGATAGAGATAAAAGAAGAGATATATAGGGAGAGGTTTGAATCAGTCAATCCTATCCGCTAGGCTTATCCATAAGGATAAGGTCGGCCCTATATAAGGCATAGGGAGAGAGGGGGGGACGAAATTAATGAGCCCATGCAAGCCTAGGGCCGGCCCAAGCCATGGGGAAGCCCTAGGCGCCCCCTCTTCTCTCTTCGCATCTCCTCCCTCGTCTCTCTCTCCCTCGCTTGCGCCATTGGATGACGACTCGTCTTCCTCGCGTGGTGTTTCGTAGAAGGAGAAGGTTCATCGTATGGAGGCACTCAGAGATCCATCGACGAGGTGCCGTGCATCGTGTGAGATCGGGTGAACTAGAAGGCGTCTCCAGCAACCTTTTGTTGTCCAGAATCTGCACAGAAAATCAGCATTGTTTCTGTGATTCCGGGAGCTATAGAAGTCCAAACGACGTGAAACATGTTACAAAAGTTGCGTCTCGAAGTTGGCTACCTGCAGTCCAAATTTCAGCCCAATTGGAGTTCGGAACAAAAAGTTATGGCCGTCGCACCGAAGCTATATCGAGCAGATCCGTAGCCCGTCTCCATCAACAAAGAAGAAATTTATCGCGGTGAAAGAGTCCGCACGCAAGTATGATCTCTAACAAGTAGATCTAACTTAGATAGAACATGCATTCATGCTAGATTGTTCTTTTGAGTTAGATCGTCGTTAGGGGTTCGCGTAGTTGCCATGCTAGTTTCATACACGCATATGTAGATCGTTTCGTTAAAAATTTTGATTTGTAACGCACACCGCTCACGGTCCTCGGACCTTCACTTTGCTTCCGCTGCGGGCCTCTACCATGGATTTATTTCCAACAAAACCCGGATGGTTACCTTTACTCTCTTTCTCTCTCTTTAACTTTATCCTTTCTCTTTATACCACCTT
Organism: Chamaelirium japonicum; assembly: GCA_947650365.1. Classification (NCBI taxonomy): domain Eukaryota; kingdom Viridiplantae; phylum Streptophyta; class Magnoliopsida; order Liliales; family Melanthiaceae; genus Chamaelirium; species Chamaelirium japonicum. Next base: position 55,164,550 of record OX393554.1, on the reverse strand, counting down.
TTATCTCTCTTCTATTTTCATCCTTCTATTTGGGTGAAGAAGATATATTTTCTGATTTAATTTTTCCTCAATTCATCCAAAATTAGAAAATTCAATTATACAAATTTTTCAAAGATAATATAGATGATACAAGGTAGAATATAGAGTATAATAATGAATCTTACATTATTCCATTTGAAAAGAAAAATCATGAAGAACAATATAGGATGAACCCTAATAGAATAAAGAAGATTCACGCAGAAAGATACCCAAAGTATACTCTAGAATATAATTTCTCAATGGATGACTACTCTTTTTTCTTTTTGAAAATTCCATCTGCTGAAAAACTCATTTGTACTATAGCAGTAATTTTATTTATTTATTTATTAATATATGCTCGTCTTTATTAGTCTATTTAGTTGCTTTTTTTTTCTATGTTGCACTGATATTTTGCATGAAACTATCATACAAAACACTTTTAAGGTATTATCCTTCCTTAAAACTTTATACTTTTATTTTATATATATGTCTTTCAAAAATGCTATCATATAATACTACCATCTCATTCATGAGCATGTCTAATTCATATATTGAAGACAATGTCTAATTTAAGTTTGGGGGTATGATGTACTTTTTACAAAATCATGCTTGCATCTAAAATAATAGTAATAATAATGCATCAACTTACGCTATAGTGGGACAGCTCGGCATATACATCTTCGTGTATGTGTGTCTGGTCTGTAGTCCCCTACCAAAACTATAGCGTTCGTATAGAAATCGATAGGAATTTACATTTGCATATTTTTATTTTTTATTTTATTTTTTATATTTTATTTTCTTATCGTATTACTTTTGCCATCCTTTTCATTCTTTTCGGAAAAAAAAAAATTCTATGTATATTTCACCTTTATTTCAGGTTTTGTGGTATAATTCTATCGTACTCGAATATGACCATAAAGCACTTGGTAATCAATGTATAAAGTCCAAGGATCAGCTAGGAAAAGTATGTCTAATATGGTTCTGACCCTTAGTAACCTTTTAGAGATTGTCAAAACAAACTAGACTTGACTTTTCACTTCATATTTGGCTTACACCTCTAGGGTCTAGATTCAAAGCTTTCATATCACCTAATAGTCACTTGGAGTCCTGATGAACCATGCGGATCTGGTTCACTTTGTTTGCTAAAAAAAAAGAGATATCATTAGAAAAGCGACCAGTGAATTCTAAGGTATAGCGGAAAGGGCTACCTATTAGATGGTCTAAGACCTAATTATGTAAAAGTCCTAACTTGTATGGAGCCCTAGTATGAGTGAAGCCTGGTCGATTGGGTTATGAGAATAATCCTATGGATGCAGAGTGAATCAAATATAAAGGTAACATGAGGATGGCTACCTAACTCATGAGAGCGTTGGCAGCGTGTCATGGGCATAGAGTGCAGCTGGCATGGTACAAGTTAGGAAGGGATATATAATTAGATCCAGAAAAAATGAGACTGAAAAAAAGAAAAAAAAAATAGTGTGAAACCCGTCGCTATAAATAATGTGGGGAAACTGGAATATCACATATAAAGCCGAAAGGTATTAAGGTGAATATCCACAACTCTCACTAGCCTGTCTAGATTAGCTGGTTTTGACTCAGGTTCTAAGGTCGACTTTGACCGTTCTAGAAAACTGTTAGAATGATATGAGTGTAGAGAACCAAACCCCAGTTGTGTTTAGCCCAGACAGCACCGTACACACGAGCATAGTTGACCTTGACCTTTTCTAATGGGAAACTAATAGTTAGAACCTGAAGTGCTTACTTCGAAAGTCGAAGCTTGGGCTGGATACCTTGTGAGTCTTGTGCCTTAGAAATTCTATTTTTGAGTATTTTTTTAAATTATCCTACAAAACCGAATTTTCTTATTTCTTATTTATGAAAAAAAAAAAGTTTGAATTTTGTGGGTAGATTCACTGCAAACCCTCACGAGACAAAACTCGTCCACTGGGGTAACCCAGGGGTTTAATAGCTTGTTGCACGTGCTAAGTGCAATCGCGATTCCTGCGAAAGTGAGTTAAGTTATTTTTATTCCTCTATTATTTTTGTAGTTTATTTTGGTTGCTTTCTCGAGGACTAGAAAGATTTAAGTTTAGGGATGTGTTCAGCGTCCATTTGGTGCTAATTATCCTTTCTTTTTCATGCATATATCGTCACTCTACTACGTAAAACTTTCATAATACACGTAAACTGCATGAGTTTCTTTGCACCAAGATATAGTAGACTTTCATATGAACCCAACGACATATTGGTTCACTCGCATATATTACATGCATGAAAAATATAGAGCCCGAAAGTCCAAATTATCCTTTTTTTTTATAATCGTGTTCAAACCTAACAAGCGTCATTTCATATGTGTTTTTCAGGGAATTGATCCGGTTTTCGATGCAATCAGCTCAAGGACTTCATGACCAAGCCGTGGATATTCTCACGGCGATCTGATGGAGACAATACAGCTCGTTCGAAGGCCATCTCTAAAGAACATCCAATAGACAGATGATTGCGATGATTCAGTTGAGAGAAGATTTCATTGAGGCGATGCAGCACTTGGCTCAAACTAGAGGATGATTACACGCATGCAATTGGAAGGACGTATGTCGACGAGCTCAGATGGTTCGAATGGTGCGACCTGGATAGTTACCTTTACTCTCTTTCTCTCTCTTTAACTTTATCTCTTCTCTTTATACCACCTTTTATCTCTCTTCTATTTTCACCTTCTATTTTACATCTCAATCCATTTACATCAAACCAATCTCAACCATCCGTGCATCAGCCCCGGCCCCAACCCGATCGCGAGCTCCGAATCCCAGCCGTCCGATCCATGATCCCAAGCATGCAGCCCCTTTACCGAGCCTCCTCTCATATGAACCATACCCTCTCTCTCTAGACTCGATCGCAGCCGTTCCTTTCCCATCCGGATATCCACATCAAAGCCGCCCCTTTTGTTTCCCTCTCTACCTAAAACCGGAGCCACACCCATGCAGGTACCCATCTCTTTCTCTTTCCCGTTTAAAACCAAATCCCCTCAAAACTAAATCACAACCACCCAATACTCTCCTTCTTCCTCCCACCGTCCGTCCGTCTCTCTCTCATCCCAGACCCGAATGCCTCCACTCTCTCTCCTCCTTGTTTTTCTCTCCCTAAAACCTGACTTTCTATCTATCCCGAAATCATAGCCCTCCGGGTCATGCACGCAGCCCTCCGGACGTCTCTCTCTCTCAACCGATCTTCTCTCTCTCCTACCCGAGATTCTCTCTCTCTAGATTCTCTCATTACCGACCCATTGCACCCAGTACTCTCTCTCTTCTCCTAAAAGGTGGCGATGCCACTCTTTTCTCCCTCTATCTCTCACTAACCCATCAGATTTCTCTCTCTATCTCTTTCCTTAACTGTCCGTTCTACCCGATCATCCAAATCCGACTCTCTCTTTCCATATCTCTCATTCTCTCTCTAAATCTTCCTTTACCCGATCAGATCCCAGCCATAGCAGTGCGCACCTATCTCTCTCTAACTCCGGACGTCTCTCTTCCCGATAATCGTCTCTCATCAGATCCTAACCATCCATATACCCGATCAGCTTCCCTTTCTCTCTCTATAGCCGTTCGTGTCAACTCATCTGACCCGATCGCACATCTCCATCTATCCCTCCGAACTTCTTTCTTTTGTTTCCTTTTCTTTCGGCCCAAGCTATCACAACAAAAACCCTTAATCTCTAATTACCCAAGCTTTTCCTCTCTCTATATAATAACCAAACCGAACCATCTAGGAGGTAGCTTTTGGACGACCGAACCCATCAGCTCCTACCATCTTTCATCTACAAACCGCATCAGATCATCCATCTTCTCCGACTACGCCACGCTGTCATCGTTGAAGACGCCCATCATCGCCGTGGTCGTCATCTTTAAGAAAGAAGCATCCATCATCAGCGCACGCATGGCCATGCGAGGCTAACCACCCTATTCTAAGACCTAGAGGAAGCCCTGTAGTCAGATCTAAACTTTATTTTCATATGCTATTTCCATATTTTTGTTCGTTCAATGAAATAATGTGATCTTATTTATCTCATCAAAGCTTGATTGGAAATGCATGCCGTAAGTCCAATTTATTCTCCATTATTATCAGGGTTTTACAGAAGTCGATTTCATAGTTTTATTTTTCATTATTACGGAAAGTTTTACGGGGAATTATTACATAGTCTTGGCTCTTGTTATCACTACGAATTTTACGGAGGATTATTTCATCTCATTCCTATGAAGTGAGAAAGATCGCAGCATTAGTTTATCATAATTGTGCTCTTTATTGAATACCTTTCGCGGGGATAGATTGACTTCGAATCTCCGTGAGCATCGTGAAAATCATATAAAAATATGGTTTAGGTTGCTACATGTGCGGATTCTAGAGCTTAGAATATCCCTCCATATAGATTTCAACCTCAATCTTAATTATCTGTTAGTTTTACTTTCCGTATTTCTCTTTACAAAACAATTTTACAAAAATCAATCATCATATTAAACTAAAGTATAAAATTAATTAGCTTTAATTTTTCTTTAATTAGTTTTCAATCAAGTCTCTGTGGGATTGACCCGTATTTGCCACTGTCTATCAGATAGACGTCGTGCATTTGCGGTATAACAATTTAAAATCACAACACTAGCCCTGCCTGGGGGTCCACAAAGACGACAACGAAACCCACCAACCTCGCCTAGATCCTGTCAAAGCATTGCAAAAACCGCCCCGAACCCCAGATGTTTCGAAACCTCTATAAATAGCAGTCCAGATATGTAATCCATATCAATAATCTGATTTCCAGTTCAGACTTTCAAAAAACCAGAGCTTTGACATCCCTCTTTCTTCTAAGACAAGTGATACTCAGCCTTTTGAGATCATTGCATTTCAAGTGTTAGTGAATTCAGGTTGCATCTTATAGCACAGAGACGTAGGCTTCGGCTAAACTCTGAGATCACATCTTGTGTTAACTCCCTTCTCAACTCATCCCCCTCACTTCTAAAGCTATGTCCATAAACCCTCTACTACTTCAAAGTTCAAGTCACAAGTTCAAGTCCAAGACCCAACGCTCGAACCGACAATCGAATCGATTGACTAGTTAGGCGAAGTCATCGTGTCAGTACGAGAATCATCCCCTACAGTTTTGCATCGTCTGTGGGATCCGACAAAAAGTCAAGTTCGCTCAGACAATGACATCGGATCGGTTGAGTAGACGACCGATCGGACACGAGCATTCTAGTTTCTTCTTTAGTCGCTACTGAATGGCAAAGACGAGACATCAAGATCACCCATAAGGAAGTAACACACAACGATATCAACCTCAACCTGAGACTCGTTCAATGAGTCAGCGGCTTAACTACAGGCCACCCCCTACTCTCCCAGAGGCGGCAACTCACTCTAGGAACGGGAGACCAATCGATTGACCAATCCCTCCACAACTTTGGAAGTCGGTCGGGCAAACCATGTCCACTCCAACGGATGATGCTCCAGCGACCTATCAAGTCTCAGCATTCGACTTCCAGCTGCTATAACTCGCAAAACAGAATGTCGCTTTCACTGCTGAGAGAGACATTATGGGGGAGGATTTCGACCGCCGTATGTGACCCTCCTCCAACAGTTGATTGAAGGTTTTACCCTTCAGGACGTGGCGCGCTTTGAGGCCCTGAGCTGTTAAGCTAACACTATAGAGTAGAGAGAGAGAAAGAGAGCTAACACAGGGAGTGATAACGGAGTTCGGTTGAAGCCTATGTCTCTGTGTGGTAAGGCACAACCTTTGAATCCACTATCTCTAAGTAAATAATAGAGCTACTCTAGACAGGCTGAGGAGTGCTTCTTATAAGTAATCAGAGGGTGGAGAATGAGTTTGAAAACCATAAAACTTGAGGAGCTCTAGAAAACAAAAAGTGGGTTTCTAGTCTGGAATTTCGGATCTGGAATATTTTTCAAGGTTGGCTATTTATAGAGTTTGGTTTATATACAGAATATTCCAAGAATATTCTCAGAAGTATCCAAGGTTTGGTAAATACCCGGGGGTATTTAGCAGACCCCAGATAGTGCAAGTGTGCCCCAGGTAGGAATACGGGTCCCACCATCGTGTTCGTGGGCCACAGGCAGGGTTGTGGGTCCCATTATCATGCTCGTGGGCCCCAGGCAGGGCTACGAGTCCTATTGTCATGCTCGTGGGCCCCAGGTAGGGCTATAGTATTGGAATTAAATCCTATTATCAGAGTCACAGCGGAAATAAAAGATAGATCCGAGGATCTCATGGTGTATGTTTCATTACAATCTATTTTTCAAACAATCTACATGTGAATTTATGATCCTAGCATATGTGCGGACACCCTAGAGACAAACTACGATCTACAGAAGATATACATGCATCTAGTTAGGTGTTTAGAATCATTATACCTTATGGATCTTTAATCCGAAGAGAATGGAATGATGATGAATTGCACGTGAATCAAAAGAGAATCTGTCGGATAGCACCATGTCCTTTGCGAAGGGAGAAATACACGGCATCCTATCTCTTAGTGCAAGGACAACGCGCCGATGAATAATGGTACTTAGCGAAGTCGATGGCATGCTTCAAATACCTCCCTTTTCTCTTTCTCTCTTCTTCTTCCCTCTAATTTCCTTTCTCTTTTCTTCCTCTTTCTTCGTCCTTCTCTTTCTTGGCCGAAACCACAAAGGAGAGAGAGGGCTAGTCGGATTTCTTAATGGGAAGGAGAGAAAATTAGGTTTTTTCCTCCTCTCTCCTTGTGCCTTTATAAATCGGTCCCCAAATGCTAGCGAAAACTACTTATAGCAGGCCCTATCATGGACTAGAGAAGGGGGGCAAATTTCTCCAAGGAGATAATGTCATGGGATAGGGTTTCCCTTATCTCCATGACACCTTGGATGAAAACGCCCATTAGTCGGCATACCGCTGATAGAGAGATAAAATGAGGTATGCTAGTCGGAATCGAGTTCCGTCAGCGCCTATGAGCTCCTGAAATTATTTTGCTCATTTTAAAATCCATATTCAATATATTCTGAGCCAAATTTCAATATTGACCAAAATACCCTATGGCCCCTTAACACATGTGAATTACGTTCTTAGGCTTCGGGCTTGCACTCCATCGTGGTACTTCGCATCTAACGTGTCCAACTAGATGGGGGAACAATTTCTATACGCAACAACAGGGTAGAACATTCAGGGTTCAGGATCTCTAGCTCCAATCGGACCCTTGATTAACTGTTCTGGTGACACACCGAAAGTTTCGCTAATCAGCCCTAATCCGATTAACCCGCGTAGCCACCCAGAGTGCAATGCAAGTTGAACTTTAGTGATCCTAAACTTATGTTACTCCCTTATAACCCTATTCTCTATTATACTATGATAATCTTTAATCCGTCCTATTACTGGTGCCATGATTCGACTCGGGCGGTGGAGAGTATTGTCAGATCCCGATCGATCATCTGACTAAGATTTGATGACTTGTCATCAATAACACCAAACACCTTCCGGTGCTATACCTAGCTTCCGGAACATCGTCAGCCATACTAACAACCACCAGGACTAGATTAATTGCATGGACATATTAACTTATTAAAACGCACCCATCCAACACTGGACGTCGGATAACCTGTAGAGATTGCATGCCACTTTAGCGCCAGTCGGGTAACCCAACGTACAATGGTATTGGACTATGAAGGGTCCACATACGTTGGCACATCAAAGCACCACACAACTGGTTGGCTCAGTTATATGATCCCTCAGGGTTAGTGATAAATTATCTATAGTAGTAAGACAGTTTATGCACCAGTATCTGAATCACTGAATTGTGCACCATCTTGGTTACTATTCAATACAATCATCGTGCTTGTTCGGGTGAATGAAAATCCCACGTTTCTATGGTAGAGAATTCACCACATCCTCTACCTGCCAATTGCTTATTCTCAGTGAAGCGACTGATATCACCAAAGCTGTGAACTAGTTCTAGGTCTACGTAGAACCGGTCCAATGAGTCTCCCAAGTATGGATCCACCATATGCCTCAGTAGCCTACTGTGTTCCCTAGGTCCTTTATTATATATGAATTAATATACACCAAAGTAGTATTCTAATTAAAGCAATAACCAAAGTCATCTTAATTAATATTAATATAGAAAATCCATGCTCAGGACACACGAGCTATAACAATCTTCCACTTAGTATAGCGGGAAATAACAGTCTTAACTCTCATGGCATCCACGTGCTTCTCAAAAGCCTTGGTCGGTAACGCCTTTGTGAAAGGGTCCGCCATGTTATCTACAGATGCTACTTGAGTCACTGTAACCTCCCCTCGCTTCTGCAAGTCCTAGATAATATAGTATTTTCGCTCGATATGCTTACTCTTCTGGTGGTATCTTGACTTCTTAGATTGTGCTACTGCTCTACTATCATTATAGTAAAGGATAATAGGATCTTGAGCTCCTGGTACACATCCTAAGTCCGTGAGGAACTTCCTGAGCCACACCACCTTCTTGGCCGCCTCGCACGTCGCAACATACTCAGCCTCTGTCGTCGAATCCGAGATGCATCTCTGCTTCACGCTCCTCCAACTGATAGCTCCTCCTCTTAATAAAAATACAAACCCCAATGTTGATCTTCTAGATTCCGGATCTGCTGCAAAGTCAGAATCCGTGTATCTAATCGACGTTAGTTCTTATAAAAAGTAAACTAAATCATAATCTCTCATTCTACGGAGATACTAGAGTATACTTTTTACAGCAGTCTAGTGCCCTGGACCCGGATTTGACTGATAGCTACCCATTATGCCTACTGCATACCATATACCTGGTCTCGTGCACTGTATAGCATATATCAGACTCCCTACAACCGAAGCATAAGGTATCTTTTGTATCTCTACCCTCTACTCAGGAGTCTTAGGACCCTGATCCTTAGACAATTTTATTCTATGTCTGAATGGAACTAGTCCCTTCTTGGAGTTGTGCATACTAAATCTGACCAAGATGGTATCTATATAGGTTAACTATAACAGTAAGAGAATCTTGTTTTGGCGATCTTGAATTATCTTAATCCTTAGAACAAAACTCGTTTCACCCAGGTATTTCATGTTAAACTAAGAGGACAAGCATACCTTCTTTATATACAATGTTCCAATATCATTTCCAATGAGCAAGATATCGTTTATGTAAAGAACTAGAAAAACTATTGTAGGATTATCGCTCCTTTTATAAACACATGGTTCATCCACGTTCTGTTCAAAACGTATATTCCAACTTCTTGATGCTTGCTTCAGCTCATAAATGGACCTTTGCAACTTGCACACCAGACTTTCCTGTCCCTTTATGACCAAGCTTGGAGGCTGAGACATATAGATGTCTTCTTCCAAATCTCTATTGAGGAGTGTGGTCTTGACGTCCATTTACTAAATCTCCCAATCATAATGGGCTACAATAGACAAGAATGATCCGGATAGACTTAAGCATAACCACTAGCGAAAAGTTTTTTTCATATTCGATCCCTTCTCGCTTCGTATAACCTTAGCCACTAGTCTAACCTTGTAAGTCTTAACGGTACCATCTGGACCTCTTTTTCTTTTGTATACCCAACAGATTTAATGTTGTAAGGCGGTGTTACAAGTGTCCATACTAAGTTTTGGGACATCGATGGCAATTATGTCTCTATGGCTTTTTGTCATGCTGTATGGTTAGAGGATATTATCGCTTTGTCATAGTTCAGAGAATCATCCTTCTGAAACTCTAGATCCACCATGAAGGCTTCTCCAATGTATCTATCAGGAGCTATTATGGTCCTCCCACTGCGATGACCCTGCGGTGGTTCCATATGAGTCGATTCTACAATATCGTTAATCTTAGTGGTATCGGCTCCCACTATATTTTCTATCTGCACATTCCCATCAGTAGCAAGCAATTCTTCAAGAACTACTTTACTAGTGGGCTTGAGAAATACAGCATTCATCGAAATGATAACCTTTCTATCATCAGGATCATAAAATAGACCACCCTTTTGTCCCTTTTGGATATCCAACGAATAGACATACCTTAGTTTTTGACTCTATCTTATCTTGTTTGTCCTTCCGTACATATACTGGACAACCCCAGATCCTAAAATACTGCAAGTATAGCTTTTACTTTAACCACAGTTCCCAAGGAATAAGGGTTTTGACTTTGATGAAACAAAGTTCAAGTTATATGTTGCCTTCTCTAGGGTATATCCCCAAAAACTGGATGGCAATGATGTATAACTTATCATAGTCCGAACCATGTCTAACAAAGTTTGATCTCTCCTCTCAGACATGCCATTTTGTTATGGTGTCCCTGGTGCAATCATCTGGGATACGATCCCATGCTCACACAGATACCCAATAAATTCATCCGATAGGTATTCGCCTCCTCGATCCGATCGAAGAGACTTAATACTTTTACCCGTCTGTTTTTCTGCTTTAGCTCTGAACTCCTTGAACTTATCAAAGGATTCAAACTTTTGCGGTATATGTACCCAAACCTCGAGTGACCATCCATGAAGGTGATAAAATACTAGAAGCCTCCAATAACACAGATACTTATGGGCCTACATACATCAATGTGTATTAACTCCAATACTTCATGTGATCTGCTATCTCTGGCTTGGAAAGTTCTTTTGGTCATCTTGCCTTCCAAGCAAGACTCACACGTCGGTAGGCTTTCTAAAACATCTGGACTCAAAAGTCCCACCTTAATCTACCTGTGAATCCTGTCTGAGACTATGTGCCTAAGCATCAGGTGCCAAAGGAGTATTGGGTTATCTAAGGGATTTTTTCTTTTAGATGAGTTAATCATACAGGCTTCAGTTATGTTATCCTACTTATGAGTGGAGTTAATTACATAGAAACCATTATATATCTTTTTCTTATAAACAAAGGAGCCATTCAATTGAATTAACACACTAGAAGCATCAAATAAAACTGAAAAATATTTATTAGTCAATAAGAAAATAGAAATTAAGTTTCGTCGCAAGGATGGTACATAAAGTGTGTCTCTAAGTAATAAACTTCTTTCATCAAAAAACTGCAAGACGATATCTCCAATTGCTACAGCCTCTGCCACAGCCTCGGTTCCCATGCTCAGGATGATCTCCCCATCATCCAGTTTTCTTGTCTCCTTGAACCCCTACAAATTATTGTAAGCATGGTTAGTTGAACTAGAATCCACAATCCATGAGACTGAAGAACAACTGGATGCTATAAGGGATTCTACTATGGATTTAAGATGTCTATGTCTCAGCCTTCTTAGGAGCCATGCGGCAGTCACCCTTCTAGTACCCTTTCTTGCCACATCGGAAGCATTTTTCTTTGGGCTTTGCCGGACTATCCTGTTTAAGAATCTGCAACTGCATCTGGTCCATCTTCACGGGCTTCTTAGATTTTCTTTTCTGAAAATTGCCTTTGGCTTTCAGAGAAGATTTCTGCTCTACGTTCAGGGATTGGGCATCTACCTTTATCCCATCTTCTGCTGCCTGGAGCATTGCTAGGAGCTCTGCGTTAGTCATCTCTAACCAGTTAAGGTTAAAGTTGGTAATAAAGCCCTCAAATGTTCCTGACAGAGATATTCGAAAAATATTGGTCTGGATCTCTGCATCCAAGATGACATCGAAGGAACCAAGTTTATTCATATAGCCAAACAATTTCAGCATATGATCCCAAACTAAGGTCCCCTCTGCCATTTTCGTGGACACTAATTTCTAATTCATTTATATGAGTCGTTCTAATTTATTCGTATGAATATAGCCATTTTAATTCATTCGAACGAATATAGCCATTATATTTCATTTATACAAAGGTGGTCATTCTAATTCATTCATATGAGCCATTCTATTTTATTCATACGAATGTAGCTATTCTATTTCATTCGTACGAACGAATATAGTCATTCTAATTTATTCGTACAAAGGTAGCCATTCTAATTCATTCGTACGAGACATTCTAATTCATTTGTACGAATGTAGCTATTCTAATTCATTCATACGAACGAATTTAGCTATTTTAATTCATTCGTTTGAATGTAGTCATTCTAATTCATTCATATGAAGGTAGCCATTCTAATTCATTTGTACGAGCATTTCTAATTCGTTCATACAAATATAACCATTCTAATTTATTTGTACGAATAAATGTAGCTATTATAATTCATTCGTACGAATGTAGCCATTCTAATTTATTTGTACGAAGGTAGTCATTCTAATTCATTCGTACGAAGGTAGCCATTCAAATTCATTCGTACAAGCTATTCTAATTAATTTGTACGAAAGTTTATATTCTAATTCATTCATACAAACAAATATAGCCATTCTAATTTACTCGTATGATTGTAGCCATTCTAATCCATTCGTACGAAGGTAGCCATTATTATTCATTTGTACGAGCCATTCTAATTCACTCATACGAATGTAGCCATTCTAATTCATTCGTACGAATGAATGTAGCCATTCAAAATCATTCGAACGAATATAGACATTCTAATTCAGTTGTACGAAGGTAGCCATTCTAATTCATTCGTACGAGCCATTCTAATTCATTCGTACGAATGTAGCCATTCTAATTCATTCGTATGAACTAATAAAGCCATTCTAATTTATTCTTACGAATGTAGCTATTCTAATTCATTCGTATGAAGGTAGTCATTCTAATTCATTATTACGAGCCATTCTAAATCATTCAGTCGCATGTGGCCATTCTAATTCATTCGTACAACAAATATAGCCATTCTAATTCATTCATATGAATGTAGCCATTCTAATTCATTCGTTCGAAGGTAGCCATTCTAATTCATTCGTACGAAGGTAGCTATTGTAATTCATTCGTACGTACGAATATAGCTATTCTAATTCATTCGTGCAAAGATAGCCATTCTAATTCATTCTTACGAGCCATTCTAATTCATTTGTACGAACAAATGTAGCAATTCTAATTCATTCTTACGAATATAGCCATTATAATTTATTCGTACGAAGGTAGCATTTCTAATTCATTCGTACGAGCTATTCTAATTTATTCGTACGAATGTAGCCATTCTAATTCATTCGTACGAACGAATGTAGTTATTCTAATTCATTCATATGATCCATTCTAATTCATTGGTACGAATATAGCTATTTTAATTCATTCGTACCGACGAATGTAACCATTCTAATTCATTCGTATGAATATATCCATTCTAATTCATTTGTACGAACGATTGTAATAATTCTAATTCATTTGTACGATGGTAGCCATTCTAATTCAATCGTATGAGCTATTCTAATTCATTTGTACGAATGTGTCCATCCTAATTCATTTGTACGAATAAATATAGCCATTCTAATTCATTCATACGAATATAGCCATTCTAATTCATTCGTACGAAGGTAACCATTCTAATTCATTCGTTCGAGCCATTCTAATTCATTCGTACGAATATAACCATTCTAATTCATTTGTACGAACGAATATAGCTATTCTAATTCAATTGTACGAATATAGCCATTCTAATTCATTGTATGAAGGTTGCTATTCTAATTCATTCATATAAGCTATTCTAATTTATTCGTACGAATATAGCTAATAGCTAATCTAAATTATTCATACGAATGAATGTAGCCATTCTAATTCATTCGTCCGAAGGTAGCCATTCTAATTTATTCATACGAGCCATTCTAATTCATTCATACGAATATAGCTATTCTAATTCATTTGTACGAATATAGTCATTCTAATTCATTCATACGATGGTAGCCATTCTAATTCATTCATACGAGCTATTCTAATTCATTCGTATGAATGTAGCCATGTTAATTCATTCATATGAATAAATGTAGCCATTCTAATTCATTCATACAAAGGGAGCCATTTTAATTCCTTCATACGAGCCATTCTAATTTATTCGTATGAATATAGTTATTCTAATTCATTCGTACAAACAAATATAGCCATTCTAATTCATTCAGACGAATATAGCCATTTTAATTCATTTGTATGAAAGTAGCCATTCTAATATATTCATACGAGCCATTCTAATTCATTCGTATAAATATAGCCATTCTAATTCATATGTACGAATGAATATAGCCATTCTAATTCATTCGGACAAATGTAGCCATTCTAATTCATTCGTACGAAGGTAGCCATTCTAATTCATTCGTACGAGCTGTCAGGGGAAAAATCCCACTGGCTCGGGTGCTTGACCTGCAAGGCAAGAAAAGTGTGAGAACAGTTGGCTCCGTGAGGAGCGCAGACCCTCCGACGCTCAAGTCAGTAAAGGTTTGAAAGTGGGAAGGTTGAGTAGTGAGAAAATGTTTTTGGGTTTCTCAGTTTTGAATCTGTACTTTGGAGCCAGGGATTGTACCTTTATAAACCTTTTGCAGACCGCCAGAGTCTGACACGTGGCCACTCTTTCCCGTACCTTCTACCCTTTCACGTGCTAGACCACATGGGCCCTTTTATGGCCTTTGCCATTTAGCCGGTAAGCTGTGGTGAGGGGGAACGCACTAGTCTTGTCCGTGCCAGGTAGAGATTCTGGAATGCTCCAGCCTGGGGTGCTCTAGACGGACTCTGGCCAGCTCATGTGGTTCGCAATTGTCCACGTAGTTCTACGGGGGTGGTGATATCTGTCGATTTGGTACCGCCTTACTGCAAGCGACCTCTACGGGTAATAAGGCGAACTCCTCCGCTGCTACATGACCGGGCAAGCTGTGTCCTACAGTACCTCATGAATGAGACCTCGAGGGAGATGCTGCTCTGTCCAAGGGAAGTAGCGATTGTTAGAATTGGTGAGGTCTATAGCTCGTAAAAACCTATAGTTTAGCTATGTATGGTTGATAGTATAAGATTGCATCTAGGTACGTACCATAGTACGTGTTCTGATTACAGAACAGAGAGCCATGGCTACATAGTAATCCTCTTGAGTGGGAGACTCAAGGGACTGGTCCCATGTAACCTAAATACGTTCGCAGCTCTGATTAGGGTTGGTCGCCCTATCAGGTTAAGCTGTTGGGATGACAGAGCGTGGGTGTCTCCACCACGGTCATTACCAGGCACAGTGTCTGTGGCCGAACGAAACCAACACGGTGCACAGATCGGTGAGCAGACACCGGTGCACTAAACCGTGTTTCTGCTTAGGGTAAAACGGTCCTAAACCCTGAGGAGCCATGTCTGGTGGACTAACCAGTTATGTGGTGCTTTGGCGCACCAATGTGTGAGGATCCGGATGCTGTGATCCAAAACCACGGTGTACTGGGTTACCCGGCTGGTGTTGCATCAGCATGTCACTCCTGCAGGCTATCCACACCCCTAACGGGAGGTGCGTTCCTTGGTCTGACCTACGTCGTATTAAACCCTGGCCAGGTGGTCATCAGTTTGACTGGTGACGGATCCGGTTACTCGGCAGAGTTATCGGAGGTACGATATACGTGGTCAACCAGGAAGGAACCGAGTCATATGAGCACTCGAGTCTGACGGTATTCTCCATCGCTCGAGTTACGTCATGGCACCAGTGGAGGGACAGCGAGTTTACCATACTAAGCGGAGAGCAGGGGTATGAGAGAGAACATAGTAAGTCCGGGGGAATTGGAGTGCAGCCTGCGTCGCACTCTGGGTGGCTACGCAGGTTAACTCGGACTCAGAGGATCGATGGTACACTCGGGTAGTGTGTCGATCGAGTCTGAGTTGGAAGCCATGAACCCTGGTCCCTGAAGGTTCCACCTTATCGACATTATGTACGGTTCTTATACCATCTCCTCGAAACACAGAACGTAGTTAGAGGAAGCGAGAAGTCCAAGCATACGCTCCGTGAGTGCTTCGCACTAGTGCACGGTAGATGCGTAGCTACGTGTGTGCACTAAGGGGAAACCCTAGGTTAGTGCAGAGACGCATGTAGCAATTCCTTGCCATAAGTGGACTTTGCCACATGGGTGCGATGCACCGGGACATATTGCGAGTTGACTAGTTGACTTCACTAGGGGCACCCTACGGGAACCTCAGAGAATAGTGAAATCACTGGTGCACTTCACTTATGTGTGCCTTGCAAAGTCTCGTACACGAGGAACGACCAACTAGTGGCATAAGGGCGTTTTGGTCATACCATGCGCCACTATGCACTAAGGGGGCCGGCCCAAAGTGTTGAGAGACTGGTCAAGGCCGGCCCCATTAGTTTCGGGAGGTTGTTGCCTCCGATGAAGGGGCCGGTTATGAGGCGCAGAAAACGGGCTGGTTTTGACCGTTTTCGAAAACAAGGAAAGGATAGAGATAAAGAAGAGATATATAGGGATAAGGTTTGAATCTATCATCCTTATCCATACTGTCCTTATCCATATGAATAGGCCGGCCCTATATATGAGAAGGAGAGAGAGGGTGCACGAAATTAATAGAGCCATGCAAGCCCTAGGGCCGGCCATGGCATGGGAAAACCCTAGCCGCCCCCTCTCCTCTCTTCGCATCTCCTCTCTCGTCTCTCTCTCCCTCGCTTGCGCCATTGGATGGCGACTCGTCTTTCTCACGTGGTGTTTTGTAGAAGGAGAAGGCTCGTCGTATGGAGGCACTCAGAGATCCATCGACGAGGTGCCGTGCATCGTGTGAGATCGGGTGAACTAGAAGGCGTCTCCCGCAACCTTTTGCTGTCCAGAATCTGCACAGCAAATCAACGTTGTTTCTGTGATTCCGGGAGCTACAGAAGTCCAAACGACGTGAAACTTGTTGGAAAAGTTGCGTCTCGAAGTTGGATACCTGCAGTCCAAATTTCAGCCCAATCGGAGTTCAGAACAGAAAGTTATGGCTGTTGCACCGAAGCTATGTCGAGCAGATCCGTAGCCCGTCTCCATCGACAAAGAAGAAATTTGTCGCGGTGAAAGATTCCGCACGCAGGTATGACCTCTAACAAGTAGATCTAACATAATTAGAACATGCATTCATGCTAGTTTGTTCTTTCGTGTTAGATCATCGTTAGGGGTTCGCGTAGTTGCCATGCTAGATTCATACACGCATATGTAGATCGTTTCGATGAAAATTTTGATATGTAACGCACACCGGTCACAGTCCTCGGACCTTCACTTTGCTTCCGCTGCGGGCCTCTACCATGGATTTATTTCCACCAATTGGTATCAGAGCCCGCTAGTGGTGTGCGTTTCATGTTTTTCATGAAACCGTCATGTGCGCGCATGAATAGTATGTGCCGTCATCGGGGTTCTACGAGTAGATCATGCATAGTAGATTTTGTATGTTCTATGAATCGTTCTTGCAGGGCGCCGCTTCTAAAATTATTCTGGATATGTGATTGCTTGCTACCGGGGGTCGGACCCCGTGTTAGCGATTTTGTCTGGATGTTTTTTCTTCTGTGTGTGGATAGATTTTAGAGCCATAGTCGGGCAAGAGGTGAAGATTTACCACCCTTGATTCCCAGGCTTTTGCTAGGTTTGTTTTCCTTTTCTTTCTAAGAAATTGTGTACGAGCGAGCACTTGCTCGAAGCGTACTAGATCTTTTTCGGTTACAAATTGAAGAGGAGGACTTACCGTGGAGATCCACCACTGGGAAGATGAGCGGAACCTTGGAGGACGATGGCGATCCGGCGAAGCGTACACGATGACGGCAAAGGGCATAAAGCGTCAGAAGATCGTATACAGAGGCTTGCACCGGATCTAGGAGCCTTGTGAAGGAGACAGAGAGCCTGCGCTGTGCCAGTCAGGTTCAGGGGTTGGACCCTGAACTTGATTCAGTTGTGTGCTTATTTCTTTCAGTAGTTCTTTATATTTCTGTAGAGAACCCCGATGCGATAATTTGATTATCTGTGTCAGAGGGATGCCCTTTCCCCTCGGGTCCTAGCGACCTTATTAGGATTGGATTCCACTAGTGACGCCTATTATTTAATTGACCCTTGATGATAGTATGAATTCCTCACATTTGGTTATGCCCCCATTAGGTCAACACCCGATTAGTCGGGTGTGCCTATTTGGCAAGCATCGAAACCTAGAATGAGTTGGAATTCTACTATGACATCATTCGTCAAATTTATAAGCAAGGCGCCATGGTAGTGGAAGACATTTCCTGTCAGTCTGACCTTAGGCTAGGCTCCAGGGCATTAGCGTGATAGCCAAGTTTGCAAAGCATCAATGTTCTTGGGATATGTAATGTGACCCTTGAGTGGAGAAATCCACTCGAGGCAGGGACTATGATATTCCAAGATCGATTAATGCTTCGCGAAAGGCTTGAATGCTAGTGGGAGCACGGTATGACCAGGGTCTAGTGTATAGGTTATCGTGACCTTAGTGTACACTCATACTTGCATTAAATAACCCTCAACTTTAATAAGGGATGTAAGAGAGGACTTTTAGAGATCCTCTGGCCTCCACGGCCAGTCGTTTTGTGTTTGGGTGGGGATGCATAACTTCACACCCCCTAGGGTGGGAGCTGTGTGTTTCCATGCCAAATTACTTAATGACCTCCCTAAGGATATGGCGATTACGAGGCCAGGAGAGAAGGGCTTTTCATCCCACCCTAGTGGGGGCCGCATGAACTCCCGTGTCATAATTGCTTAGGCTCGTGGGTAAACATCCTAAGTGCACGTGAGGTATTCGTTGCGAAGACAACGGTGATCACGTGGCACTGGCCAAAAGATAACCATGGTCCATCAAAGCCCTTAGTTGGCAGATTTGGACTGGGTCAAGGAAAGGCCCGTGTAAGCGGATTGACGCTGCATGATGCCCCCTAGGGCAGGTGTAGTCGATTCCGAGATCTTACATACATGGTTAATTAATCCATAGAGGTATCTTCGCTGTGAGGGTAGCGCTGATATTTGGATATAATTAGCTTATTTTCAAAATCCATAAAATAAGTTATTTTGCATTCATTTTCATTCAACCATATAGTTCCCCTATCCGCTATCCCATAAGAGAACCAGTTATCGGGTCTCTAACTACGTAGAGTGGAAGCGCAATCTTTAGCTTATGCTTAGGGTAGTAAATATACATTGGCATGCAATCTAAATATCCCTGTACTAGACCTAATGGGTCCAGATATCACTAGGGCAATAACTAGAGCATATGAAGACTGGCGAGAGTCTAAGGAGATGTGCAAGTGCTATGTTATAGCAGACTTGCGGACAATTCTTTAGAAGCGAGTCAGAGATATGCCAGGTCTTCTCTAATTAAGTTTTACTTGCATTAGATGTCTGGAAGGCGAAGTCAGTCGACTCATCACTTTTCCACTAAGATACTTGTCGGTACCGAGATGTCAGTGGGTATGCTTGTTCGGGAACACATCTTTGAGTTCCAGAACGAACTAGATTCCCAAGACATGGTACCAGATGACGAGGTGGTGGAAGACGTCTGTCTTGCATCCTTGTCTAGAACCTTCGAAGGCGTTATCAGAGACTTTAGCTTTAACAAGTTAGAGATGATAAATGCAGAACTTCTAAGGAGATTTCCAAGAGACAAAGGATGAGATCAAGATTAAAGGCAATGCCTTTAGTGCTTAACCTAGGTCTTCTTTAGAAGAACCTAAGGGAATAACTTATAAGAGATCGAAAACTATTCTAGTACAGAAACTGGTGTGGAATCCTAAGTCTGGTAACGCCAAGGACGGAAGTATTTCCGCTGTGGCGAGCATAGGGGGTATTTGAAGATTGAGTATGACCTCAGGATGTTAGGAGTTGAGTCGCTATCTAGTAGCAGTTCTTGTGCTTCTTGGAATGTAGACTTCTGGTCTACAGATATTCAAGGAAAGCAGAAGGCTACTTTATAGTGAAGGAATCCTAACATAGGTACTGATGCCATAAGCCGCTGCGGAAGCTGTTAGATATGATTGTCTTAGTTTTTCCGAAATACGGATTTTGGTTTTTAGAGATGTAGTTCTGTTTCCTCTTTGGTAAATGAAGTTTTTAGTTTTAGACAGTACCGTAGGTGTGTATCTTAAACTAAATAGATAGCTTCATTACTAGAGAAATAGATCAGAATAATCTCTTTATATTTAATCCTAATTCGGAAATAGATATCATGACAGCTGCAGCGTCTAATTTAAATTCATCTAAATCCTTCGGAGAAGCTATCCCATTTGTGACCC
Source organism: Chamaelirium japonicum (assembly GCA_947650365.1). Classification (NCBI taxonomy): domain Eukaryota; kingdom Viridiplantae; phylum Streptophyta; class Magnoliopsida; order Liliales; family Melanthiaceae; genus Chamaelirium; species Chamaelirium japonicum. The sequence continues at coordinate 55,144,460 of OX393554.1, read as the reverse complement.
CTCTGATTTAGATATTTTGCCTTAGATAAATTCAAAGGTAAAAGAAGGTCGAGTTTCTGTTCACAGATTCATCGGAGATCCTTCTAACCTATGAATGTTATCTGGAAGACAGAATAACTAAAAGGGCCACTAAGGTATTGGAGTTAGTTAATTTTGACGTCTATGGTTCCAAGAGCGTCTAGACGATAGAAGACTCTTCGATTTAATCGAAGAAATAAGTCACTATCGGACGAGTTCCATAGGATCCTGAGAGAGTATGGGATTATCTCCCAGTTAAATGCTCTAAGGATGACACGTCAGAATGAAGTCTCCGAGAGAAGGAATCGGACTCTGTTTGACATGGTCTGTAGTATGATGAATATTGCCAAGTATACTACCCACCTTTGGTGGGGTTGTACCTTAAAACAGTCACTACAAAAAAAACAGTTATTACCGACGGACACTGTCCGTCGGTAATATTAAAATTTCGTCGGTAATATTCTATAGCGACGGAAGATATTTCCGTCGCTTGCTGTCGGGAAAGAAGGCGCCGGGGAAAACAATACGACGGACCAAATATTACCGTCGGTAATAATAATTAATACCGACGGTAATATTAACGCCGTCGGTAATATTTAATCAATTTAAAACTAATATAATTTAGTATTGCCGACGAAATATAAGAATCCGTCGGTAATATATAACCATTTTACCGACGGGTATATTTCATACTGTCGGTAATAATATATATATTACCGACACATATATATATTACCCGTCGGTAATAATATATATATTACCGACCAAATTCATATAACCGTCGGTAATACTATATATATTACCGACGGATATTATATGCCGTCGGCAAATCATTAATAATTTAAAAAAAATAAAAATATTATTACCGACGGAATAATTAATTTCCGTCGGTAATAAGTATTTTTTTTTTTTAATAAATTTACCTAAATAATGTTATTTAATTCCTGTGATTCAATACCACAATATATTACCACAATTTATCAAATATTACCACAATTTATAAAATATTACCTAAATTGATAAAAAATTACAGCAAATTATCAAATATTACCACAGTTCTCGGCCGACAATTATAGACAAGAACAAAAAATAACCATATATTACAAAATAATATTTACACAATCCAGAACTGAGAGATGATACATGTCCTATCTCAACCACCCCCGCCCGCCACCAACGCCGGTGCTCTCATCGATCCCCTGACGCCGCCCTATCTCAACCACGCCCGCCCACCACCAACGCTGGTGCTCTCATCGATCCCCTGACGTCGCCCTGCTCCTGCAATTAACATGTATTTGTTAAAAAAATGGTTTATATCTATAACTGAGTCTAAGCGTTAAAAAATGATAAGTTAGCGTGTTTCGATTTTGAAATAGGTTTGGATTCGATCCGATCGTAGAATTATCAGCATCCGATAATTCGAACTTGGAATTATTCCGTATTTCAGACTTGCGAGCGGGTTCTAATTGGATATTTGACCAATTTACGCTCCGATTCACCGATTTAGAGTCTAAGTGTTGAAAAATCATAACTTAGCGTGTTTCGGATATCAAATAGCGAGGTTTGGATTCGATCGGATCGTCATCGGATCGGCATTCGATAATTCGAACTTGGAATTATTCCGAATTTCGGACTTGCGAGCGGGTTCTACTTGGATATTTGACCAATTTACGCTCCGATTCACCGATTTAGAGTCTAAGTGTTGGAAAATCATAAGTTAGCGTGTTTCGGATATAAAATAGGTTTGGATTCGATCGGATCGTCATCGGCTCGGCATCCGATAATTCGAACTTGGAATTATTCCGTATTTCGGACTTGCGAGCGGGTTCTAATTAGATATTTGACCAATTTACGCTCCGATTCACCGATTTAGAGTCTAAGTGTTGGAAAATCATAAGTTAGCGTGTTTCGGATATAAAATAGGTTTGGATTCGATCGGATCGTCATCGGCTCGGCATCCGATAATTCGAACTTGGAATTATTCCGTATTTCGGACTTGCGAGCGGGTTCTAATTGGATATTTGACCAATTTACGCTCCGATTCACCGATTTAGAGTTTAAGTGTTGGAAAATCATAAGTTAGCGTGTTTCGGATATGAAATAGGTTTGGATTCGATCCGATCGTCATCGGATCGGCATCCGGTAATTCGAAGTTGGAATTATTCCGTATTTCGGACTTGCGAGCGGGTTCTAATTGGATATTTGACCAATTTACGCTCCGATTCACCGATTTAGAGTCTAAGTGTTGGAAAATCATAAGTTAGCGTGTTTCGGATATAAAATAGGTTTGGATTCGATCGGATCGTCATCGGCTCGGCATCCGATAATTCGAACTTGGAATTATTCCGTATTTCGGACTTGCGAGCGGGTTCTAATTGGATATTTGACCAATTTACGCTCCGATTCACCGATTTAGAGTCTAAGTGTTGGAAAATCATAAGTTAGCATGTTTCGGATATAAAATAGGTTTGGATTCGATTGGATCGTCATCGGCTCGGCATCCGATAATTCGAACTTGGAATTATTCCGTATTTCGGACTTGCGAGCGGGTTCTAATTGGATATTTGACCAATTTACGCTCCGATTCACCGATTTAGAGTCTAAGTGTTGGAAAATCATAAGTTAGCGTGTTTCGGATATAAAATAGGTTTGGATTCGATCGGATAGTCATCGGCTCGGCATCCGATAATTCGAACTTGGAATTATTCCGTATTTCGGACTTGCGAGCGGGTTCTAATTGGATATTTGACCAATTTACGCTCCGATTCACCGATTTAGAGTCTAAGTGTTGGAAAATCATAAGTTAGCGTGTTTCGGATATGAAATAGGTTTGGATTCGATCCGATCGTCATCGGATCGGCATCCGGTAATTCGAAGTTGGAATTATTCCGTATTTCGGACTTGCGAGCGGGTTCTAATTGGATATTTGACCAATTTACGCTCCGATTCACCGATTTAGAGTCTAAGTGTTGGAAAATCATAAGTTAGCGTGTTTCGGATATAAAATAGGTTTGGATTCGATCGGATCGTCATCGGCTCGGCATCCGATAATTCGAACTTGGAATTATTCCGTATTTCGGACTTGCGAGCGGGTTCTAATTGGATATTTGACCAATTTACGCTCCGATTCACCGATTTAGAGTCTAAGTGTTGGAAAATCATAAGTTAGCGTGTTTCGGATATAAAATAGGTTTGGATTCGATCGGATCGTCATCGGCTCGGCATCCGAAAATTCGAACTTGGAATTATTCCGTATTTCGGACTTGCGAGCGGGTTCTAATTGGATATTTGACCAATTTACGCTCCGATTCACCGATTTAGAGTCTAAGTGTTGGAAAATCATAAGTTAGCGTGTTTCGGATATAAAATAGGTTTGGATTCGATCGGATCGTCATCGGCTCGGCATCCGATAATTCGAATTTGGAATTATTCCGTATTTCGGACTTGCGAGCGGGTTCTAATTGGATATTTGACCAATTTACGCTCCGATTCACCGATTTAGAGTCTAGGTGTTGGAAAATCATAAGTTAGCGTGTTTCGGATATAAAATAGGTTTGGATTCGATCGGATCGTCATCGGCTCGACATCCGATAATTCGAACTTAGAATTATTCCGTATTTCGGACTTGCGAGCGGGTTCTAATTGGATATTTGACCAATTTACGCTCCGATTCACCGATTTAGAGTCTAAGTGTTGGAAAATCATAAGTTAGCGTGTTTCGGATGTGAAATAGGTTTGGATTCGATCCGATCGTCATCGGATCGGCATCCGGTAATTCGAAGTTGGAATTATTCCGTATTTCGGACTTGCGAGCGGGTTCTAATTGAATATTTGACCAATTTACGCTCCGATTCACCGATTTAGAGTCTAAGTGTTGGAAAATCATAAGTTAGCGTGTTTCGGATATAAAATAGATTTGGATTCGATCGGATCGTCATCGGATCGGCATTCGATAATTCGAACTTGGAATTATTCCGAATTTCGGACTTGCGAGTGGGTTCTATTTGGATATTTGACCAATTTACGCTCCGATTCACCGATTTAGAGTCTAAGTGTTGGAAAATCATAAGTTTTCGGATATAAAATAGGTTTGGATTCGATCGGATCGTCATTGGCTCGGCATCCGATAATTCGAACTTGGAATTATTCCGTATTTCGGACTTGCGAGCGGGTTCTAATTGGATATTTGACCAATTTACGCTTCGATTCACCGATTTAGAGTCTAAGTGTTGGAAAATCATAAGTTAGCGTGTTTCGGATATGAAATAGGTTTGGATTTGATCCGATCGTCATCGGATCGGCATCCGGTAATTCGAAGTTGGAATTATTCCGTATTTCGGACTTGCGAGCGGGTTCTAATTGGATATTTGACCAATTTACGCTCCGATTCACCGATTTAGAGTCTAAGTGTTGGAAAATCATAAGTTAGCGTGTTTCGGATATAAAATAGGTTTGGATTCGATCCGATCGTCATCGGCTCGGCATCCGATAATTCGAAGTTGGAATTATTCCGTATTTCGGACTTGCGAGCGGGTTCTAATTGGATATTTGACCAATTTACGCTCCGATTCACCGATTTAGAGTCTAAGTGTTGGAAAATCATAAGTTAGCGTGTTTCGGATATAAAATAGGTTTGGATTCGATCGGATCGTCATCGGCTCGGCATCCGATAATTCGAACTTGGAATTATTCCGTATTTCGGACTTGCGAGCGGGTTCTAATTGGATATTTGACCAATTTACGCTCCGATTCACCGATTTAGAGTCTAAGTGTTGAAAAATCATAACTTAGCGTGTTTCAGATATGAAATAGCTAGGTTTGGATTCGATCGGATCGTCATCGGATCGGCATTCGATAATTCGAACTTGGAATTATTCCGAATTTCGGACTTGCGAACGGGTTCTAATTGGATATTTGACCAATTTACGCTCCGATTCACCGATTTAGAGTCTAAGTGTTGGAAAATCATAAGTTAGCGTGTTTCGGATATGAAATAGGTTTGGATTCGATCCGATCGTTATCGGATCGGCATCCGGTAATTCGAAGTTGGAATTATTCCATATTTCGGACTTGCGAGCGGGTTCTAATTGGATATTTGACCAATTTACGCTCCGATTCACCGATTTAGAGTCTAAGTGTTGGAAAATCATAAGTTAGCGTGTTTCGGATATAAAATAGGTTTGGATTCGATCCGATCGTCATCGGCTCGGCATCCGATAATTCGAAGTTGGAATTATTCCGTATTTCGGACTTGCGAGCGGGTTCTAATTGGATATTTGACCAATTTACGCTCCGATTCACCGATTTAGAGTCTAAGTGTTGGAAAATCATAAGTTAGCGTGTTTCGGATATAAAATAGGTTTGGATTCGATCCGATCGTCATCGGCTCGGCATCCGATAATTCGAAGTTGGAATTATTCCGTATTTCGGACTTGCGAGCGGGTTCTAAATGGATATTTGACCAATTTACGCTCCGATTCACCGATTTAGAGTCTAAGTGTTGGAAAATCATAAGTTAGCGTGTTTCGGATATAAAATAGGTTTGGATTCGATCGGATCGTCATCGGCTCGGCATCCGATAATTCGAAGTTGGAATTATTCCGTATTTCGGACTTGCGAGCGGGTTCTAATTGGATATTTGACCAATTTACGCTCCGATTCACCGATTTAGAGTCTAAGTGTTGGAAAATCATAAGTTAGCGTGTTTCGGATATGAAATAGGTTTGGATTCGATCCGATCGTCATCGGATCGGCATCCGATAATTCGAAGTTGGATTTATTCCGTATTTCGGACTTGCGAGCGGGTTCTAATTGGATATTTGACCAATTTACGCTCCGATTCACCGGTTTAGAGTCTAAGTGTTGGAAAATCATAAGTTAGCGTGTTTCGGATATGAAATAGGTTTGGATTCGATCCGATCGTTATCGGATCGGCATCCGGTAATTCGAAGTTGGAATTATTCCGTATTTCGGACTTGCGAGCGGGTTCTAATTGGATATTTGACCAATTTACGCTCCGATTCACCGATTTAGAGTCTAAGTGTTGGAAAATCATAAGTTAGCGTGTTTCGGATATAAAATAGGTTTGGATTCGATCCGATCGTCATCGGCTCGGCATCCGATAATTCGAAGTTGGAATTATTCCGTATTTCGGACTTGCGAGCGGGTTCTAATTGGATATTTGACCAATTTACGCTCCGATTCACCGATTTAGAGTCTAAGTGTTGGAAAATCATAAGTTAGCGTGTTTCGGATATAAAATAGGTTTGGATTCGATCCGATCGTCATCGGCTCGGCATCCGATAATTCGAAGTTGGAATTATTCCGTATTTCGGACTTGCGAGCGGGTTCTAATTGGATATTTGACCAATTTACGCTCCGATTCACCGATTTAGAGTCTAAGTGTTGGAAAATCATAAGTTAGCGTGTTTCGGATATAAAATAGGTTTGGATTCGATCGGATCGTCATCGGCTCGGCATCCGATAATTCGAAGTTGGAATTATTCCGTATTTCGGACTTGCGAGCGGGTTCTAATTGGATATTTGACCAATTTACGCTCCGATTCACCGATTTAGAGTCTAAGTGTTGGAAAATCATAAGTTAGCGTGTTTCGGATATGAAATAGGTTTGGATTCGATCCGATCGTCATCGGATCGGCATCCGATAATTCGAAGTTGGATTTATTCCGTATTTCGGACTTGCGAGCGGGTTCTAATTGGATATTTGACCAATTTACGCTCCGATTCACCGGTTTAGAGTCTAAGTGTTGGAAAATCATAAGTTAGCGTGTTTCGGATATGAAATAGGTTTGGATTCGATCCGATCGTCATCGGATCGGCATCCGATAATTCGAAGTTGGATTTATTCCGTATTTCGGACTTGCGAGCAGGTTCTAATTGGATATTTGACCAATTTACGCTCCGATTCACCGGTTTAGAGTCTAAGTGTTGGAAAATCATAAGTTAGCGTGTTTCGGATATGAAATAGGTTTGGATTCGATCCGATCGTCATCGGATCGGCATCCGATAATTCGAACTTGGAATTATTCCGTATTTAAAAGAAAAACAGAGGCTACATCATTACCATGAGAGAGAGAGTGACCATTTACGATTCGATTTACCGATTTATAGTCTAAGTGTTGGAAAATCATAAGTGTGATAATATGATCAAAACTCAAATTAGTAAGATTCATATTTTTTGCTAATATTATAAAGATTAGTAAGTACCTGATCATGAGGATGAGCCACCGCTAGACCGGCTTATGAATTCATTAAATTTACGCTCCAGTTCCCTGCGAGCTTCTCTTTCCTCATCGAGGGCCTTCTTCTCCGCCTCAACCCTCTGCTCGAGGGCCTGCCTCTGCTCTCGCTCCGCCTCCATCCTCTGCTCGAGGGCCTGCCTCTGCTCTCGCTCCGCGTCTAGCGCAGACTGCAGCTGAGTGATAGCACCGGTCTGGGTGTCCCGTGCCCTCGAGCGCATACCCTCTCATCCAAAGTAGGAGGAGGGCGTGACTCCAAGGCCCGTACAGAGGACACGGCCGTGCGTGGCAGGTCTCAGCACAGTATCCATCGCTGAGTCGACAGATACTGAGCTGGAGGAGGAGCCGGCCTCGCCCGACGGGGTCACCATAAGTCGCATCCTCTCCTATATAAAAACAACCAATGATATTCAATGATATTTTATGGCATATGTATAAGAATATATTAACAGTAATTTAATTACTTACCACTTGCGAGGCAACCCTGTCGTCCAGAAATGCCCCATCGATACGCCGCCTCCTAGAGGCCTCAAAAAGGTCAATCCTATTAGGCTCGTGGCCCAAGGACTGTGTCTGTTGGACATATAAAATAAATAGACGAGTTAATATAACATGTATAGAGCTTTAAATAATAACAATGTTTGTATCATTTACCAGCTGCTGGGCAAGCTGGGGCATGGAGGTCCTCCCCTTCACTGGAGCAGGTGTCGTCGAGGCACTTCTATTCTGCTTGCCTATAGCAGATTTATTCTGTGCAATCGATTAAATTTTGAAACATCAATACAAATTTTTAGTATAACATTAAAACAAGTACGAATCAACAAAATTATAATTATACCTGAAAGTTAGGGGTAGCCCAGTGAGCGACCAAAAACTGTAGAATGTGTAGCGGTGGCGCGTCTCTCGTCCCAGCCGCAGCCTGTACCTCCTCAGCCGGCTGGCCGACCAAGTAACCGTAGAGCTTGTAGAGCTCGTGACGGTAATCCCTGTACCGCTCACCCATCGTCTTCCACAAGTCCTCCCGATGGGTGTCGGTTTCCATGTTCTCCCATTTAAATTTCTCCTGTAAAATCAATTTAGAAACAAGTCATTTTATCAAATCAAATTATAAAGAAGTACGATATTATTCTAAAATGCTTTAATGAAACTAACGTACCAAAAACTGCTGATACATCCTCTCCTTATAGGATGCATCAATGTTCTTCCACCCCCTTAACCCCACAATCGGGGCATTCCTCTCCTCCCGTACTATCATGCCAACCCACGTGGCGGCGTCAGAAGCGTGCTCGCCCACAAAGGTATGGCCGCTCCACTGTAGGGACAGCGGCTCGCGTAAGGCCGACAAGCGCCGGGCCGTCGTCACGCCCCGGTCGCCTACGTACCTGGTCGACCCTGCAAATAAAATATACATCAGTACTGAAAAAGTATTTACAACATGTATAAAACTTTAGATCTAAACATTACCTGTGGGCGTAGACGCTGCAGCCGAGTGCTGAGCACTGCTCGAAGCTCCGGAGGCTGTGACCACAGCAGGAGCTGGTGTGGAGAGAGGAACAGCACTACCAGATCCGGACGGCTCAGCCTCGGACCCTGGGGTGGCAGCCGGAGCGCTCTGAGCTACCCCACCCCTGCCTCTGCCTCTGCCTCTACGAACATATGACCGTGATGCCATCTGAAACAATTTAATTTACATATGAAACAGTAAGATTTAAGATTTACATATGAAACAATATGAAACAGTTTGATTTATATATAAAACAGTATGATTTACATATGAAACAATATAAAACAATATGAACCCGCTCGCAATATGAAACAATATGAAACAATATGAAACAGTTAGACTCTAAATCGGTTAATCGGATCGTAAAGTGGTCAAATATCCAATTAGAACCCGCTCGGAAGTCCGAAATACGGAATATAATTCCAAGTTCGAATTATCGGATGCCGATCCGATGACGATCGGATCGAATCCAAACCTATTTTATATCCGAAACACGCTAACTTATGATTTTCCAACACTTAGACTCTAAATCGGTGAATCGGAGCGTAAATTGGTCAAATATCCAATTAGAACCCGCTCGCAAGTCCGAAATACGGAATAATTCCAACATCGAATTACCGGATGCCGATCCGATGACGATCGGATCGAATCCAAACCTATTTCATATCCGAAACACGCTAACTTATGATTTTCCAACACTTAGACTCTAAACCGGTGAATCGGAGCGTAAATTGGTCAAATATCCAATTAGAACCCGCTCGCAAGTCCGAAATACGGAATAATTCCAACTTCGAATTACCGGATGCCGATCCGATGACGATCGGATCGAATCCAAACCTATTTCATATCCGAAACACGCTAACTTATGATTTTCCAACACTTAGACTCTAAACCGGTGAATCGGAGCGTAAATTGGTCAAATATCCAATTAGAACCCGCTCGCAAGTCCGAAATACGGAATAAATCCAACTTCAAATTACCGGATGCCGATCCGATGACGATCGGATCGAATCCAAACCTATTTCATATCCGAAACACGCTAACTTATGATTTTCCAACACTTAGACTCTAAACCGGTGAATCGGAGCGTAAATTGGTCAAATATCCAATTAGAACCCGCTCGCAAGTCCGAAATACGGAATAAATCCAACTTCGAATTATCGAATGCCGATCCGATGACGATCGGATCGAATCCAAACCTATTTCATATCCGAAACACGCTAACTTATGATTTTCCAACACTTAGACTCTAAATCGGTGAATCGGAGCGTAAATTGGTCAAATATCCAATTAGAACCCGCTCGCAAGTCCGAAATACGGAATAATTCCAACTTCGAATTATCGGATGCCGATCCGATGACGATCCGATCGAATCGAAACCTATTTCATATCCGAAACACGCTAACTTATGATTTTCCAACTCTTAGACTCTAAATCGGTGAATCGGTCGGATCGTAAATCGGTGAAACGGTATGATTTACATATGAAACGGTATGATTTACATATGAATCGGTGAAACAGTATGATTTAAATATGAAACAATTTGATTTACATACGGTCTAGTCATTTTCTGTCTCATCTCTGTCACTCTCATCGCTTCCCTCTTCTATTATTTGATCTGCATTCGCTGTCCAGTTTATATTGCCGACATCTTCATTTTCGTCGTGCACTGCGTCGACAATGATTATCTCATCATTCTGGTATGCATCCAAATCATCATCGACGACCCCCGCATCCTTGTCTCCCATGTCGTAAAAATCTCTGGGTGGTGACCTGACTACAATTTGCCAACCTGGAGAGGTATTATCCGGTGCATAAAATATCTGTTGCGCTTGAGAGGCAAGAATGAATGGATCTTCATATTGGGTATTCAATCTCTTGGCAGTGTTGATGCTGATAAAACCGTATTTGTCGACATTATAACCAGTCCCGCGATTATTAACATCATACCAATCGCATTTGAATAATACGATCCGATTTTGGCCAAGGAATTTAATCTCGAGAATCTCGTTGAGGACGCCGTAGAAGTCGATATTTTCTAATTCTTCTTGCTCACCGTTGACGACAACCCCACTATTTTGGGTTCTTCGTGATTTTTCACTATCTTTCGTCCGAAATCTATAACCGTTCACGATATAACCATCGTACGATATTGCGTCTTGCAAAGGACTACAAGATAAGCGCCAGAGATCCTCATTCATCAGCGGATCGTGGTTGTCGTGCAGCTCCTGTGCCTATAATAACCACACGACATTCATGATATGAACACATAATTATTGTTCGGTAATGGATGTCAATGAAATTCAGTAATGATGTGAATACTTACGTGTTTCTCGAACCACGATGGGAATTCACGATCATGAATTTGGGGAGCATTTCGAATACCCCGATTATTAATGATGGCTTTATGCTTCCTGTTTTACCGGTTATGAATTAGATTATAATTAGCACATATACTTAATGAATGGACTGAAAGAATGAGTAAATGATCGTAAAATGCTTACTCAATGAATGGCCACACTTCATCACATTGGCGCAACACATACATATGTGCCTGTTGAATCTCATCTACAGACAATCGACGGGTTTTACCTCCTCCTACAGGTCTACCCATTTCGGCAAATATAGACAGACCCCCATCGAAGTCTATTGGACCACCGTCATAGTTCCGCTCAAGTTGATTGAATCGCGTGTCTATACCATGTAGGTATCTTGAGCAGAATGTTAGACATTCTTCTGCTAGGTATCCTTCAGCAATTGATCCCTCCGGACGACTTTTATTACGAACATATGATTTCAATGTTCGCAAGTACCTAATTTGAGAAAAAAATATTTGTATGAATATATCAAGAACGATCAAATACATTGTGCGAATGAGACGAGATGATTACCTCTCGATAAAATACATCCACCGGTAATGAACTGGGCCGCCGAGTTTGGCCTCATTTGCCAAGTGAACGGTCAAATGCACCATGACATCAAAGAATGAAGGTGGAAATATCATCTCTAACTTGCACAATGTGAGCGCAATATCCCTCTCCATCTGTTCAAGTTGGTCCACTCTAAGTACCTTCGAGCACAACTGTCTGAAAAAAGTGCTGAGCTCAATTAACGGACCGGACACCTCTTCGGTTAAATTCCCACGTATAGCAAGAGATAACAATCGCTGCATAAGAACATGACAATCGTGGCTCTTTAATCCAGACAACTTCCGGCCGTTCTCTTGCACGCATCGTGCGATATTCGAAGAATAACCGTCTGGCGTTTTCACAGACCGTAGGAATGCACATAAGGCTGTCTTTTGCTGTGAGCTCATGGTGTAGCATGCAACTGGCAACACATACTTATCCCCAATCTCTTGGGGATGAAGTGATTTTCGGATGCCCAACTCCTTAAGATCGAGACGAGATTTAAGATTATCCTTCGTCTTACCGTCGAGATTCAGCAGTGTTCCTATAATGTTGTCACACACATTTTTCTCAATATGCATGACATCCAAGTTATGCCGCAAGAGTAGGCTGCTCCAGTACGGTAGTTTAAAGAAAATACTCTTCTTCTTCCAGTTATGCTCACGCGTAGAATCTTCATGCGTTCTCTTCTTTTTACCTTTTCCAAGTGCCACGGTATCAAGCTGATCCAATTCGCACAAGACTTCTACCCCCGAAAGCTGCTCCGGGGCCTTTGCAAGTTCTTTCTTGCCGTTGAAAGCTCTTTTGTTCTGCCTCCACTTATGGCCGTCAACAAGGAATCTTCGATGGCCCATATAACAGAACTTGCCTCCGTTCTTCAATCGTAATGAATCTGTCTCCTTATTGCATGTAGGGCACGCCAATTTTCCTTTAGTACTCCACCCGGATAAGTTGGCATATGCAGGAAAATCGTTGATGGTCCATAGAAGTGCCGCATGCATCCGAAAATTCTGGCGCAACGAGGCATCATACGTATCGGCCCCAACTTCCCATAACTCGTTCAACTCCTCAATCAACGGCTGCAAGTAAACGTCAATATCATTACCAGGCAACCTGGGTCCGGGAATGAGCAAGGAGAGCATTGTGTATGGCTTTTTTAAGCACATCCAGGGAGGCAAATTGTATGGAACTAGGACAACTGGCCAAATGCTGTACGACACACTCATATTCCCAAAGGGATTGAAGCCATCGCTAGCAAGCCCTAACCTGACGTTGCGAACTTCACATGCGAATTCAGGATATGTATGATCAAAATCTTTCCACGTCAGAGAGTCGGCCGGATGTCTCATAATCCCGTCATCTGTACGTTCTCGTGCATGCCACCTCATGTGCTCAGCAGTCTTCGATGACATAAACAACCTCTGAAGCCTGTCCCTGAGCGGGAAGTATAGGAGAACCTTTGCAGATACATTTTTCTTCCTTCGACTGGTACTAGACTCGGCATCCGTCTCTTTATATCTCGTTGCTCCGCATATGTGGCATGACCGCGCATGTTCGTACTCTTTCCGGTACAACATACAATCGTTCACGCATGCATCAATTTTCTCATAACCCAGACCGAGATCTTTAATTGTCTTCTTCGCCTCGTAGAATGATTTCGGTACTGTCTCACCCATAGGAAAAGCCTCTTTCAGCAACTCTACCAACATATTAAATGACTTATTACTCCAACCATTGAGGCACTTCAAATGAAGAAGCTTTACAGTGAAAGAGAGTTTTGAAAACTTCTCACACCCCGGGTATAGAGGTTGTTCGGCATCTTTAAGCAATCTGTAGAACTTGTCCGCTTCGATATGGGGCTGATCACCTGACGGTGTTTCCGTGCCTATTCCACCTTGCAAATCATGTATCATACCCTGCATGTCATCGTCATCGTCTGTATTAATATTATCATCAGCGATCACTGTGTTTGAAGTTTCACCGTGAGCTGCCATGGGGACTGCATCTAGCTCCTCACCGTGCGAGAACCAACGGGTATAGGTAACGTCAATGCCACGCATTACCAGATCAACCTCACATTCCTCTCGAACCTTCCTAATCACCCTTCCGCAGTCTATACAGGGACACACAATTTTTCCATCAAGCGGTGCAAGACGCTCAAATGCAAAATCCAGAAATTTCCTGACTCCTTCTCTGTACTCTTGGCTCATGCGATTCGAATTACGCATCCAACTCTTATCGATCGAAGACATCTTCGTCTATCTGGCTATACAACACCTGACATATAATTTCAAACAATGTTATAAGACTCCGCACAATTTCGGTTTCGGTTCCCGGGTATGGAACACCGAACCAAAACTTCTACAGGCCATCCACATCCCTAATGGATGGGATAAATCTTTATATTTTTGAGCTAAATTTTTTGAGCTAAATTTTTGACCTAAAATATTTTCGAGCTAAATAGATTCGGGTATGGAACACGGAACCGAAACCGAAACTTCTACAGGGCATTCATAATGCTACGGATACATGGCGTGTATGTAAAGTGCGCGCAGTATCCAAGCCGCGAGCGCCATAGGATATGTACGTGCACTGTGCATATGGACCGTCGTCATTCTAACATCACAGTTGTGCATCAAGATTTGTTTGCTGCCCCGATCCCACGGGGGCTCACGAAACTAGGTTGCATACGTATGTACATGTCACAATATCTAATAGTATAATACTTAAATGAAGCCCTCATTAATTCCCGTGTTGTGAGAGGGGCAGTTGCCCCACCTGAGACTTTGAAAATTTCTTGAGTGGCATACTGTATTGGCTGCATCTGTTGGCTGCACTATGAGGAAAAAGGTTCAGCTGTCCCTTAGGATCACAGCCACTTACATAAATGCAAAGCCGAGGATATAATTGACACAATACAGAGGAAAACAAATTGCATGTCACCCCCTCCTAGCTTAGAATCTCTCTCCGTGAGCTTTTGTTTACTTCCGGGACTCCTCTTATGTTACTCCATTTTCTTGAAAATGGTCCACCAGGGGGCATAAATGACATCACTGCCATCCGGTGTGGTGTGTTGAATGCAATCACTTATTCTGGGTACTAGCTTTCCATGGACGGCTGCAATGCCTTGTTTGCTATGTGGTCCCCAATAGATGAAAAAGAGTAGTAGCCCAACTTGAGTTCTCTCGATCGGTTTGGGTTCACTCAATTACCATTAATTAGGGAAACTAAGTACAATTGTATCGTGAATGACGCACCACTTACCTTAATGTGCACAAATGGCGAGTGATTTGTGTCGTCGCTCCCCCTTCAGGAACATCAACGATGAATCCTTGGGCTCCGGTGATTTAATCAATGGCCAACCCCAATCTGATTCCGGTAGGTGCTGGCATAATCTCCGACCCCTATTACGACTCCTCCAACTCATATTTATGGAAGCGCTGGAGTCAAAGAAGTTGCCGTCAAGATTGGAGATGATACTAGAGGGATATAGACGAGGGTTGACCATTGAAGGAAGCACCGGAGTCGTGCTCCGACGCCAATCACTCATCATCTGTGTTCGTTGAGATCGGAAATTGATGCTATGGATGCGAAGTGTTTCAATGTAATATATAGTTCTTTCTGTTAGATAAGTTTTGAAGCACATACGCTTATCCTTTGTAAACCCAAAACCCTATTTTTATCAGTATCAATCAACCATCACTTAGGCTTAAAAACTCTAATTTAGCTATCACACATTGCCCCCCTACAAGAAAATCCTGGCTCCGCCCCTGACTAGAACCAACCTAACTCTGCATATTAACTATGGGAGAGAGGGAGGAGGAGGAGGAGGAGCTCACCGGAGTCCACAGGAGGAGGAGGAGGAGGAGCTCACCGGCGCGCACGAGAGGAGCTCACTGGACCGGAGTCCACAGGAGGAGGAGGAGGAGGCAGAGCTCGCCGGCGCGCACGAGAGGGGAGGGGTGGCCGGCCGGAGGGGGGGAGGGAGGCCGGGGAGGGGGGCGGAGGCCGGGGAGGGGGGGAGGGAGGCCGGGGAGGGGGGGAGATTGAGAGAGAGAGAGAGAGAGAGGCGGGGAGGGGTTTAGATCGAAACAGAACAGAAGGGGGGATCGCTGAATCTGATATAAGACAGGGTTTTTACCGACGGACATGTTATGTTCCGTCGGTAATAATAACTTTTTACCGACGGCATAATAATATTCGTCGGTACAAATCCGTTTCGTCGTGACCTTTTTACCGACGGATATTTAATGTCCGTCGGTATATACCGACGGACAATTAGTTCCGTCGGTAAATGTCACGACGGAACTCAGGGTTCCATTTTTTCTAGAGGCTCGGTTTTTACCCTGAGTTTCGTCGTAACATATTACCGACGGACGTTATTTGTTCGTCGGTATAAACTAATTGTACCGACAGTCAATATAGGTCCGTCGGTATAAAACATTGTACCGACGGATTATATATAACCGTCGGTAATAAATGTGCAAAATATATTAAAAAAATCGAAGTTATAATACCGACGGAATTTATTATAACCGTCGGTAAAATGAACATTATTACCGACGGTACTTAAAATGTCCGTCGGTAAATAAGCTATTTCTTGTAGTGAGTAGCTTATATCTAAAACTATCTCTCATCTAGATCAGTACCTCAGACCTATAGAGAGCTATGGTCTAAGCGAAAGCTGACACTATAGTGTCTCGAGATATAGAGTTGTCCTGCACTTGTGCAAAACGACAAGAGGGATGAGATGGAGATGTAGTTCCAGGTATATCTGTTTGTAGGTTACCCTTAGGAGGCATAAGATGGACTGTTTTATGATCTTGAGGTTAGGAAGGTAATCGTTTCTACGAACACCATCTACCTAGATCAAGATTATATTATAAGACCATAAGTTTATCAGTAAGGTAGTTCTGGGTGAACTACTGGGTACTGGTAGAGAGTGCGCATTTGAAAAACGTAGTGGGAGTAGATGATACAAGAAACTAGTATACCAGGTATTGTAGAAACGATTCACTTTGTACCACCACCACCTCATCGTTGTGGGACCATCAGAGCTCCTGAAAGATACTATGGAGAAACTTCGATAGTTAATCCAGAGTTTCAGGAGGATGATCCTTAGAGCTACGAAGAAGTAGTGGGAGCTTCCTTTGTACCACCACCACCTCATCGTTGTGGGACCATCAGAGCTCCTGAAAGATACTATGGAGAAACTTTGATAGTTAATCCAGAGTTTCAGGAGGATGATCCCTAGAGCTACGAAGAAGTAGTGGGAGCTTCCGACAGCTCTGACTGACAAAAGACCATGGAGGCAAGCTTACATCAATATCCCTTGGAACAGTCTTGACACTTATAGCACTATCACCCTTCAGGGTGTAGGAGGTGTATAAGAAGAGCACCCGGTTAAGACTTAAGTAGCTAGATTAGTTACCAAAGGAGAAGGGATTGACTATGTCAAAACCATCTCACTGGTAGCTATGCCTAAGTCTATAACGGATCCTCTTAATCCATCACAGCCCATTATAGTTGGGAGATCTGGTTGATGGATGTCAAGACAGTTATTCCCTAACGGGAATTTGAAAAGGGACATATGGATGATGTAGCCTCAGGCTTTGTGTCAGTAGGTTAGGAAAATATGGAATGCAAGTTGCAATGGTCCATTTATGGACTGATGCAAGCATCCAGGTTGGAATGTCTATTTTGATCAAGGGAATCCGCTCACACGGATTTGATCAGAATGAGGATAAACCAAGTTGGTACAAGAAAGGTGAAATAGCTACAAGGGTGTATTTAGTACTTTACGTTAACGATATTTTACTGATTGAAAATAATGTAAGAATATTGTTTACGGTAAAGGTTTGTAGTCATCACAATTCGATGTGAAAGACCCTAATGAGGCGAGTTATGCTCTGGAAATCAAGGTAACTCGAGACAACCAGAGCAAGATTCTCTTGCTGTCACAGGCTACACATGAAGATAAGATTCTAGCCAGATTCGTTTTAAGAGGCTAGATATCTATTGCGCAGCAGGAAGATGGGTCGGTTTCAGTCGAACCCGGGTCCAGATCTTTGGACCGATGTGAAGGGTATACTCAGAAATCCTCGTTAAGTAAGGATTGTGAGTTAGCTTGCACTTCACAGGTCCTGATATCGATTGGACACATAGGATCTGACTTTGGTGTTAGATGTGTGTTTCAGAGAATCGATTTCAGGGATTATTTTTATTTTGGGATTAGAAGCGGTAATTGGTAGAGTGTGAAGCAAGTGCATCATAGACTCTACCACAGATGCTTAGCACGTTGTTGCGTGCGAAGTAGTATATCAGGTGGTAAGGCTTAGGAAGTTCTTAGAGAACTTGGGACGCGTACCAGAGGCTCAGTTATCTGTTGTTACAACAGAAGAGCGGTAAGCTAGGTCCAAGGAGACTAGGCACCGCCGTGAGGGGAAACCCATCAAGTACAAACTCCACTTGATCTGACAGTTATATGAGGAAATGCAAGTAGCGGTACTGAGGTGGAATCTACAGACAATGTTGTCAATTCCTTTAGGGAATTCCTGCAAAGGCTTTTGGGCAGCATGTAGAAGCTACAGAGCTCAACACCGTTATTCCTCGTTAGACCTAGTGGGAGATTGTTAGAATTGGTGAAGTCTATAGCTCGTAAAAACCTATAGTTTAGCTATGTATGGTTGATAGTATAAGATTGCATCTAGGTACGTACCTTAGTACGTGTTCTGATTACAGAACAGAGAGCCATGGCTACATGGTAATCCTCTTGAGTGGGAGACTCAAGGGACTGGTCCCATGTAACCTAAATACGTTCGCAGCTCTGATTAGGGTTGGTCGCCCTATCAGGTTAAGCTGTTGGGATGACAGAGCGTGGGTGTCTCCACCACGGTCATTACCAGGCACAGTGTCTATGGCCGAACAGAACCAACACGGTGCACAGATCGGTGAGCAGACACCGGTGCACTAAACCATGTTTCTGCTTATGGTAAAACGGTCCTAAACCCTGAGGAGCCATGTCTGGTGGACTAACCAGTTGTGTGGTGCTTTGGCGCACCAATGTGTGAGGATCCGGATGCAGTGATCCAAAACCACGGTGTACTGGGTTACCCGGCTGGCGTTGCATCAGCATGTCACTCTTGCAGGCTATCCACACCCCTAACGGGAGGTGCGTTCCTTGGTCTGACCTACGTCGTATTAAACCCTGGCCAGGTGGTCATCAGTTTGACTGGTGACGGATCCGGTTACTCGGCAGAGTTATCGGAGGTACGATGTACGTGGTCAACCAGGAAGGAACCGAGTCATATAAGCACTCGAGTCTGACGGTATTCTCCACCGCTCGAGTTGCGTCATGGCACCAGTGGAGGGACAGCGAGTTTACCATACTAAGCGAAGAGCAGGGGTATGAGAGAGAACATAGTAAGTCCGGGGGAATTGGAGTGCAGCCTGCGTCGCACTCTGGGTGGCTACGCAGGTTAACTCGGACTCAGAGGATCGATGGTACACTCGGGTAGTGTGTCGATCGAGTCTGAGTTGGAAGCCATGAACCCTGGTCCCTGAAGGTTCCACCTTATCGACATTATGTACGGTTCTTATACCATCTCCTCGAAACACAGAACGTAGTTAGAGGAAGCGAGAAGTCCAAGCATACGCTCCGTGAGTGCTTCGTACTAGTGCACGGTAGATGTGTAGCTACGTGTGTGCACTAAGGGGAAACCCTAGGTTAGTGCAGAGACGCATGTAGCAATTCATTGCCATAAGTGGACTTTGCCACATGGGTGCGATGCACCGGGACATGTTGCGAGTTGACTAGTTGACTTCACTAGGGGCACCCTACGGGAACCTCAGAGAATAGTGAAATCACTGGTGCACTTCACTTATGTGTGCCTTGCAAAGTCTCGTACACGAGGAACGACCAACTAGTGGCATAAGGGCGTTTTGGTCATACCATGCGCCACTATGCACTAAGGGGGCCGGCCCAAAGTGTTGAGAGACTGGTCAAGGTCGGCCCCATTAGTTTCGGGAGGTTGTTGCCTCCGATGAAGGGGCCGGTTATGAGGCGCAGAAAACGGGCTGGTTTTGACCGTTTTCGAAAACAAGGAAAGGATAGAGATAAAGAAGAGATATATAGGGATAAGGTTTGAATCTATCATCCTTATCCATACTGTCCTTATCCATATGAATAGGCCGGCCCTATATATGAGAAGGAGAGAGAGGGTGCACGAAATTAATAGAGCCATGCAAGCCCTAGGGCCGGCCATGGCATGGGGAAACCCTAGCCGCCCCCTCTCCTCTCTTCGCATCTCCTCTCTCGTCTCTCTCTCCCTCGCTTGCGCCATTGGATGGCGACTCGTCTTCCTCACGTGGTGTTTTGTAGAAGGAGAAGGCTCGTCGTATGGAGGCACTCAGAGATCCATCGACGAGGTGCCGTGCATCGTGTGAGATCGGGTGAACTAGAAGGCGTCTCCCGCAACCTTTTGCTGTCCAGAATCTGCACAGAAAATCAACATTGTTTCTGCGATTCCGGGAGCTACAGAAGTCCAAACGACGTGAAACTTGTTGGAAAAGTTGCGTCTCGAAGTTGGCTATCTGCAGTCCAAATTTCATCCCAGTCGGAGTTCGGAGCAGAAAGTTATGGCCGTCATACCGAAGCTATGTCGAGCAGATCCGTAGCCCGTCTCCATCGACAAAGAAGAAATTTCTCGCGGTGAAAGATTCCGCACGCAGGCATGACCTCTAACAAGTAGATCTAACATAATTAGAACATGCATTCATGCTAGTTTGTTCTTTCGCGTTAGATCATCGTTAGGGGTTCGCGTAGTTGCCATGCTAGATTCATACACGCATATGTAGATCGTTTCGATGAAAATTTTGATATGTAACGCACACCGCTCACGGTCCTCGGACCTTCACTTTGCTTCCGCTGCGGGCCTCTACCATGGATTTATTTCCAACAGCGATCCACTATTGCAAGAGGGTGTTAGCCTGGGGTGACTCCTTCCGCTTGTGAGCCGATCGCATGCGGTCAGGGCGAGCTATGGATGTTCATGGATATCTTTCTAAGCTTTCTGTTAGCGCGATCTCTTCGCGTGCGAGCTGATCACGTGCGGTCTAGGCAATCTCTCTGCGGATGAGCTAGAGTTGGGGTTTCGGCAGGCTACTGATGACGATTGAGATACTCTTTCCAACTGGCGAGTTGCATGGAGAGCTTTG
This sequence comes from Chamaelirium japonicum, assembly GCA_947650365.1. Lineage (NCBI taxonomy): Eukaryota > Viridiplantae > Streptophyta > Magnoliopsida > Liliales > Melanthiaceae > Chamaelirium > Chamaelirium japonicum. The sequence goes on along the minus strand of OX393554.1, from coordinate 55,123,554 downwards.
ACTCGCAGTACCTCATGAATGAGGCCTCGAGGAGAATGCTACTCCATCCATGGGACGCAGCGATCCGCTACTGTGAGAGGGAGTTAGCCAGAGGTGACCTCTTCTGTGTACGAGTTGGTCGCGCGCGGTCAGGATAAGCCCTGGGTGACCAGCGGCGAGCGACCTCTTCTGCGTGCGAGCTGATCGCATGCGGCCAGGGTAAGCCCCGGGCGACCAGCCATGGGCGACCTCTTTCCGCGTGTGAGCTGATCGCATGCGGCCAAGGTAAGCCCCGGGCGACCTCTTTCACGTGCGAGTTGATCGCATGCGGCCTGGGTAAGCCTTAGGCGACCAACCACGAGCGACCTCTTTCGCGTTTGAGCCAGAATCGAGGTTGGCTTTAAATCTTGAGCTCATCTGGGGGGTAAACTTCTGTCATCTCGTCATGTCCTCCTCTGCTGCTGCCTTATGGATGACAAGCCGGTGATATTTTTTGGCACCATCATTACCCCCTCCTAGAGGGGCGAGTATTTAGAATGGTCGAAGCCCGTCTAGGAGTTAATCAATGATTCCTTCCGTAGGCCAGGTGGTCGTCGACTTTGAAAACCGTAAAGATCCGGATCTCTCCCCGTATCATCTCATTAATGAAGCGGGGGATCGAGACCCGAAGTGCTAGACATCATTATGCGATATTTAATAGCCTCATCCGGCATCGTGACATGTGGCACATACAGATTGGTTCGAAATCAGTCACGCATCTATCAAATGGGACGTTGTTGGTGTCGCTGCCGTTAGCACATGCGAGGGGATAATGTAGGGATATCCGAGATCAGGAGAGAGGAGATTATCCCTTCGGCCACCGCTACGTCGCCTCGCGCGTCGGGCTTCACATTAAATGTCAATCACATTGAATGCCTTCCCTGATCCTATAAATAGGGGGTGGGTGAGGGCCTTTACTCATTTTTATCGCGAAAGAGCTCTCCCCTCCAAATCACCCTACTTTCCTCCATCTTCGAATGGCGACCTCTTCCGCTCCCGTTTCCTATACGATGACCTCCCATGGCAAGCCCGTAGCCGCTGAGCCTATCTCCGTGATCCCTCTGGACGGCCAGAGTGTGATCGACCACGCTCGGAAAGAGGAAGTCCTACTAAGCGAGTCTATCGTGGTCTGGTTTAAAGATGCAGGTAGCGAGCCCGTTCCGGAGAGCTTGCACGCTATCGCTAATATCCCTTCCTAGCTCCAACTATCCCCCATGCCTCGCTCGGGGAGACCATCCACTGGGACCATTGTCTCAGTAGGCTTGCTGTGGTCCGGGCTTAGACTCCCCCTAAGTTATCGGGCCGGTGAGCTACTGGAGTTGGCGGGATTGTGCCACACTCAGCTCACAGGCAACTCCTGGGGGATCCTGTAAGGGCTCCCTTGGCTCGAGGACGCCATCAACATGAAGATCCCTCTCTCCTACCTTCTGAAGAAGTGGTTCCTCAAAGTGGGCTCCATATACAACAAGGTCGGCTGCAGCATCTTCTACCTCGCCGGATGCCCTGGTGAGGTGGTCTCCTTCTTTTCCATCGAGAACAAGGACATGTACTGGAAGGAGTACTCGTTCGTGGTCACCGAAGAATGGCAAGGGTGGCATACGAGCGTCCTATCTCATCCGAGCAGGCCGCCGCTTCTCGTCTTCAAGGAGATCGGCCTGTACTAGACGGGGGCGAGGAAGTGCATCGCGGCCCCAAGGGAGCAGTCCCTTGATGTTGCGATCTTAGACTTTTTGGGAGGAAGAACTCCTAAGAAGATTATCATGCCCGACTTCACGTTCCAGATGAGGGATGCCAAGACAGGAGCCATCACCACCAAGCAAAAGATGGCTCAAAAGAGAAAGGTCATTGTCTGCCACCGGACTGGAGCAGGTAGGGGGGCCCAGGGTGCCAGGACCTCAGGGGACAACCCGCGGAAGAAGGAGAGCAAAAAACAGGCCTCTCCGATCCGATTTGCCAACGTCGACACCATAGAGATGCTCGACGAGGCCGTAAACACTCTACCCCCACCTCCTCCGATCAACGTTTCTGCCCTAGGTCAGCTTCACGCTCCTCCTGTTCTTCCTCCTACTACCCCCACCACATACTATTGCTACCTTGAGCTTCGCTCCAGAGGCTCCCGCATCGCGACGATAGGTTATCATGGTTGAGCCTGAAGATCCTCGTGTCGAACTCTTCTCTCCATGGTGGAAGTGGGATCTCCAATAGCATAGGTCTTGATGCGGGACTTCCCCGACGACCTCTCAACGCCCCTTTTTGTTGCAGTGATGACTCCAGAAATGGAGAAGGGGAAGGAAAGGAGGAAGACTGCCTGGCCCACCCCCCGCACCGAAGGGGGGCAAGATGACTCTGTCTCCCTCGCTCAGGAGGCTTTCGCTCGGGTACTTGTTGAGAAGAAGAAGGCCGCCATGCGAGAAGCATGCCTAGGCTCTGATGTTGATCTTAGCTCAGAGGAGAAGGAGCCCGCTCAACCGATCTCCATCGCCACCCTTGCTCCAATCATTCCATCCCCACCCTTCAAGGGGTTTGCTCTCCCGGGCGCCCAGGTTTCCTCGCCCCCAAAGTCCCCGTCCCTTGCCAAAGCGGGCACTCCCGAGGTTGCCAATCCTTTGGCGAGCCTGGGGGACTTAGTCTACAAGGCTCCCACTCTGGGGCCTATCGGATCTGAGTCTTCGAGCTTAGGCTCTGAGGACTCAGGCTCGGACTCGGGATCCGAGGGGTGGGAATCATATGGACCCAGCCCAGAGGGAGAGGAAGGTCGCACCTTGCAGGTTCCTCCCCCGGATCCGACGACAATCAAGCCAACGGCCTCCATTCCTCCCACGGTAGGCTCCGGCAGACAAGAGGCTTCTGGGACCTCGCCCTCTTTAGGTGAGGTGACCAGGCCTCCTCACTACCTCCGTGAGATCTTTGGTCGTAACATTTAATCCAAATCTCCATTCATGGCAATTTTTGACAAGCTCGCCGAGGTAACGCCCTTTTCTTTCTTCCTTTCCCCCAGCTTTATTTTCTGACTGCTTACTTGGCTTTCGCATATGGAGAAGAGGAACAGGGCCCTTACCGAGGAGGTCACCGCCGCTGGGGGGAGTCTCATTGCTATATTCGATGACTCCCTCCTGGGCTCTAAATGTCGGATAGACGAGTACATCCACTGACTCCAGTAAGCGGATCGGTTTGACGAGTTGAGGGCGAAGGTGGATCAGTTGCGTCAGTAGGTGGCCACCCTGACGTTTGAGCTAGTATCTACCGAGGAAGCCTGTAACCAATCAACCACTGAGCTTCAAGAGGCCAAAAAGGCGAAGGAGGCGGTGCAAGCAGAACCCATCCAACTCCGGAGCGAGGATGTCGCCATGAAGGCCGAGGTCACTACAATGAAGGAGATGCACTCCCGAAGTCTGCAAGCCCAGCAGAGCCACCTCCAGGCGCAACTGGATGAGCTCCTCCAGAAGGGTGCACTTGACGCGGTGGAAAAATACAAGATTGAGAGGTCGAAGAAGAGGCACCGGGGGAATGATAGCGGGGCGGACACAAGCAAGCCCTGAGCTCGGCGCCCCACCTTTGTAAACAACTTTTGATATAGTGAATCATTAGTTGCTTTTACTGTTTCTGTGTCTTGGCTGTTTTATCTGATTTTTTCTTGTGAGATCATTCAGCGGTCTCTATGGTCCTACCCCGATCGAGGCAGCTAAATTATGTAAAAAATTAAAAAAGACAACAATATGCAAATAGGAAGCACGACATGCTCGGAAAAAAGACGATCCGATCCTTGAGCTCGGAAAATCAACGAAACATAAATCATATAATTCTAAAAAACTTTCAGAATTCAAGGATTAAATATTTTATTTTGGAAAATAAATCAGTGCTAGCTGCCCCCCTGCCCGGTTAAGTTTCCTCTGCAACCCTGATTACTGGACATGCCCTCAGTTCGGACATTGGAGGCACTCGCTCCTTGCGGCGGTTTCACCTACTCCGAACTTTGAGGGGTTACCAAGAGATTTTCAAGTCGCTTGAGCAGGATGTTGCTCATCCAGGTCCCTTTAAATCACCCCGGGGTGCTTCCTATGATGGCATGTGAATGCGAAGGACCCCAGTCATGTTTAAAGTCCCCTAGACAGCGGACTACCCCGGCGATCTCAAGGTCGTTCGGAACAGCCACTAAGAGACCCGGTCTTGCTTTAAGTTCGCATGACAGCGGACTATTTCGGGGGAGGGGGGGGGGGGGGCTGCATACGAGATGATCGCGTGTGGGTCGATTCTTTATAGAAGTTGCGTGCGAGCTAGTTGTGTGCGAGCTGATTCTTTACATTACTATCAAGCATAGTTTCGAAAAAACCATTAGATCAATTTGAAACTTCCTTCATTCTACAAAAACGATTTATAAAAAGGAGCCTTCGTGCTATGGATAATATCTCCGAAGATGGACGACATTCCAAGGTCGCTCTAGGAGATCACCATCTATGGTCATCAACCTATAGGCACCTGATCCTTTCGCTTCGTATAGTATATAGGGGCCTTCCCAGTTCGCGACGAGCTTCCCAACATTGGGTTCTTGCGTGTTGGTGAACACCTTTCGCATTACGAGATCGCCCAACCTGAATGCCCGATAGTGGACTCTCTTGTCATAAGAACGCTTCATCTCTTGCCTATAACTAGCAAGATGTTGGTTAGCAAGCTCCCTTCGTTCTTCGAGCTAGTCAAGGGAGTCGACGAGTAGGTCGTTGTTGTCGACCTCGCCCACAGCAAGTATCCTTGCCGAGGGTACTTCCGCTTCTATGGGTAAAACGGCTTCGCTACCGTAGGTGAGGCTGAAAGGCGACTCATTCATCGAGTGACACGGAGTGGTTCGATAAGCCCACAATACTTCATCGAGTTCTTTCTCTGAAAGCCCTTTTTTCCCTTTAAACCTCTTCTTAAGGTTGTCTAGGATTACCCGATTAGTCGCTTCGGCTTGCCCGTTGCTCTGGGGGTACCTAGGAGAGGAAAATCTTAGATCGACCCCATGCTTGGCACAAAAGCTTTTGATCAAGCGATTATCGAACTGGCTCCCATTATCTGTGATGAGTATACAAGATAGGCCGAATCTACAAAAAATATTCTTCCACAGGAAGTTCTTCACTTGTTTCTCTCCTATCATTACCAGCAGAATTTCTTCCACCTATTTGGTGAAGTAGTCCGTGGCGACCAAGATGCATTTCTTCTGCTGTGTAGATATAGGGAAAGGTCTGACTATGTCGAGTCCCCACTATTGGAAAGGCCAGGGGCTTACCAGAGGGTACAATTCTTCTGCTGGCAAGTGATTGACTATGGAGTGCTTTTGACATTGAAGGCACTTCTGTGCGGTCTTGATAGCGTCTTGAGCAAGGGTGGGCCACCAATATCCTTGCCTCTTTACCTTCCCAGCTAGAGACCTCCCACCAGAGTGGTTGCTGAACTCTCCGGAGTGAAGGCGATCTAGCACTTCTTCGGCCTCATGGGGCTCTACACACCTGAGGTTGGGACCGCTGAACGATTTTATGAAAAGGCGGTCCCAACAGATGAGATACTGCCCGACACTCTTCTCTATTCGCCGAGCTTCTTCCTTATCGTCGGGGAGCTCGCCTTCTCAAAGGTAGTGAACGATTAGCACTGTCCAACCGGCGGGGAATACCTCGGACGAGGTTTGATTCACGGTGTTCTTACCTAGTTGGATCTGGGGGTGATCTTGCACTTCGATCACTATCTGCCAGACTTCGAGACCTCAAAGCAGGGAGGCCATGTTAGCGAGGGCGTCAGCTTGCTTGTTGTCGGATCAGGGAATTTGCTCAAACAATTTTTTTTCGAATTTCACAGCCACGCCTTTCACGAGATCCATATAGCTTGTCATTCACGCATCCCGGGAGGCATAGTCACCATTGACTTGGAAAATGATAAGCTGAAAGTCACTAAAGACTTCAAGGTTTCTCATACCAACATCACTAGCGAGCTTTAGGCCAGCCAAGAGCACTTCGTACTCTGCCTCGTTATTCGTGGTTGCAAAATCTAGCCGAACGGATTTTTTGAGGATTACCTCTTTGGCGATTAGCATGACTCCAATTCCTGCTCTGGAGACGTTAGATGAGCTATCGACGAAGAGCTTCCAATCTCTCACGACTGCCAATTCGATCTAGAAGCGATTGCACGGCTCGTCAAGTTACCTCGCCTTCCCTGGGTGCGCTTCGGTTGGCTCATCTTCTTACAACAGGACTGGCTCTTCAGGCGGGAAGTCTACCAAGAAATTAGCAAGGGCATGCCCTTTGATCGCCGTTCTCGAGACATATTTCAATCCATAAGCAGCGAGCTCGGCAGACCACTGGTAAAGCCTCCCAACAACCAAAGGCTTTGAGAGCGCGCTCTTCAAGGGGTGCTCGGTGATGAATCTGATGGGATGCGCCGAAAAGTAAAGATGGAGCTTCCTTGTAGTCAGAATTAAGGCTAGGGCGACCTTCTCAATGGGTCAATACCGTAGTTCAACAGGGAGCATGGTATGGCATACAAAATACACGGGCTTCTCTAGCTTCGCTTCCTGCAAAATGAGGATGCCGCTCATCGCGTACTTTGTCACAGATAAATAGATGCCAAGCACGTTTCCCCCTTTGGGTGCTACCAATATAGGAGAACAAGCTAGGTAATCCTTGACACTTTGAAATGCAAGTTCGCACTTCTCATCCCAATAGATGGCAACTCCTTTTCAAAGTAGCTCGAACAAAGGTTAACAATTGTCGGAAGATTTCTATATAAAGCATCCTAGCACCATAATCCGTTTGCTCAACATCTGGACTTCTTTTCGCATCTTCGGTAAGGGTATCTCGACGAGCGCTCTGATTTGTTCGGGGTCGGGCTTGATCTCGTGATGGGTAACCAGGTACCTTAAGAACTTACCAGAGGTAACTCCGAGTGCACACTTCGCTAGATTAAACTTTATCTTGAATTTTCTCAAAACGTCGAACACTTCTTTGAGGTCGGCAACGTGCCCTTCTCGTTCCCGACTCTTCACCAAGAGGTCATCTACATAGACCTCGACATTCTTGCCGACCTCATCTTTGAACATGTGGGTGACTAACCTTTGGTAAGTTGCTCCGGCGTTCTTAAGCCCGAACGACATTACCTAGTAACAGAATAACTTCTGGTAACCCGCTCCGAAATAGAAAGCGGTCTTCTCTTGGTCGTTGGAATGAAGAGGTATCTGGTTATATCCAGAGTACCCATCCATGAATGAGAGAGCCCAGAGTCCAACAACAGCATCCATCAGAGCTCCGATTCTGAGGAGGGGAAATCCATCTTTCGGGCAAGCTTTGTTGAGGTCGAAGAAGCCTATACATACCTGAATGGCCCCGCTCTTCTTTGGCACCGCGAGATGTTAGAGATCCACTCAGGAAAATAAGCCTCACGAATGAATCTAGCTCGCTCTAGCTTTTCAACGTCTGTCGTAACCGCGGTGGCCTTTGCAGCTGGAATATGCTGAACTTTCTGCTTGACCAGAGGGAAATCACGCAAGGTATGAAGATGGTGGCAAGCGATCTCGGGGTTGATCTCAGGCATGTCGACGAAGCTCCATGTGAAAACATCTCGATAATCTTTGAGGAAAATTGTTAAGTGGAAGATTTCGGCTTTGGTTAATGATGTCCCAAGGTGGGTAACCCTCGGAATCCCATCATCTCCAATGTCAATATCTTGGAGGGGCTCTGTCACAGGGGACTTCCTCTTTGTAGTATCCGCAGGGGGATCGTCCATACTATGTTCTTGACAAATACCGCTTCCATTCATGCCGGCTAACCGTAGGGGTGAAGTTGGTGTCTCACAAGGTCGGAGAGTCCCTGCCCTTGTATTGTCAAGAAGCTCGCGCGGAGATGCAGCTAACTGCTAAGAGGGTGCCGGTCTTTTGGCCTTTGTAATGCCAGCGGTGGTGAGGTAGTAGACATCCTGCTCGTTCCTGGTAGTGACGACCTGAACATCTCGTATAACCATGGATCCCGTTGGAACGGGGAATTTGAGGGCTTGATGATTGGGCGAGGAAACCACATTCATTTGCCTTAGCCAAGGTCGCCCAAGGATGGCATTGAAGGTGGACTGCCCGTTCACTACAACGAACTAGATTTGCCGAGCTTCGGGATCCGCCATCATGGTCGGGGTGATCTCCCCAACGACTTTAGCCACTTCACCTGTGAAGCCGCTAAGAGAGCTCGTTACTGGAGATAAATCGGCGTGTCGCAGACCCATCCGTTGAAAAGCCGACAGGAAAAGGATATCCATGGCACTTCCGAAATTGACCAAAACGTGTCGCACCTCTATATTGACCATCATGAGGCGTATGATTAGAGAGTCATTGTGCGGAGTAGCGACCCCGGCCATATCATCCTCTGAGAACCACACGAAGTCGCGGGCTCCTATTTGAGGGGTTTGAAGCAAAGTAGGTAGTCGCGAGATAGAGTGCACCTTTTGTGATCGCTCTACCTCTCATACTTGCCGCCGTATCACATTGCTTGACCTCGGTTCGCCCAGGTGCCCGGCAATAGTGTAGCAGATCGTCAGCTCGCCCGGGGGAGGTAGCGGTAGTGCGGGCTCCGTTGGTCTCGATCGATCTCTTTTTCTTGGGACGCGTGTTGGGATGACCTCGAATCATCGCGATTGCAAGATAAACTGGTCCAAATGCCCTAGGCCAACGAGGTCCTCCAAATGGTTCCTCAGAGCTCGACACCGGTTGGTGTGGTGCCCGACGCCTCTATGGAACGAATATCGTCTGGTGTTGTCGGTGGAGCCGGACTCACCCTGCTGAAGAGGAGGAGGGTACTGGACAAAAGGCTCATTCCAGACTTGATGCAAGATTTGTCAGGAAGAGAGGGTCATTACGGTGAAATCCCGCTCTCCTGGACTGGGAGGCCAGGGCCAATTTGCCGGCCTTCCGACCGCCACGATTGGTGCCTCCGAGGGTGTCACAGCTGGAGCTACCATAGGGGAAGCAACTGGCATCCAGGGGGCACCTCGCGCTGCTCCACTGCTTTAACGAAGAGAGGCCGCAAAGCGGGAGGAGGTCGCTGTTCGACCATCTTTCCTTTTCAATCGAGCACCACATCTTCGAGCTTGATATGTTGTTGGACAAGGGTAAAAAGCTCGACCATCGTGCGGGGGTTAGAGATGACGAGGGCGTCATGAAGCTTACTTCATTCGGGGAGCGCACTCCTGAAGGCACTCACGGTTGTCCAATCCTGTCCAGCTGAGTCCTCTAGAGCGAGATAGGCGCTATGGAACCGTGTTTTGAGAAGCATTGAAGGGTTTTCCGAGCTTCCATGGTCATGACGAATAACGATTCGATCCTCTTAGGCGGTTGTCGGTTACAGTGGTATTATTCGAGGAACATCTCAGATAGAGTGGTGAAGTTAAGAATAGAATGTGAGGGCAACTTGTGAAACCAAACTCACCAAATATGCTGACGCGATAAAATGACTCACCATATTTAGTTTTGATCCACCTTTGGGAGACGCACCTGATTCCTAGTTCGAAGGCCTTTCTTCTTCATATAATCTCTTGATGTAATTGGTCCTCTCTCCCTATCCCTTCCCTTGTATATTCCATCTTTTTCTAATAAATTGGTTGGGATCTAGGTCGAAACCCCCCTCCTCCACTGAGACGAATTAAAAAAAAAAAAAATTTAGCTTTGAGCTAAAGAGGCCATTGGAGTTGCTCTAAGTGGATGCCAGGATTAAATTGATGGGTTCAATAGATTTTTCATTCATTTGTATATCCTTGGATAATAGTTTCTTTAGTATCTCCCACATTCTACTCGAGCAGAAAATTGCTATTTTGAAAAAAAGCAAGCATATCCCTCCCAACCACCCATCATCCAAGTAAACTAGTTCTAGATCTACGGAGTGGAGAGAGAGAGAGAGAGAGAGAGAGAGAGAGAGAGAGAGAAAAGCTTAAACTGAACGAAAGAGAGAGCTGCGGGCATCTGTCGGCAGCACCAAACCACCATTAGTAGCAGACAGTTGTTGGTCAGCTCTCTCTCTCTCTCTCTCTCTCTCTCTCTCTCTCTGTCAATTCCAATTCCAATTCCGTTCAATTCCGACATTGCCAGAGTTGCGGAGGCTTAAGACCCGAAGGTCCGATGCTAGTCCAAGACCGCGCCGCCCGCAAACCCTCCTCCTCTCCTCCCCCACCTCCTCCTCTGTCCGCCCCTAATCCCAACCACCGCAACCACCCACCCGATAAAATCAAGACAACCCTCCTCACCCTCTCCGCCTGGGCCTCCGATCACCTCTCCCGGCTCGTCATCATCTCCCTCATCCTCGCCACCACTGCCGCTACCCTCCTCCTCCTTCCCGGCGCCGGCGACACCGCCGCCCTCCTCTGCTTCGAGCGCTCCCACTCCCCCTCCTCCGACCCCTCCCGCATCCCCTACCCCGAGATCCCCTGGTCCCGCGTCCCCCCCATCCCCCCCTCCGACCCTTTCGCCTCCTTCCGCTCCCCCCGCTGGATCGTCGTCTCCGCCCCCTCCTCCCCTCCCTCCGCCACCCTCCGCCGCCTCGCCCGCCTCCCCGGCTGGCAGCTCCTCGCCGTCGGCACCTCCCTCACCCCCTCGGACTTCTCCCTCAAGGGCGCCATCTTCCTCCCCCTCGACCTCCAGGCCCGCCTCGGCTTCCGCATCGTCAGCCACCTCCCCTACCGCTCCTACGTCCGCAAGTCCGCCGGATACCTCTTTGCCATCCAGCACGGCGCCCGCCTCATATACGACGCCGATGACCGCGCCGATGTCCTCGGCGCTGACCTCTCCCACAGCTTCGACCTCGACATCGCTGTCCACCCCGTCCTCCACCAGTACAGCCACGCTGACCCCAACCGCACCGTCGTTAACCCCTATGTCCACTTCGGCCAGCGCTCAGTGTGGCCGCGTGGCCTTCCCCTCGAGAACATCGGTGAGGTCGCCCACGAGGAGTTCTACACCGACGTCTACAGCGGCCGGCAATTCATCCAGCAGGGACTATCCAATGGCCTCCCTGACGTCGACTCCGTCTTCTACTTCACCCGGAAGTCGTCCGGCCTCGAGGCTTTCGACATTCGATTCGACCATGATGCTCCCAAGATCGCCCTGCCTCAAGGAATGATGGCACCAATCAATTCTTTCAACACCCTCTTCCATATCCAGGCCTTCTGGGGCCTCATGCTCCCGGTCTCCGTAAGCTCCATGGCTTCCGACATACTGAGGGGATACTGGGCGCAGAGGATCTTGTGGGAGATCGGCGGCTTCGTGGCCTTCTACCCTCCGACGGTCCACCGATTGGACCGGGCTGAGGCGTACCCATTCTCCGAAGAGAAGGATCTCCTTGTGAATGTCGGCCGCCTGATCAAGTTCTTGGTGTCGTGGAGATCGAACAAACCCACATTGTTCGAGCGGATCTTGCATCTTAGCTATGTGATGGCCGAGGAGGGGTTCTGGTCGGAGTTGGACGTGAGGTTCACGGCTGCCTGGTTGCAGGACTTGATCGCCGTTGGATACCAACAGCCGAGGTTGATGTCACTGGAGCTGGACAGACCAAGGGCGACCATTGGGCATGGGGATCGGAAGGAGTTCGTCCCCAAGAAGCTCCCATCCGTGCACCTTGGTGTGGAGGAGGTTGGGACCGTGAATTCTGAGATCGGGAACCTTATCCGTTGGAGGAAGAATTTTGGGAATGTGGTGCTTATCATGTACTGCAGCGGGCCTGCTGATCGCACGGCTCTGGAGTGGAGGTTGCTCTATGGCCGAATATTCAAAACAGTGATAATTCTTTCAGAACAGAGCAATTCAGACCTCGCCGTGGAGTACGGACAGTTGTCACAGGCATACAAGTGAGTCGCTAGCAGATCTATTGATTTCTACTTGTTTCACATTAAACATAGTTTTTATCCATTACCTAATGACAATGTCAACTCATCTCTGTTATATCAGATTGAATTAGCATGTTTCGAAGCTTAGTTAAATTTTACATTTTTGCTCTCGACCAAGTTATAGAGGCATTTCAAAGCTTTCCATTTCTTCCTTGTATTGTAGAGCATAAAAATAATTGCTCGTGTGAGATCGCATTTTGCAGTATGATTGTAGCAACAAGGGATTTGTATCCTTATAGCATAGGATGTTCATATGATGCAAGGACAACTAGGACAATGGACCATTGATGGATGTAGCAACAAGGGATTTGTATATAGACCAAAGCTCTAAAAGATACCGGAGAACAAGAAAAAGAATTGAACCTTTGAGAAATTCTGAACTGTTAGACATGGCTTGATATATATAAAGGCATAGTAATACACCACGACTGCACTATAGAATTGGATGCATCAATATTTCTGTAGTGCCAAGTAAGGAGTTTACTAGAGAGTTGCTAGAGGCAAGGAATAATATAAAGCACATCTGTTAAGTAAATGTACAAAATAGTCTCGACTAAATAAATTATTGTGATCTTGAAAATTAGGGAATTCTGAAGTGGTGGTGATGGTTAGGGGGTCATGTTGGTGTCGATGCTTTATTGCCATTAATAAAATTGACTTCTTATTAAACTTAAAGTTAAGTATTGCTCAGCAAAAAGGGTCAAAGCATTAGGACTATGAACTACCCCTAGATTGAAGGAATGTTATGATAAGACACAGATTTGGTGAACTGATTTTGTCTACTAAGATCTTATAGATAGGAAAATGCTGACCTTTTTTGTCCACTTAGATCTTATAGATAGGAAATGCCAAATCCTTGCAGAAGTATTTATGGACTGTTTTGTAAGAACAATGATGTTGAAATTATCTTACAAGCAACGCTATCAAGTTGTAAAAGTTGGTGATGAATAAAGAAAGGGTATGGCTATACACAACCCACGTTTTATCTTAGGCAGCTTCCATCTAAGGAAGACCCCCCTTTTTTCTAAAGGAAACCCCGTATAAAGAGCACCCACATTTTTTCCTCCGTTGTGCCCGTGCAAACTGCCACCTGCTGCTGCCTCTGCCACCCGTTGGTCCCATCCAACCTATCGTCACCGTTTCCTTCTTACCTCTCCTCCACCTTCTTCCTTATTCCTTGTCCTCCCCATCTTCTTTCTCGTTCCTTGTCCTCCCCTACTTCCTCCTATTCCTCTTTCCCTTCTTCCTCCTCCTTTCCCCCTCTTCTTCCTCCTCCTGGAAATTGCGACACTCAGCCATTCCAGACCGAGTGCACATTTTATGCATTCAGTGCACTTGACCATGGAGGCTGAATGCATCTATAGAACATTCAGCCGTTTGGATGCATTCAACCTCCAATGGTTGAATGTATTGTAGATGCATTTGGCCTCCATGGCCGAACGCAACGAAGGTGCATTTAGCCTGAAATGGCCAAGTGTCACGATTTCCAAGAGGAGGAGAAGGGAAAGAGGAGGACAAGGAGAAGAAAAGAGGAAGAAAGAGGAGGGATGAGGAAGGAGGCAAAAGGAGAGACAATGGTTTGTTATCGGTGGCGAAGACGGGCGACGACCTACACATGGCCAGTGACGGCAGCAGCTGGTGTGTGTTACCCTTAGTAAAAGAGCAGGGATGATACAGGGACATGTTGGGTATTTTTAAAATGTAAGGGTTTTAGTTTTTTGTGGGCTGTATATAGCATCACCCATTAAGAAATGAGGTCAACCACGACCACTATGAACCACAATGGGTTTAGGCAGTTTATGTACTGAACATAATGGATCTCCATACGTTTCTTTGACTAAGGAAATTCAGATGAATTACCAAATGAAGTAAACTAGCATGTATTAACATGTTAGGGAAAGAAGGTTTATAATATTATAGGATCCATGGAATCAAATATCGACAAATTTCCTACGAAATCGCCGAAATATGTATTTTTTTCAAGGGTCGGACATAGAAATTGACCGAATTTTTAATAGTACAAAACTTCCTTCTGACATAACGAAATGTTGGCTGAAATGACTGACATTTGACTGAAATTCGACATTGTCTTTTTTCCAGACAATTTCACTGAAAATTTTTATCTTTTTTAACAAAACAAAGCTCATTTTTATTAGTAAGAAATTACATTTTTTCAAAATTTTGATTTTTTTCATAATAGATAATATTTTATTGTCATCTTTATCCTGAAGTATTACTGAAATATTCCATCTTTTATATATTAAACGAAGAAAATCGAAATCTGACCGAAAAACGATAGATTTTCATCGAAAAACACCGAAATTTGATTGAAAAACAAAATTTTCCATTGAAATTTGTCTTTTCATTTTACAATTTTTCCACCGACAAATTATCGGAAAAAAAATTTCCTTTTTTTTGGCTGACCGACATGGACACCGAAAACAACATTTAAAACCTTGTTAGGATCATTTATAAATAGTACGATAAGTCTAAGAAACTGCAATTTGCAATTGAATTTTTAAAGGCTTTGATCATATAAGAAACTTGACTTTAAGATATTTTTATCTTTACACCAAGTCAAAAATGAGTTGAATGCTAATACATTTAAAGAAGGGCGCGTTCTATAGAATGGCGATACATTGCGATTGCTTATCGTGAGGCTTATCGTGCGGCCACAACCCTCGGGGTTTTTTTTTGAATTTTTATTTTTTGGAGGTTGATCACCTACCCCTTGATATCACACACAAAAAATTTCAGCTCATTCTAAGACCTATAGGCCGTTCAAGTGTGCTAGACTTTTATCGGTCGTTCATTTTTACCGTCAATTTGATGAACACATTTGAATGGCCTATAGGTCTTGAAATGAACTGAAACTTTTTGTGTGTGCTATCAAAGGGGAGGTGATCAATCTCAAAAAAAAAAAAATCAAAGAGAAACCCCTAAGGGGGTGCCATACTTTAAGCCTCACGTTAAGCGGCTGCACAGTATCACAACTATATATATATATATATATATATTAATATATATATATGTATATATATATAGAGGGCTCATATATATATATATATATATTAATATATATATATGTATATATATATAGAGGGCTGTTACAGTGAGCTGTGGGCTGCCGGGGGGGAAAGTGAGCTGCGGGTATTTTGACCCCCCAAGAAGTTATGGAATTTGATGAAAATTCTAGGATAAGATGATTATCCTCACCAATTTTCATCAAATTCCAAAACTTCTAGGAGGGTCAAATGGTCGAAGCAATTTTAATGGTGACTGCGGACGGCAGAAATTGCTTCGACCATTTGACCCCCCTAGAAGTTTTGGAATTTGATGAAAATTGGTGAGGATAATCATCTTATCCTAGGCAACAACCTCACCAAATTTTATCAAATTCCATAACTTCTTGGGGAGTCAAAATACCCGCAGCTCACTTTCCCCCCCGGCAGCCCACAGCTCACTGTAACAGCCCTCTCTCTCTCTCTATATATATATATATATATATATATATATATATATATATATATATATATATATATATATATAGAGAGAGAGAGAGAGAGAGAGAGATGAATGTTACAGTGAGTTGTGAGCTGCCAGTTTAGAAAGTCAGCTGAGATTGATTTGCCCACCCTAGAAGTTTTGGAATTTGATAAAATTTGGTGATGGTGTTGTCTAGGGTAAGATGATCGTCACTAATTTTCATTAAATTCCAAAACTTCTAGGATCATCAAATGGTAGAAGCAAAAAATCTGTCGTCCGCAGTCATCGTTAATTTTGCAAATTTTGCTTCTACCAATTGATTACCCTAGAAGTTTTGGAGTTTGATGAAAATTGGTGAGGATGATCATCTTACCCTAGACAACACTCTCACCAAATTTTATCAAATTCCAAAACTTCTAGGGTGGGCAAATCAGTCGCAGCTCACTTTCTCCTCCGGCAGCTCACAGCTCTCTCTCTCTCTATATATATAGGGGATGCTATAGGGGGATGCTTAGGTGCGGTCTGCGGTCCGTAGCCGTTCAATGCACCGGCCGCGTGCATCTAATGCACGGAGTGGTGCATCGGACGACTGCAGACCGCGAACCGCACGGACTGCAAACCACACCTAGGCATTCCCCTATATATATATATAGAGAGAGAGAGATTTGATCACCTGCGGGACGTCCCGGACCGGATAAAATGCACGACACGCGTGGACTGTCCGATCGGATCGAATCCGACGAATGAGATTCATTCCGACCAAATCCCGTTCTGTTACTGTGGCGGCCACAGTAACAGCGCGTTTTTGGTCCGGATGAATCCCATTCGTTGGATCATTCCGATCGGACGGTCCAAAAACATGTCGCTGTTACTGTAGCACTACAGTAACATCGAAAATGTTTTTGGGCCATCCGAGCAGGATGATCCAATGGATGGGATTCACCGGATTGAAGAATGAATCCCAAATGAATCTCATCCGTTGGATTCATTAGATCAGACGGTTCAAAACATTTTCGCTGTTACTGTAGTGGGTACAAACCGTACAATAACGTGTTTTTGGGTCGTCCGATCGAGATGATCAAACGGATGGGATTCATCCGGACCAAAAACGCGCTGTTACTGTGGCCGCCACAGTAACAGAGCGGGATTTGGTCGGAATGAATCTCATTCGTCGGATTCAATCCGATCGGACGGCCCACGTGTGTCATGCATTTTATCCCGTCCGGGACGTCCCGCAGGTGATAAATATCTCTCTCTCTCTCTCTCTCTATATATATATATATATATATATATATATATATATATATATATATATATGAATGTTACAGTGAGCTATGAGCTACGGATGGAGAAAATGAGCTACGATCATTTTGACCACCCTAGAAGTTTTGAAATTTCGTAAAAATTGGTGGGTGTGTTGTTTAGGGTAACATGATCATCCTCACCAATTTTCAAGGAATTCCAAAACTTCTAGGGTCATCAAACGGTAGAAGCTTTATCCACCATCCGTAGTAACCGTTAATTTTGGTTCTACCATTTGATGACCCTAGAAGTTTTGCAATTCCTTGAGAATTTGTCAGGATGATTATATTACCATAGACAACACACCCACCAATTTTCACAAAATTCCAAAACTTCTAGGGTGGTCAAAATGATCGTAGCTCATTTTCTTGATCCGTAGATCATAGATCACTGTATCATTCCTCTCTCTCTCTCTCTGTCTCTCTCTCTCTCTCTCTCTATATATATATATATATATATATATATATATATATATATATAAGGGAAAGGGTTTGGTGAACTTGAGTTCACAAATGAATGGTGAAACATGGTTTATATTACACCATGTGTCCACTAAAAAGACATAAAGCAAGTAAGAGGGGATGGCCATTTAAAAGGGTTGAACATTGAAAAGAAATAAAGTAAAAAGTAAAAGATGATTAAACACTTTCTCAGGACACTTGGCACCTTCTCCATTCGAGTTCACCATTTGAATGGTGGACTCGAGTTCAGCTTCCCGAGCCCCTATATACACACACACACACACCAAATTTCATAAAATTCCAAAACTTCTAGGGTGGGCAAATCAATTGCAGCTCACTTTCTCCTTCGGCAGCTCACAGCTCAACCATATATATATATATATATATATATATATATATATATATATATATATATATATATATATATATATATATAGGGCTGTTCCACTGAGCTGTGAGCTGCAGTAGGTGAAAATGAGCTGCGGGTATTTTGACCCCCCTAGAAGTTTTGGAATTTGATGAAATTTGGTGAGGGTGATGTTGAGGGTAAGATGATCATCCTCACCAATTTTCATCAAATTCCAAAACTTCTATGGGATTCAAATGGTCGAAGCAAAATCTGTAAATTGTAACGGTGACTGTGGATGGCATATTTTTCTTCGATCATTTGACCCCCCTAGAAGTTTTGGAATTTGATGAAAATTGGTGAGGATGATCATCTTACCCTAGACAACACCCTCACCAAATTTCATCAAATTCCAAAACTCCTAGGAGGGGCAAAATACCCGCAGCTCACTTTCTAAACCGACAGCTCACTGCAACATTCCTCTCTCTATCTCTCTCTCTCTCTCTCTCTCTATATATATATATATATATATATGGGGAGGGATACTCTTACTCATGGCCTCTTACTCATATAGTTACCTATGATCCGGATCCTCCATTAGATCCCGATGTACGGTTCGGATTAGATGGGGAGTTAAAGCAATGGTGTTCGCATTAAATGCGTGTATTAAAAGCCCGCATTTAGTGTGGACATCATTGCTTTAACTCCGCATCTAATCCGAACTGTACGTCGGGATCTAATGGGGGGCCTAGATCATAGGTATCTATATGAGTAAGAGGTCATGAGTAAGAGTATCCCTCCCCTATATATATATATATATATATATATATATATATATATATATATATATATATATATATATATATATATATATATATATGGGGCGGGGAACCTGCACCCGAGGTGCAGCAACGACGCTGCAGCTCTTGGTGAGGGTGTTGTCTAGGGTAAGATGATCATCCTCACCAATTTTCATCAAATTCCAAAACTTCTAGGGGGATCAAATGGTCTAAGCAAAATCTGCAGATACTACGGACGGCTGATTTATCTTCGACCATTTGACTCCCCTAGAAGTTTTGGAATTTGATAAAAATTGGTTAGGATGATCATCTTACCCTAGACAACACCCTCTCCAAATTTCATCAAATTCCAAAACTTCTAGGATGGTAAAACAATGCCTAAGGTGCAGCAACGACGCTACATCTCAAGTCCAGGCTCCCCTTTCCATTATATATGTGTGTGTGTGTGTGTGCGCGCGCGTGCGCCTCGGGTTGGTTATACGGTTGACCATGATTGCCCAAATTCAAATTCGGGCAAAAAAAATTTGCTTATGCCCGTCCAAATTCCTAAATATTATTGCTCGTAATTGTCCAAATACAGAATTTGGTCTGGTTGCTTGGGTTGGGTTGGACCAAATCCCAGCCCTACTAATACATATATTTATCTAGTCAGCATGTAACATAGATCTACATCCGTGCAATTATTGTTCTATCCCTCGTCTCTTCAAATAAAAGTATAACTAATGAATCCCTTAGCTGAATTCAGGGTGGTTGTCTGCTCATTTGATAGATGATGTGAATCATGTGATCACATGCCTGTAATATCTAGCATTACACATTTTTATTTTCATAATAAAGAGGCACCTTTACAAGTAAGTCCAGTTAAATGCTCGACATTTGTGAATATATGTTCTTCTGTGGATCCTCTCTCTCTCTCTCTCTCTCTCTCTCTCTCTCTCTCCGCACACAAAAAATCTACAGTGCAACTCCAGAATGTATTTTCTTTCTGAAATTTTTTTGTCATTCAGGCATTCGCAGCTGCATTGCTTTGGTCCATTGTCATCATTCACTTCAAATTTATTGTAGACTGCTCCGTGCATTCTCTCAATCTTTCGAATTATTATAATCTCATACGATTGACTCCATACTCCATAGGTACCTGCCCAAGGTGTTTGACCGGTACAAGGGTGCTGAAGGATTTCTCTTCCTTCAGGATGACATGGTTCTCAATTACTGGAATCTCGTGCAAGCCGACAAGACCAAGCTGTGGATCACTAACAAGGTAACGCGCACTTTGGTTTGCATGCTTCTAGCCTTAGTAGCCTGTTTCTTGTTTAGGAAATTTTCTCTTCAAGGACTGCATCAAACATCCTGGTGTTTTTTTCTCCTTCCAGGTCCCTCAGTCGTGGGTTTCTTTTTCGATCGACGGCAACAGCTCCCAGTGGCTTGTAAAGCAAGCTACCCTGGTGAAGCAGGTGGTAAGCAGTTTTCCTGTCGATCTCCAGGTTAGCTACAAGGAAAGAGAGAGCGAGGGGAGGATGACGGTCTGCGGTAGTGAGATATTCTACGTCCCTCGGCGTTTTGTGGGCGACTATGTCAGTCTCGTGGGGCTTGTCGGGGATTCGGAGATGCATCACAAGGTTGCGGTGCCCATGTTCTTCATGGCGATGGGCTCAGCCCAGAATTTCGACTCCGATGCGCTTGCGATGGTGGTTTTCAGGACGGAACCACCAGCCAACAGTTTGTCTATTCCAGGTTACTACACCGATAAGGTGCCTGCTGTGTGTCCAGTGAGCATCAAGAATGAGTCGGATTTTATAAAGCTGATTAGAGTGATGGCCTCGGGGGACCCCCTTCTGATGGAGCTGGTATGAAATATCGGGGATGAGAATGTGATTGCCACGATCTGGCACCAGATTCCCCTGTGACTGGCTGTGGTGCATACCATTTATTTTCTGTTTTTTTTTTATATCTTTGATGTATTTTGTCTATAAATTGAAGGAATACAAGGTCTCAGCTTTGTTGATCGATTATTTTGTTTGGCTGCAGCAAAGAAGGTTACTATAATTTTTTTTAAAAAAAATTTAAATTTAATCCTAGTGGGAACTATGATATTTGCTTATTAACCCCTGTAATCTTCATATTAGACTCTGACCTTTGTAAACTATGTAAGTTGTGCACATTGACCCGTGATATTTACTGATGTCTATCTGTGTTAGTTGTAGAGTACATCAACTATTTGGTATGAGTAATTATTTGATTAAGGGGTTAACCCATCACTTATATTTTATTTGGGGTAAGTCCATGGAGTGATAGATAGGTAGAGCAAATGTTTTTGATGTTAGAATTAGAGGTGCAACTTGGGTCGGGTAAAACCGAGAATCGATCCACCCCGATCTAAATAGGTTGGGTTGGTTCGGATATTTTGATTAAATGGGTGGTTTGGTTCTAAGATTTGTGGACCAGACTAAATACGGGTCGGTTCCGAGTTGGGGATTGAGAAGACCTGACCCAACCCGAGAACCGAACTCTATATATTTACGTACATATATATATATATGTCACGGGTTTGGACTTTTGGAATAGGTCACACTAGCACCTGCATAAACGTTGGTTTGTTTGCTAACGTTAAAGCAACTACCAAATAACTCATCGAGTGACTTAAGTCTAAAGCCGAAAGTGGACCTCCAATTTACTAGTATATAGCCGATGACTATTACTTTTTTAGACCAATTACAAACCCGGAAACCGAACCGAACCAACCCGATCTTAGTGTAGGTTGGGTTCGCTCGGGTCTATGCACAAGTCGAATTGGTCCGGATTTCAATATAGTAAAACCAAATTAGTTCGATTGGATTCTGGATTGGCTCAAACCCGTCCGGATCTCGAACCTGGGGGGGCTTGTCGGACGAGCCCGACTGGATCCCCAACTCGGCTCGCATCTTCTCCTTCGACTGGATCTTCGACTCAGCTCTTCTTCTCCGGTATCCTCAATCCGACGAGACCTCGAGCTGCAGGCCTGAGCTCCGACCATCCACTGGGACCGAACCTGATTTCGGAGAAGACCTTCAACCTTCTCTCCGACCATCCAGTGGATCTCCGACCCGGGACAGAATCGAACCTCCGAAGGTCTCCCACTTTTGGTTTTTCTGGTTTTCCAGAAAACAACTGCTGGTTTCTTTGTAACCGGTTTCCTTTGTAATCTGGCATCCACGTCTCTCACGCAGCACATCTTTCTTTCGTCTGTGCCTTCGCTAATCAATTTGAGGGTGTTCTCGGATCTGTCCCTACGGCTCGTCCTACAGGTGTGGCCTGTCCTCATACGGTCCCTTCTGGAACTACCGTTGATCCTCCCCTCGATCGACTTCAGCGACTCGAGCAGTGAGTTGAGCAGTTGCTTCTGCAGCGATCTGCCTCCGGCTTCTATTGTGTTTCTAGCATCTTTGCATTGTCGGGTATCTCTGCCACCTGGATTCTGTACTCTGGGGTCTCGCATCACATGACACTTGATGCTTTTGTGCTCACCGTCTGCCAGCTTACACCGTGCGTCCCTTCGAGCCACACTGCTAACAGCTCTTGTGGGAGAAGATTTCGTCTGTCGTACGTAATCCCCCTCCAACAGTCGATAGAATGTTTGATCCTTCGGGACGTGGCACGCTGTGAAGCGCTAAGGGGTCAAGTGCTGAGCTGTCACACAATCACTGTTGAGATAGAGAAAGAGGGAGATAGAGAATTGATACAAGATGTGGTAACAAAGTTCGGCCGAGGAGTGCTTGTTACAAGTAGAGAGAGAATGGAGGGGGCTTGAGAGTCTGAATATCAGAAGACTCAGAGAGCTCTGGAAAACAGAAAGTAGAATATGGAATAATGAATTCCGGTCTGGATTATTTACAGGATTGGCTATATATAAGGGTTTGGGAATATCCTGGGAATATTTCCTAAAATATCAGGAGTTTAGGCAATTATCCGAGGGGATTTACCAGTCCCCGGATGGCATATACGGGCCCCAAATAGGGCTGTGGGTCCCACTGTCATCTTCGTGGGCCCTAGGCAGGGTTTTGGGTCCCACTGTCATCTTCGTGGGCCCCAGGCAGGGTTGCAGGTCCCATTGTCATCTTTGTGGGCCAAAAACAGGGCTGCGAGTCCCATTGTTATCTTCATGTGCCCCAAGCAGGGTTGTGGGTGTCACACCCCATAAATTTTAAATACCAATCTCTGGCGTGTAAGGGGGGAAAAAGGTGAAGGGTTGGTTATGGTCAAAATACTACACCAATTTTAGGAGTCTCAAGGCTTATTTCTACATGTTTTCTCTTAGTATTTGTGGCACATCGGTGCCACTACACGTTGACAGGATTTCCCGCTAAGAGAGCACGACGCAACGCTCAAGCCTTCGAAAGCGAGCCAGGTGGCCTCACTCACTCTACCACTCACAAAGACTAGTCTGGTGGTCCTATCTATAAGGTTAACCTGTTAGGCCATTTATAACTTATTATATTTTAAAATGATCTATCCTAAACATGGGCCTTGAGGAGAGGTCTACTAAGAAGATACAACTGATCATTGCAAACATAATCTATACTATCAATACCGTAAGCTAAACTAAACCACAAAGCTAATCTCATTCAATTAACTATCATACAATCCCAACAAAGAAAAACTATAGCTATTAACTCCACCACTGCTACCGTACTCCACAACTGCTTTCCGTACTCCAAGCTTTGGTACTACTCTGCAAGAAAGTCCACTCGTGGAAAGAGTAGTGCCCCAAACATGGTCAGTCCAAACCACTGACAGGCAAGTAAACCCCCGCTCTAAGGGGGGTGAGTGTGTGCGAGGGTGTCTTTATAAAAAAAAACAAGATTTTAAATGATAAGAATAAAGAGAGCAATAATGTAGCTAATAAGAAATATTATGTGAGATCCGAACAAGAAATGTTTATGAACTCTCATTATACTACTGGTTCTCCAACTCCCAGCAAATGTTACTCTTTTTCTAATCATAATATGTGTATAAATTGTAAGGGGCTCCAATAGTTTGTCACAATACCAATCAATTGTCATATGTTATAGAAGTACAATATATAATCATTTTCAATCGTCTACCAAATACAAATCTCATCGAGGGTGCTACTCATTAGCATTAAGAACCACACTATATAATTCTAATTGAACAATGTCAAAACCAACATACCACCCTAGTTTACTATTAACCAATATTAATATTACACAATATACGAGAATCATTTGTAGAAAATCACAAACTATAGGTATGAAAAATATTTAATCGAAAATAACCTCAGAGCAAGTGAATACTTGCCTTATATTTGTGAGATATAAAATTCTGATTGTCCAATCCGCTCTACGTCCAACAGGCCTTCATGGTTGAGGTCTGACAAGTTGCGCATTTTCATACATTACTATTTATCCATTAAACAAAGACATCTACAACGGAGTTTAGGAAAATATTGGGGGCTTGGTTCGTCATCCGCCCGAGATGCCCTCGGGCTAAGAAGGGTTTACGGGAATCGATATAATAATGGATCTCCCTAGTTCTAAACTCGGATCAAAATCAACGAACATGCCTCATTTGGTCGGATCCCGGAATCGGCAAATGTTGACACAAGGGCATAGAAACTACTATTGCCAAACCCTAGGCTCAGACATTGATGCGATCGGTTTGGCAGCATGATGATACCGTGCACATAGGCACAATGACCTCGCACCCAAAAAGGGGCAAAACTAGAGGTCGATCTCACGACCAAAAGAGGTCTATCCCAAGGCAGTTTACATTGCTAGGCTTCGTGGCTTAGCAATGTCGGATCTGTATTAATAGCGAATCAGGTCTTAAACACTTATTAATAAAATCCCCACTGAATCATCTGACTCGATGATTCGAAAACGAAGACTCTAGAGGGTTCTCGGCACATAGTGGAGACTCCAACGGTCGGGCATCGTGTCGAGTATAGGTAAGTCGACTATGATCAAACACCATAAATGTTGAAGGTTGCGATACAATCACAGAGAAAGGATCGAGGATTGAGTTCAAACACAACATAAAGTTGTCGGCACCGAATCCGGTGGATAGGACAGGGGTCGGCGGCACTGGTGGCCAGTAGATGATTGTCGGCTTCTATTGGCTGCCTAGTCGTCGGCTAAGAGCCAACGACGACAAATGGCAAAAAAGGAAACAAGAGGGATCGACACTCGTGTCTGAGCATCGGGTGGTACTTGGCCAAGGTGGTCAGGATACACCCACTGCCTGATCGCCGACAACTGGGTGGTCGACACCCAAGACAACAAGGCAAAAAGGGGTGACATGGCCGGGCTGGTGGTCGGTGGGGTTTGGCCTAGTTGGGTCAAGCCTTGCCGATTGCACAGTTGCCAGTGGCAAGACCGACGGCCATGGGGAAGGAAAATTGCAGGGGTCGGCCTGGTCGGATCCACATAAAAGGGAAGAAAGATATATATATATATATATATATATATATATATATATATATATATATATATATATATATATATATATATATATATATATATATATATATATATATATATATAGAGGAATGGGATGCTGCCTATCAAAGCAGCATTTCTTGCTGCTTTGAGACATTGTTTGACAATCCTAGAAGTTTTGGAATTTGATGAAATTTGGTGAGGGTGTTGTCTAGGGTAAGATGATCATCCTCAGAAATTTTCATCAAATTCCAAGACTTCTAGGGGGTTCAAATGGTCGAAGCAAAATCAGTCGTCTGCAGTCGCCGTTAAAATCTGCAGCATTTTGCTTCGACCATTTGACCCTCTTAGAAGTTTTGAAATTTGATGAAAATTTGTGAGGATGATCATCTTACCCTAGACAACACCCTCACCAAATTTCATCAAATTCCAAAACTTCTAGGATGGTCAAACAATGTCTCAAGGCAGCAAAAACGCTGCTTTGATAGGCA
Organism: Chamaelirium japonicum; assembly: GCA_947650365.1. Taxonomy (NCBI): domain Eukaryota; kingdom Viridiplantae; phylum Streptophyta; class Magnoliopsida; order Liliales; family Melanthiaceae; genus Chamaelirium; species Chamaelirium japonicum. The sequence continues at coordinate 55,098,339 of OX393554.1, read as the reverse complement.
GCATCCCATTCCTCATATATATATATATATATATATATATATATATATATATATATATATATATATATATATATATATATATATATATATATATATATATATATATATATATATATATATATATATATATATATAGGGGCATGCTATAATGCGGCATGCCGTAAGTTCGGCACCTTACCACAGCCGGCTGATGCATTGCTGCGTGCATCGCATGCCCGCAGCAGGTGCATCAGACAGCTACGGTAAGGTGCCGCACTTACCGCATGCCGCATTATCGCATTATATCATTTCTCTCTCTCTCTCTCTCTCTCTCTCTCTCTCTCTATATATATATATATATATATATATATATATATATATATATATATATATATATAGAGAGAGAGAGAGAGAGAGAGAGAGAGCATACCTGGTCGATGAGGGGGCATCGACTCTGGCTGTGGCTCCTTTGGTCGGCTATTTACCCTCCGATGCTGGCTGCCTCTGTTCCGGCCGGCGACGCACAGTCCACCACAAAGAAAAGAGAGAGAGAGATCAGGGAAGAGAGAAGAGATCGGGAGGACTCCCACTAGAATGACGCATCGTTCTCAATTTGATGCCTAATGTCATAGTGGACCTCATCTCATTATAGGTTTCGATGCTGGCTAAATAGGGACATCCGACAACCTCTGTCCGATCTCAACCTAATGGTGGCATAACCAAATTGCAATGAGTTCGCACTACCATTAACCGTCAACTAGAAATGGGTATCACTTAGTGAATCCTAACCTAACTTGGTCGCTAGAACTATATGGGGAAAGGGCATCCTATTAGGATTATCATACTTCTTATGGGATCATTAGTTATCTCTAAAATAAATCTAATATTGCATCTATCTCGGTGCACAGTATTCGGTTACCTGAACTACCACGATGGTGGTTACCACCTTTTCTTTTAATTAGCCACCAGATTCGCACGTGTTATAAACATATAGTGAACCGATGGATTCATAATCTAAGTACTAACCCTAAGCCTGATCTAGAGACTAACTCACAAGCAAGACTGATAATTAAATTATCATCGGGTTTCTCTAAACATTAAGTAAAGAGAATAATAGAAAAAATATCCAAACTGAATCAAGTCCAGGGTTCGACCCCAGAACCTGAATAGCACAGCCAAGATATCATGTTCTTTCATTCTGCATGATCTTCCAACGACGATCCCGATCATCACCAACATGCACGCTTTCACTGGGTCTGTGCACTCCATGGTACCGCTTGCATGAACAATGGGTGTAGCATCATCCTACTTTCTGTGACCGAAAAACTAACACGCTCCGAGCAAGTGCTCGTTCGTGTACAATTTTGCTAGAAAGAAAAGAAATAATCCTAAAAACATGGTCAGGGAACCAAAGGTGGTCAACCTCCACCCCCGCCCATCTAGAGCCTTAAAATCTACAAGCATAATAATAATCAATGCAAAAAATAAATCCGGGGTCCGACCCCCAGAGGCATGCAATCATATATTATTATTCAGCGCGGCACCTGCAAAAAGACATAGAACAATCCATATGCATGATCTACGACGAACCCCGATGAAAACATATGCCATCACATATTCACATGATGTTTTTATTAATTTATGCATGAAACATATACCGAAACGTGCTCTGATACCAATTGTTGGATTTAGATCCTATTATCAGAGTCGGAGCAGAAGAAAAATATAGATCCAAAGATCTCACAGTATATGTTTCATTATAATTAATTCTATAAAACAATCTATATGCAAATCTATGATCTTAGCATATGTGCGGACACCCTAGAGGCATACTACGATCTACGGAAGGTATGCATGCATCTAGTTTGGTGTTTAGAACCATCATACCTTATGGGTCTATGATCCGAAGAGAACGGAACGATGATGAACCGCATGTGAATCATAAGGGAAGCTGTCGGATGGCACCTTGTCCTTTGCGAAGGGAGGAATCCTCGAAGTCCTATCTCTGAGTGCAAGGACTACGAGCCGACGGAAGAATTTATTGCGAGGACGACTGCGAGCCATGAGATCTCCTCCTTCTCTTTCTCTCTTCTTCCTTCTCTTTCCTTCCTCCTCCTTCTTCCTCTTTCTTTCTTGGCTGAAACCTCAAAGAGGGAGAGAGGAGAGGGGGCCGGGCCGGGTCGGGTTTTCTGAGAGGGGAAGCACTTAGGGCAGGACCCTCTCTCTCTAATCCTCATATAGGGCTGGCCCCCAAGTGCTTTACGCAAGCTAGGGCCAACCCCATAGAGATAGGTACGAGGGGGGGCAGTTTTTAGGGTTTCTTCTTGTTTATCATGAAGCCTAGACGAAAACGCCCTCACAAAAAGTAAAACACTGTAAGAGAGATTGAGTGAGGTGCGCTACTTGGAATCGAGTTCCGTCAGCGCCTATAAGCTCCTGAAATTATTCCACTCATTTTAAGATCCATATTCAATATGTTATGAGCCATATTTTAGTATTTACCAAAATACCCTTATGGCCCTTAACACATGTGAATTAGGTTATTAGGCTCCGGGCTTGCGCTTCATCGTGCAACTTCGCATCCAACATGTCCAACCAGGTCATGGAACAATTTCTATACGCAATAACAGGGTGGAACCTTCAGGATTCAGGATCTTTAGCTCCAATCGGATCCTTGATTAACTGTTCCGGTGACACACCAAAAGTTCCGTTTAACAGCCCTAATTCGATTAACCCGCGTAGCCACCCAAAGTGCGATGCGAGTTGAACTCTAGTGATCATAAACTTATGTTACTCCCTCGTAACCCTGTTCCCTACTATACACTGATAATCCTTAGTCCCTCCTATTACTAGTGCCATGGTTCGACTCGGGCGGTGGGGAGCATCGTCAGATCCCGATTGATCATCTGACTAGGATTTGATGATATGTTGTCTATAACACCACACACCTTTCGATGCTATGCCTAGCATCCGGAACGTCGTCAGTCATACTGACAACCACTAGGCCTAGGTTAATTGTGTGGACAGATTGACTCATCAAAACGTACCCATCCAATACTGGACGTCGGATAACATATAGGGATTGCATGACACTCAAGCGCCAGCCGGGTATCCCAACGTACCGTGGTATTTGACTATGGAAGGTTCGCAAACGTTGGTACATCAAAGCACCACTCAAATAGTTGGCTCAGTGTATATGGTCCTTCAGGGTTAATGACAGATTATTTATAGTAATAAGACGGTTTATGCACCAGTGTCTGAATCACTGAACTGTGCACCGTCTTAGTTTCTATTCAACACGATCATCGTGCTTGGTCAGGTGAATGGGAATCCCACATTCCCGTGGTGGAGACTTCACCATATCCTCTATCTGCCAATAGCTTATTCTTGATGAGGCGACCGACATCACGAAAGCCGTGAACTAGATCTAGGTTTACGCAGAACCGGTCCACTAGCTGGGTCTCCCAAGCATGGATCCACCATGTGCCTCAGTGGCCTACTACGTTCCCTATGATCCTTTTGTTAGGATTGATGTGTTCTAAGCTTGTAAAACTTTATGTTTTGGTCTAATAAAGATTGATAGTTATTATTATATGAGATGCATATTGGTACATAACATAGTTATGTATTCTTTTAAGAACAGAGAGCCATGGTTATATGGTAGTCCACTGAGTTGAAGACTGAGTGGATTGGTCCCATATAATCTAAATCAGTTCGCAACTATGATCAGGTTGGTCACCTCATCATGATAAGCTATTGGCGATGACAGTTCATGGGAAGTCTTCACCATGGTCATCACCAGGCACAGTGTTTGTGGCTGAACGGAACTAACACGGTGTACAAATCAGTGAGCAGACACTGGTACACTAAGCCGTGTTTCTGCTTAGGGTAAAACGGTCCTAAACCCTGAGGAATCACGTCTGATGGACTAACCAGTTGCGTGGTGCTTTGGCGCACCAATGTGTGAGGATCCATATACAGTGATCCAAAACCACGGTGTACTGGGTTACCCGGCTGACGTTGCATTAGCGTGTCACTCTTGTAGACCATCCATACCCCTGAAGGGAGGTGCGTTCCTTGGTGTGACTTACATTGTACCAAACCCAGGCCTGGTGGTCACCAGTTTGACTGTTGACCGGGTTCGATTACTCGACGGGGTAATCAGAGGTACGATGTATAGGTCAACCTGGAAGGAACCAAGTCATATGATCATTCGAGTCTGACGGTAGTCTCCACCGCTCGAAGTGAATCATGGCATCAAGTGGAGGGACATCGGGTTTACCACTACTAAGCGGAGAGCAGGGGTATGATGGAGAACATAGTAAGTCTGGGTGAATTGAAGTGCAGCCTGCGTCGTACTCTGGGTGGCTACGCAGGTTAACTCGAGCTCAGAGGATCGATGGTACACTCGGGTAGTGTGTCGATCGAGCTTGAGTTGGAAGCCATGAACCCCGGTCCCTGATGGTTCCACCTTATCAACATTATGTACGGATCTTGAACCATCTCCTCAGAACACCATAAGCATTAGGAGGAAGAAAGAAGTATACGCTCCGTGTGTGCTTGGCACTAGAGCACAGTAGATGCGTAACTATATACGAGTACTAAGGGTTAAGCCCGAGACTAGTACAGAGGCGCAAGTAGTAATCCCTAGCCATAAGTGAACTTCGCTGCATAGGTGCGATGCACCGGGGTATGTTGCGAGTTGACTAGTTGACTTTGCTAGAGGCACCCTCCGGTGGCCTCAGTTAATAGTAGGTAACTAGTAGATATCACTTAAGTAATGGCCGCTAGGTATCTCAAGCTACAAATGATCAAAATGAGGCGTCAGGGCGTTTTGGTAAAAACCTCACTCTGCCGGACCTCACTGTTGGCCGACCCTAGTAGTGGGACACCTTGCTAGGGCCGGCCCTATGATGTAGGGATGAGAATCCCTCATCTATATGGCCGGCCATATAGATAGGGATAGGGATTTGAAACGGATAAAGTCGAGCCCTAAAATGTGGGAAAACGGATAAATACAAGGAGAGATAAAAAGGAGATAATGGAGAGATAATTGTGGGAGGTCTTTATCCCCTTGGATCCTTATCCAAGGGGGTAGGCCGGCCCTATATAAAGGGCTATAGGGGGCCGGCCCTATTGTTGGAAAAACCGAACCCCCCTCCCCTCTCATCTCTCTAGTTCTATCCCTAATTCATCTCCCGTTTCCCGCTTGCTACTTCGTCTTCCTCGCGTGGAGTTCTGAAGAAGGAGAAGGGTCGTTCTTCGGAGGCACTCAGAGATCCGAGAGCGACGTTCCGTGCATCGTGTGAGATCGAGTGAACAAGAAGGCATCGGCTCCAATCGTACCATCGGCATTTTCACGAACGATCTTCCGTCTCCATCAACAAAGAAGACAATTCTCCGCGGTTAAAAGATCCGTACGAAAGGTATGTGTAATCTAACATGTAGATCTAGCGAGCATTATGATTTGCATGCATGCTAGTTAATCATTACGCTAGATTGCCGTTAGGGTGTTCGATTCACGTGCATACACATGTACACATATGTAGATTAGTTTCGATGAAAGTTTAAATCGTGTAACGTCCACCATGAACGGTCTTTCGATCGCAAAATCGTTTCCGCTGTGAGCCTCTACCATGGATTAATTTCCAACAATTGGTATCAGAGCTGTATTAGTGGTGTGCGTTTCACTTTTTTTCATGAAACCAACATGTGTGCGCATGATGAATGCGTGAAATCATCGGGGTTCTTACTCTTAGATCATGCATATGTATAGATTGTGCTTGTTCTATTAATCATTCTTGCAGGGCGCCGATATAAAAAATCTAGATCTGTGTTTGTGCTTACTACCGGGGGTTGGACCCCGAGTTAGCAATTGTCTGGATTTGCTTTCTATATGTGTGGATTTGTAATTGAGCCGTAGATTGGCCGAGTAATGGGGGTTGACCATCCTCGGTTTCGATGGCCTTTTTCCTAGGTGTTTTCTTTTCTTTCTAGGAAATTGTGTACGAGCGAGCACTTGCTCGAAGTGTACTAGACTTTTTCAGTTACAGATCGAGAAGAAAGATGTGCTAAAGAAATCTACCATCGGGAGCGTAAGCGAAACCCTGGAGGATGACGACAATCCAGCAAAGTGTTCGCGAGCGCGACGGAGGAGCCGGACCGAGGGACCTTGCGAAGAAAGCTAGAGGCCTGCGCTGTGCTAATTAGGTTCAGGGGTCGGACCCTGAACTTAATTCAGTTTTAATGGTTGCTTTCTTTATTAGTTCTTTATGTTTCATATCGAATCCCGATGAGATAATGTGATTATCAGCTTTTAGAGAGATACCTTTCCTCTCCGGTCCAAGCAACTGTTTGAGGATAGATCCCGCTAGATGACGCCTATTATTTAGTTGACTTTTGATGTTAGTGGGATCCCATCACATATGGTTATGCCACCATTAGGTCAGCACCCGACTAGTCGGGTGTGCCTATTTGGCCAGCATCGAAATCAAAGATGAGATAGAGATCCATTGAACATCAATTGTCAAATTTATAAGCGAGGCGCCATGACTAGTGGGAGTCCTTTCCAGTGAGTCTGACTCTAGGCTTAGCTCCAGAGCATTAGCGTGATAACCATTTTTGCAGATCATCGATATTCTCGAAATATATAATGTGACCCTTGAATGGAGAAATCCATTTGAGGCAGGGACTATGATATTCCGAGAATGATTAATGCTAGGCGAAGGGCTTGAACGCTAGTGGGAGCATGGTGTGACCAGGGTCTAGTATATAGGAGGTCGCTACCTTTGCATTTGCATAAATTCATACTCACAAAATAACCCTCATATATATGAGGGATGTAATAGAAGACTTTTAGAGATCCTCTGGCCTCCACGGCTAATCACTTCGTACTCGGGTGGAAGGGCATAACTCAACAACCCCCTCGGGTGAGAGCTGTGTTTTTCTATGCCAAGCTACTTAGTGATCTCCTTCGGGATATGGCGGTTACGGTGCCAAGTGTTCAGGCTTTACTCACCCTCGTGGGGGCCGTTAGAATTCTCGTGCCGTAATTGCCTAAGCTCGTGGGTAAGCATCCTAAGTACACGTGAGGTATTCGTTGCGAAGACAACGGTGATCACGTGGTACTGGCCAAAACTTAACCATGGTCTATCAAAGCCCGTAGTTGGCAGATTTGGATAGGGTCAAGGGAAAGACCCGTGTTAGCGGAAGACCTGCACACTGCCCCCTCGGACAGGTGTAGCCTACTCCGAGATCTTACATACATGGTTAATTAATCCATAGAGATGGCTTCGCTTGAGGGTAGCGTTGACATATGGATATAATTAGCTTGTTTTAAAAATCCATAAAATAAGTTTTCATGCATTCTCATTATTAAATCTTTTATTTTCAGATGACTAAGTTAGACCCCCTGTCCGCTATCCTAGATGACCACAAACTTACCGGTCCCAACTATGAGGACTGAAAGCGCAACCTGTACCTGGTCTTAAGGATTGGTAAACACATGACAGCCCTGAATGACCCTGAGCCGGATTTGCCAGGACCCGATGCCACAGAGGCACCGTTAAAGGCTTTCACTGACTGGAAGGAATCTAATGGAAAATGTAAATGCTATATTATAGCATCCTTGCAAACAACTCTGCAGAAGCCAGTCATGGAAATGCCCGACGCTTCTGACATGATGTTGTATTTGAAGGAAATGTTTGAAGGTCATAATCGCGTTACACGATACCTTACCATCAAGAAACTCATCGGTACTAAGATGTCTAACAGAACACTGGTTCGGGAATACATGATGAAAATGTTTGGGTTCCAGAACGAACTAGCGACCATGGACATTGTGCTAGAAGGCGAGGTGATGACAGACATCTTCCTCTCGTCACTGTCTGGAGCCTTTGAAGGCTTTGTCACCAACTTTAATTTGAACAAGTTGGCTATGACAAATGCAGAGCTTCTGGGAGCTCTCCAGACAGCTGAGGATGGCTTCAAGCAGAAGGGCGAAGCACTTCACGTGCAACGCAGATCCTTCAAGAAGCCTGGTAAACCTCAAGGCAAGAAACATAAGGAGAAACCTAAGTCTGCGCCTGTGCAGGACTCTGTTGGAGCCTCTGGGTCTGGAGAATCAAAGAAACAGGGCACAAAGTGTTTCCGGTGTGGCCAGAAGGGTCATTGGAAAAAGGACTGCAAGAAACCTCAGAATGCTGGCGAAGGTAATCTACAACTCTTAGTTGTTGAATCATTTCTTTCAAGTAATAGTTCTTTTGCTAGTTGGATTGTGGATTCAGGATCCACTAACCATGCCTGTAACTCTCTTCAGGGGTTTCGGGAAAGCAGAAGGTTGCTTGATGGAGAGGTGACCTTGAGCATGGGAACTGAGGCCGAGGCTGCTGCTGAAGCTATTGGAGACGTTAATCTTAGTTTTTCGAATAATAAGACTTTGACTCTTAGAGATGTCTTTTATGTACCGTCCTTGAGACGTAACTTAATTTATGTTTCTTCTTTAGTTAATGAAGGTTATTCAGTTTAGTTTGATGCTTCTGGTGTGTCGTTTAAACTGAATGGAACTTTTATAATAAGAGGAATGGTTCAGAATCATCTCTATATTGTCAGGCCTAAATTTGAAAAAAGATAATATAATAACTTCAGCATTTAATGTTAATTCATCTAAGCGTAAGAAACCTTCAAAGAATTTAACCCAATTGTGGCACTTACGGCTTGGGCATATTGCCTTAGACAGGATCCATAGGTTGGTAAAGGCCGGGCTTCTGAAAACAGATCCTACGGAGATCCTTCCCACCTGTGAATCCTGCCTGGAAGGCAAGATGACCAAGAGGGCCTTCAAAGGCAAAGGAGTGAGAGCTACTGAGGTATTGGAGTTAATCCATTCAGATGTATGTGGACCCATGAGCGTCAAGGCGATAGGAGGCCATGAATACTTCATCACTTTTACTGATGATTACTCAAGATATGGTTACATTTACCTTATGCATCGGAAGTCGGAATCCTTTGATATGTTCAAAGAGTTCAGGGCTGAAGTAGAAAATCAGACAGGTAAATGTATAAAAACCCTTCGATCTGATCGAGGAGGTGAATACCTATCTGACGAGTTCCTTGGGTATTTGGTGGAGCATGCATGGGATAACATCCCAGTTAACTGCTCCAGGTACCCCACAACAGAATGAAGTCACTGAGAGAAGGAATTGAACCTTGTTGGACATGGTTCGAAGCATGATGAGTTATGCTTGTTTACCAACGACCTTTTGGGGATATGCCTTTCAGACAGCAGCATATGTTCTGAACCACGTTCCGTCTAAATCAGTGCCTCAGACCCCTAGAGAACTGTAGTCAAGGCAAAAGCCAACACTACAGCATTTTTGAATATGGGGATGACCTGCACATGTGCGGGTAGACAAGAGGAAAAAGATGGAGCCAAAGTCCAAAGAATGTCTGTTTGTAGGATATCCCAAAGAGACTAAAGGTGAACTATTTTATGATCCTGAGGAAAAGAAGGTAATCGTTTCAATGAATGCCATTCTCCTAGAACATGATTATATTATGGACCACAAGCCTGCTAGTAAGGTAGTTCTGGATGAGCTACTGGGTACTAGATCAGAGAGCGCATCCGAAAGCATAGTGGGAGCTGACATTACAGACACTAATATACCAGAAACTGTAGAACCTATTCATCCTGTAACACAACCACCACCTCGTCGCAGTGGGAGAAGCATCAGAGCTCCTGACAGATACTATGGAGAAACCTTATTGGTTGATCCAGAAGGTCAGGAGGATAACCCACTGAGTTACGATGAGGCAGTGGGAGCTTCTGACGGCTCTGACTGGCAAAAAGCTATGGAGGCAGAAATTGCATCAATATCCCATAACGCAGTCTGGACACTTGTTACACCATCATCCAATATTAAACCTATTTGGTGTAAGTGGGTGTATAAGAAGAAGAGAGGATCCGATGGTACAATTGAGACTTATAAAGCTAGATTTGTTGCCAAGGGTTATACCCAGAGAGAAAGAATCGACTTTGACGAAACCTTATCGCCGGTAGCTATGATAAAGTCTATTCGGATCCTCCTATCCATTGCAGCCCATTATAACTGGGAGATCTGGCAAATGGATGTCAAGACAGCATTCCTTAACGGGAATTTGGAAGAAGACATTTATATGATGCAGCCACCAGGTTTTGAGTCAGAGGGTCAGGAACATCTAGTTTGCAAGTTGCAGAAGTCCATTTATGGACTAAAGCAAGCATCTAGAAGTTGGAATATTCGTTTTGATCAGGCAATCTAGTCATATGGATTTACTCAAAACAAGGATGAGCCATGTGTATACAAGAGGAGTGATAAGACTACAGTGGTATATTTGATACTTTACGTAGACGATATTCTACTCATTGGGAATGATGTTGGAATATTGTCAACGGTAAAGGTCTGGTTATCAACACAGTTCGATATAAAAGACCTAGGTGAAGCGAGTTATGTTTTGGGGATCAAGGTAACACGTGATCGCCAGAACAGGATTCTCTCGCTATCGCAGGCCACGTATATAGATAAGGTTATGGCTAGGTTTGACATGCAAAACTCCAAGAAGGCTTTTGTGCCATTTAAACATAGCATAAAACTGTCTAAGGATCAATGTCCTAAGACACCTGAGGAGAGTGCAGAAATGCAGAAGATACCTTATGCTTCGGCATTAGGTAGTCTAATGTATGTTATGCATTGTACAAGGGCAGATATCTGTTTCGCAGTAGGCATGATGGGTCGGTTTCAATCGAATCCGGGTCCAGATCACTGGACAACTGTGAAGTGTATACTCAAGTACCTTCGTAGTACAAGGGACTATGAGTTGGTTTACACTGCACAGGAACTGACGCCGATTAGATATATAGATTCTGACTTTATGTCAGATTTGGAATCCAGGAAACCGACATCAGGTTTCGTGTTTATGTTAGAAGGAGCAGCGGTTAGTTGGCAGAGTGTGAAGCAGAAATGCATCGCATACTCTACCACAGAGGCTGATTACGTTGCAGCGTGCGAGGCAGCCAAAGAGGCGGTATGGCTCAAGAAATTCCTTACGGATTTAGGGTGCGTACCAGAGGCCCAGTTACGTATTGTGCTTTACTGCGACAATAGTAGGGCGGTAGTATAAGCAAAGAAGCCAAGACATCACCAAAAGGGGAAGCACATCGAGCGCAAGTTCCACTTGATTCGGCAGTTTCAAAAGCAAGGGCGAGTAGCGGTGACACAGATTGAATCTACAGATAATATTGCTGATCCTTTTACAAAGGCATTACCTACCAAGGCATTCGAGCGACATGTGGACGCGATGGGAGTCAAAACCGTTTTGCTACGCTAGACCAAGTGGGAGATTGTTAGGATTGATGTGTTCTAAGCTTGTAAAACTTTATGTTTTGGTCTAATAAAGATTGATATTTATTATTATATGAGATGCATATTGGTACATAACATAGTTATATGTTCTTTTAAGAACAGAGAGCCATGGTTATATAGTAGTCCACTGAGTTGAAGACTGAGTGGATTAGTCCCATATAATCTAAACCAGTTCGCAGCTATGATCAGGTTGGTCGCCTCATTATGTTAAGCTGTTGGCGATGACAGTTCATGGGAAGTCTTCACCATGGTCATCACCAGGCACAGTGTCTGTGGCTGAACGGAACTAACATGGCGTACAGATCAGTGAGCAGACACTGGTACACTAAGCCGTGTTTCTGCTTAGGGTAAAACGGTCCTAAACCCTGAGGAACCACGTCTAATGGACTAACCAGTTGCGTGGTGCTTTGGCGCACCAATGTGTGAGGATCCGTATACAGTGATCCAAATCCACGGTGTACTGGGTTACCCGGCTGACGTTGCATTAGCGTGTCACTCTTACAGGCCATCCACTCCCCTGAAGGGAGGTGCGTTCCTTTGTGTGACTTATACTGTACCAAACCCAGGCCTGGTGGTCACCAGTTTGACTGTTGACCGGGTTCGATTACTCGATGGGGTAATCTGAGGTACGATGTATAGGTCAACCTGGAAGGAACCAAGGCATATGATCATTCGAGTCTGACGGTAGTCTCCACCGCTCGAAGTGAATCATGGCATCAAGTGGAGGGACATCGGGTTTACCACTACTAAGCGGAGAGCAGGGGTATGATGGAGAACATAGTAAGTCTGGGTGAATTGGAGTGCAGCCTGCGTCGCACTCTGGGTGGCTACACAGGTTAACTCGAGCTCAGAGGATCGATGGTACACTCGGGTAGTGTGTCGATCGAGCTTGAGTTGGAAGCCATGAACCCTGGTCCCTGATGGTTCCACCTTATCAACATTATGTACGGATCTTGAACCATCTCCTCGGAACACCATAAGCATTAGGAGGAAGAAAGAAGTATACGCTCCGTGTGTGCTTGGCACTAGAGCACGGTAGATGCGTAACTATATGCGAGTACTAAGGGTTAAGCCCGAGACTAGTACAGAGGCACACGTAGTAATCCCTAGCCATAAGTGAACTTCGCTGCATAGGTGCGATGCACCGGGGTATGTTGCGAGTTGACTAGTTGACTTTGCTAGTGGCACCCTCCGGTGGCCTCAGTTAATAGTAGGTAACTAGTAGATATCACTTAAGTAATGACCGCTAGTAGTGGGACACCTTGCTAGGGCCGGCCCTATGATGTAGGGATGAGAATCCCTCATCTATAGGGCCGACCATATAGATAGGGATAGGGATTTGAAACGGATAAAGTCGAGCCCTAAAATGTGGGAAAACGGATAAATACAAGGAGAGATAAAAAGGAGATAATGGAGAGATAATTGTGGGAGGTCTTTATCCCCTTGGATCCTTATCCAAGGGGGTAGGCCGGCCCTATTATTGGAAAAACCGAACCCCCCTCCCCTCTCATCTTTCTAGTTCTCTCCCTAATTCATCTTCCGTTTCCCGCTTGCTACTTCGTCTTCCTCGCGTGGAGTTCTGAAGAAGGAGAAGGGTCGTTCTTCGGAGGCACTCAGAGATCCGAGAGCGATGTTCCGTGCATCGTGTGAGATCGGGTGAATAAGAAGGCATCGGCTCTAATCGTACCATCGACATCTTCGCGAACGATCTTCCGTCTCCATCGACAAAGAAGACAATTCTCCGCGGTTAAAAGATCCGTACGAAAGGTATGTGTAATCTAATATGTAGATCTAGCGAGCATTATGATTTGCATGCATGCTAGTTAATCATTACGCTAGATTCTCGTTAGGGTGTTCGATTCACGTGCATACACATGCACACATATGTAGATTAGTTTCGATGAAAGTTTAAATCGTGTAACGTGCACCATGAACGGTCTTTTGACCGCAAAATCGTTTCCGCTGCGAGCCTCTACCATGGATTAATTTCCAACATTTGGTATCAGAGCCGCATTAGTGGTGTGCGTTTCACGTTTTTTCATGAAACCAACATGTGTGCGCATGATGAATGCGTGAAATCATCGGGGTTCTTACTCTTAGATCATGCATATGTATAGATTGTGCTTGTTCTATTAATCATTCTTGCAGGGTGCCGCTATAAAAAATCTAGATCTGTGTTTGTGCTTGCTACCGGGGGTCGGACCCCGAGTTAGCAATTGTCTGGATTTGCTTTCTATATGTGTGGATTTGTAATTGAGCCATAGATTGGGCGAGTGATGGGGGTTGACCATCCTCGGTTCCCATGGCCTTTTTTCTAGGTGTGTTTTCTTTTCTTTTTAGGAAATTATGTACGAGCGAGCACTTGCTCGAAGCGTACTAGACTTTTTCAGTTACAGATCGAGAAAAAAGATGTGCCAAAGAAATCCACCATCGGGAGCGTAAGCTGAACCATGGAGGATGAAGACAATCCGGCAAAGTGTTCGCGAGCGCGACGGAGGAGCCGGACCGAGGGACCTTGCGAAGAAAGCTAGAGGCCTGCGCTGTGCTAATTAGGTTTAGGGGTCGGACCCTGAACTTAATTCAGTTTTAATGGTTGCTTTCTTTATTAGTTCTTTATGTTTCATATCGAACTCCGATGAGATAATGTGATTATCAGCTTTCAGAGGGATGCCTTTCCCCTCCGGTCCAAGCGACTATTTGAGGATAGGATCCCGCTAGATGACGCCTATTATTTAGTTGACTTTTGATGTTAGTGGGATCCCATCACATATGGTTATGCCACCATTAGGTCAGCACCCGACTAGTCGGGTGTGCCTATTTGGCCAGCATCGAAATCAAAGATGAGATGGAGATCCATTGAACATCAATTGTCAAATTTATAAGCGAGGCGCCATGACTAGTGGGAGTCCTTTCCAGTGAGTCTGACTCTAGGCTTAGCTCCAGAGCATTAGCGTGATAACCATTTTTGCAGAGCATCGATATTCTCGGAATATGTAATGTGACCCTTGAATGGAGAAATCCACTTGAGGCAGGGACTATGATATTCCGAGAATGATTAATGCTAGGGGAAGGGCTTGAATGCTAGTGGGAGTATGGTGTGACCAAGGTCTAGTATATAGGAGGTCGCTACCTTTGCATTTGCATAAATTCATACTCGCAAAATAACCCTCATATATATAAGGGATGTAATAGAGGACTTTTAGAGATCCTCTGGCCTCCACGGCTAATCACTTCGTACTCGGGTGGAAGGGCATAACTCAAAAACCCCCTCGGGTGAGAGCTGTGTTTTTCTATGCCAAGCTACTTAGTGATCTCCTTCGGGATATGGCGGTTACGGTGCCAAGTGTTCAGGCTTTACTCACCCTCGTGGGGGCCGTTAGAATTCCCGTGCCGTAATTGTCTAAGCTCGTGGGTAAGCATCCTAAGTACACGTGAGGTATTCGTTGCGAAGACAACGGTGATCATGTGGTACTGGCCAAAAGATAACCATGGTCCATCAAAGCCCGTAGTTGGCAGATTTGGATAGGGCCAAGGGAAAGACCCGTGTAAGCGGAAGACCTGCACACTGCCCCCTCGAACAGGTGTAGCCTACTCCGAGATCTTACATACATGGTTAATTAATCCATAGAGATGGCTTTGCTTGAGGGTAGCGTTGACATATGGATATAATTAGCTTGTTTTAAAAATTCATAAAATAAGTTTTCATGCATTCTCATTATTCAATCTTTTATTTTCAGATGACTAAGTTAGACCCCATGTCCGCTATCCTAAATGACCACTAACTTACCGGTCCCAACTATGAGGACTGGAAGCGCAACCTGTACCTGGACTTAAGGATTGGTAAACACATGACAGCCCTGAATGACCCTAAGCCGGATTTGCTAGGACCCGATGCCACAGAGGCACAGTTAAAGGCTTTCACTAACTGGAAGGAATCTAATAAAATATGTAAATGCTATATTATAGCATCCTTGCAAATAACTCAGCAGAAGCAGGTCGAGGAAATGCCCAACGCTTCTGACATGATGTTGTATTTGAAGAAAATGTTTGAAGGTCATAATCGCGTTACACGATACCTTACCATCAAGAAACTCGTCGGCACTAAGATGTCTAACGGAACGCTGGTTCGGGAACACATGATGAAAATGTTTGGGTTCCAGAACAAACTAGCGACCATGGACATTGTGCTAGAAGGCGAGGTGATGACAGACATCTTCCTCTCGTCACTGTCTGGAGCCTTTGAAGGCTTTGTCACCAACTTTAATTTGAACAAGTTGGCTATGACAAATGCAGAGCTTCTAGGAGCTCTCCAGGCAGCTGAGGATGGCTTCAAGCGGAAGGGCGAAGCACTTCACGTGCAACGCAGATCCTTCAAGAAGACTGGTAAACCTCAAGGCAAGAAACATAAGAAGAAACCTAAGTTTGTGCCTGTGCAGGACTCTGTTGGGGCCTCTGGGTCTGAAGAATCAAAGAAACCGGGCACGAAGTATTTCCGGTGTGGCCAGAAGGGTCATTGGAAGAAGGACTGCAAGAAACCTCAGAATGCTGACGAAGGTAATCTACAACTCTTAGTTGTTGAATCATTTCTTTCAAGTAATAGTTCTTTTGCTAGTTGGATTGTGGATTCAGGATCCACTAACCATGCCTGTAACTCTCTTCAGGGGTTTCGGGAAAGCAGAAGGTTGCTTGATGGAGAGGTGACCTTGAGCATGGGAACAGAGGCCGAGGCTGCTGCTGAAGCTATTGGAGACGTTAATCTTAGTTTTTCGAATAATAAGACTTTGACTCTTAGAGATTTCTTTTATGTACCGTCCTTGAGACGTAACTTAATTTCTATTTCTTCTTTCGTTAATGAAGGTTATTCAGTTTATTTTGATGCTTCTGGTGTGTCGTTTAAACTGAATGAAACTTTTATAATAAGAGGAATGATTCAGAATCATCTCTATATTGTCAATCCTAAATTTGAAAAAGATAACATAATAACTTCAACATTTAATATTAATTCATCTAAGCGTAAGAAACCTTCAGAGAAAATAACCCAATTGTGGCACTTACGGCTTGGGTATATTGCTTTAGACAGGATCCATAGGTTGGTAAAGGCCGGGCTTCTGAAAACAGATCCTACGGAGATCCTTCCCACCTGTGAATCCTGCCTGGAAGGTAAGATGACCAAGAGGGCCTTCAAAGGCAAAGGAGTGAGAGCTATTGAAGTATTGGAGTTAATCCATTCAGATGTATGTGGACCTATGAGCGTCAAGGCGATAGGAGGCCATGAGTACTTCATCACTTTTACTGATAATTACTCAAGATATGGTTACATTTACCTTATGCATCGGAAGTCGGAATCCTTTGATATGTTCAAAGAGTTCAGGACTGAAGTAGAAAAGCAGACATGTAAATATATAAAAACCCTTTGATCTGATCGAGGAGGTGAATACCTATCTGACGAGTTCCTTGGGTATTTGGTGGAGCATGGGATAACATCCCAGTTAACTGCTCCAGGTACCCCACAACAGAATGGAGTCTCTGAGAGAAGGAATCGAACCTTGTTGGACATGGTTCGAAGCATGATGAGTTATGCCTGTTTACCAACGACCTTTGGGGGATATGCCCTTCAGACAGCAGCATATGTTCTGAACCATGTTCCGTCTAAATCAGTGCCTCAGACCCCTAGAGAACTGTGGTCAAGGCAAAAGCCAACACTACAGCATTTCAGAATATGGGGATGTCCTGCACATGTGCGGGTAGATAAGAGGGGAAAGATGGAGCCAAAGTCCAAAGCATGTCTGTTTGTAAGATATCCCAAAGAGACTAAAGATGAACTATTTTATGATCCTGAGGAAAAGAAGGTAATCGTTTCAACGAATACCATTTTCCTAGAACATAATTATATTATGGACCACAAGCCTGCTAGTAAGGTAGTTCTGGATGAGCTACTGGGTACTAGATCAGAGAGCGTATCCGAAAGCATAGTGGGAGCTGACATTATAGACACTAATATACCAGAAACTGTAGAACCTATTCATCCTGTAACATAACCACCACCTCGTCGCAGTGGGAGAAGCATCAGAGCTCTTGACAGATACTATGGAGAAACCTTATTGGTTGATCCAGAAGGTCAGGAGGATGACCCACTGAGTTACGATGAGGCAGTGGGAGCTTCTGACGGCTCTGACTGGGAAAAAGCTATGGAGGCAGAAATTGCATCAATGTCCCATAACGCAGTCTGGACTTTTGTTACACCATCATCCAATATTAAACCTATTGGGTGTAAGTGGGTGTATAAGAAGAAGAGAGGATCCGATGGTACAATTGAGACTTATAAAGCTAGATTAGTTGCCAAGGGTTATACCCAGAGAGAAGGAATCGACTTTGACGAAACCTTCTCGCCGGTAGCTATGATAAAGTCTATTCGGATCCTCCTATCCATTGCAACCCATTATATCTGGGAGATCTAGCAAATGGATGTCAAGACAGCATCCCTTAACGGGAATTTGGAAGAAGACATTTATATGATGCAGCCACCAGGTTTTGAGTCAGAGGGTCAGGAACATCTAGTTTGCAAGTTGCAGAAGTCCATTTATGGACTAAAGCAAGTATCTAGAAGTTGGAATATCCGTTTTGATCAGGCAATCCAGTCATATGGATTTACTCAAAACAAGGATGAGCCATGTGTATACAAGAGGAGTGATAAGACTACAGTGGTATATTTGATACTTTACGTAGACGATATTCTACTCATTGGGAATGATGTTGGAACATTGTCAACGGTAAATGTCTGGTTGTCAACACAGTTCGATATGAAAGGCCTAGGTGAAGCGAGTTATGTTTTGGGGATCAAGGTAACACGTGATCGCCAGAACAAGATTCTCTCGCTGTCACAGGCCACGTATATAGATAAGGTTATGGCTAGGTTTGACATGCAAAACTCCAAGAAGGGTTTTGTGCCATTTAAAAATGACATAAAACTGTCTAAGGATCAATGTCCTAAGACACCTGAGGAGAGAGCAGAAATGCAGAAGATACCTTATGCTTTGGCATTAGGTAGTCTAATGTATACTATACATTGTACAAGGACAGATATCTGTTTCACAGTAGGCAGATGGGTCGGTTTCAATCGAATCCGGGTCCAGATCACTGGACAGCTGTGAAGTGTATACTCAAGTACCTTCATAGAACAAGGGACTATGAGTTGGTTTACACTGCACAGTAACTGACGCCGATTGGATACACAGATTCTGATTTTATGTCAGATTTGGAATCCAGGAAACCGATATCAGGTTTTGTGTTTATGTTAGGAGGAGCAGCGGTTAGTTGGCAGAGTGTGAAGCAGAAATGCATCGCAGACTCTACCACAGAGGCTGAGTACGTTGCAGCGTGCGAGGCAGCCAAAGAGGCGGTATGGCTCAAGAAATTCCTTACGGATTTGGGGTGCGTACCAGAGGCCCAGTTACCTATTGTGCTTTACTGCGACAATAGTGGGGTGGTAGCACAAGCAAAGGAGCCAAGACATCACCAAAAGGGGAAGCACATTGAGCGCAAGTTTCACTTGATTCGGCAGTTTCAAAAGCAAGGACGAGTAGCGGTGACACAGATTGCATCTACAGATAATGTTGCTGATCCTTTTACAAAGGCAATACCTACCAAGGCATTCGAGCGACATGTGGACGCGATGGGAGTCAAAACCGTTCTGCTACGCTAGACCAAGTGGAAGATTGTTAGGATTGATGTGTTCTAAGCTTGTAAAACTTTATGTTTTGGTCTAATAAAGATTGATAGTTATTATTATATGAGATGCATATTGGTTTATAACATAGTTATGTGTTCTTTTAAGAACAGAGAGCCATGGTTATATGGTAGTCCACTGAGTTGAAGACTGAGTGGATTGGTCCCATATAATCTAAATCAGTTCGCAGCTATGATCAGGTTGGTCGCCTCATCATGATAAGCTGTTGGCGATGACAGTTCATGGGAAGTCTTCACCATGGTCATCACCAGGCACAGTGTCTGTGGCTGAACGGAACTAACACAGTGTACAGATCAGTGAGCAGACACTGGTACACTAAGCTGTGTTTCTGCTTAGGGTAAAATGATCATAAACCCTGAGGAACCACGTCTGATGGACTAACCAGTTGCATGGTGCTTTGGCGATCCAATGTGTGAGGATTCGTATACAGTGATCCAAAACCACGATGTACTGGGTTACCCGGCTGGCGTTGCATTAGCGTATCACTCTTGCAGGCCATCCACACCCCTGAAGGGAGGTACGTTCCTTGGTGTGACTTACACTGTACCAAACCCAGGCCTGGTGGTCACCAGTTTGACTGTTGACCAGGTTCGATTACTCAACGGGGTAATTAGAGGTACGATGTATAGGTCAACCTGGAAGGAACCAAGTCATATGATCATTCGAGTCTGACGGTAGTCTCCACCGCTCGAAGTGAATCATGGCATCAAGTTGAGGGACAGCGGGTTTACCACTACTAAGCGGAGAGCAGGAGTATGATGGAGAACATAGTAAGTCTGGGTGAATTGCAGTGCAGCCTGCGTCGCACTTTGGGTGGCTACGCAGGTTAACTCGAGCTTAGAGGATCGATGGTACACTCGGGTAGTGTGTCGATCGAGCTTGAGTTGGAAGCCATGAACCCCAGTCCCTGATGGTTCCACCTTATCAATATTATGTACGGATCTTGAACCATCTCCTCGGAACACCATAAGCATTAGGAGGAAGAAAGAAGTATACGCTCCGTGTGTGCTTGGCACTAGAGCACGGTAGATGATTAACTATATGCGAGTACTAAGGGTTAAGCCTGAGACTAGTACAGAGGCGCACGTAGTAATCCCTAGCCATAAGTGAACTTCGCTGCATAGGTGCGATGCACCGGGGTATGTTGCGAGTTGACTAGTTGACTTTGCTAGAGGCACCCTCCGGTGGCCTCAGTTAATAGTAGGTAACTAGTAGATATCACTTAAGTAATGGCCGCTAGGTATCGCAAGCTAGAAATGGTCAAAATGAGGCGTCAGGGCGTTTTGGTAAAAACCTCACTCTGCTGGACCTCACTGTTGGCCGACCCTAGTAATGGGACACCTTGCTAGGGCCGGCCCTATAATGTAGGGATGAAAATCCCTCATCTATAGGGCCGGCCATATAGATAGGGATATGGCTTTGAAACAGATAAAGTCGAGCCCTAAAATGTGGAAAAACGGATAAATACAAGGAGAGATAAAAGGAGATAATGGAGAGATAATTGTGGGGTAGGCCGGCCCTATATATAGGGCTATAGGGGGCCGGCCCTATTGTTGGAAAAACCGAACCCCCCTCCCCTCTCATCTCTCTAGTTCTCTCCCTAATTCATCTCCCGTTTCCCGCTTGTTACTTCATCTTCCTCGTGTGGAGTTCTGAAGAAGGAGAAGGGTCGTTCTTCGGAGGCACTCAGAGATCCGAGAGCGACGTTCCGTGCATCGTGTGAGATCGGGTGAACAAGAAGGCATCGGCTCCAATCGTACCATCGGCATCTTCCCGAACGATCTTCCGTCTCCATCGACAAAGAAGACAATTCTCCGCAGTTAAAAGATCTGTACGAAAGGTATGTGTAATCTAACATGTAGATCTAGTGAGCATTATGATTTGCATGCATGCTAGTTAATCATTACACTAGATTGCCGTTAGGGTGTTCGATTCACGTGCATACACATGCACACATATGTAGATTAGTTTCGATGAAAGTTTAAATCGTGTAACGTGCACCATGAACGATCTTTCGACCGCAAAATCGTTTCCGCTGCGAGCCTCTACCATGGATTAATTTCCAACACCTTTATTATATATATGAATTAACATACACAAAAGTAGTATTCTAATTAAAGAAATAACCAAAGTCTTCTTTATTAATGTTAATACAGAAAGTCCACGCTCAGGACACACGAGCTACAACAGGGGGCACTAACCTCCACCTCTCTCCGTCCCTCTAACTGACCTTCTCCTTCTTCCTCCTCTCTTTCCCCTTATCACCACTTCTTCTTCTTCTTCTGAGTCCTGAACCGGGAAAAAAAACCTAAGCATTTCAAGGAAAAAAAAACAAAGCAAGAGAGAGAGAATGATCTGTAGTTGGATTCAGGCGAAGCAGACTGGGTTGTGACGGGGTTCCATGGTGGCAACTCCGGTCTGCCCCCATCTCTTCTCCTCGGCTGGGATGTGAGGGGGATTTGGCGTATTGAGAGAGAGAGAGAGAGAGAGAGAGAGAGAGAGAGAGAGAGAGAAAATCAGGGAGAGGGGCTTAACTAACTGATGGAGAGAGAGAGAGAGAGAATCAGGGAGGGGGTGGGGAGTTTAACTAACTGACAGGGAGAGAGAAAGAGAGCGGTGAGGGGGCAGGGGTGGCGTAACGGACGGGGAAAGAGAGAGATAGAGAATCAGGGAGGGGGGTAGGGCGCTTAGCTGACGGGGAGAGAGAGAGAGAGAGAGAGAGAGAGAGAGAGAGAGAGAGAGAGAGAGAGAGAAAGAATCAGGGAGGGGGTGGGGACTTTAACTAATTGACAGGAAGAGAGAGAGAGCGGTGAGGGGGAAGGGGTGGCGTAACGGACGGGAAAAGAGAGAGATAGAGAATCAGGGAGGGGGGTAGGGCACTTAACTGAGAGAGAGAGAGAGAGAGAGAGAGAGAGGTGGGGTGAGGCAGGGGGGGTTTGGCGTAACTGACGGGGAGGGAGAGAGAGAGAGAGAGAATCAGGAGGGGGGTGGGGGGCTTAACTGACGGGGGGAGAGAGAGGGGTGGGTTGGGGTAACTGAGAGAGAGAGAGAGAGAAAGAGAGAGAGAGAGAGAATCAGGAGGGGGGTGGGGGGCTTAACTGACGGGGGAGAGAGAGAGGGGTGGGTTGGGGTAACTGAGAGAGAGAGAGAGAGAGAGAGAGAGAATCAGGAGGAGGGGTGGGGGGCTTAACTAACGGGGGGGAGAGAGAGGGGTGGGTTGGGGTAACTGAGAGAGAGAGAGAGAGAGAAGAGAGAGAGAGAGAGAGAGAGAGAGAGAGAGAGAGAGAGAGAGAGAATCAGGAGGGGGGTGGGGGGCTTAACTGACGGGGGGGAGAGAGGGGGGTGGGTTGGGGTAACTGAGAGAGAGAGAGAGAGAGAGAGAGAGAGAGAGAGAATCAGGGAGGGGGGTTAATTGGCATGCGGAACAACTGTTTATCTTATTCCCCATTCAACAAGGCATTGGAATCGGACGGTTCCGGATTGATGCCAAACACCTCCTAAGTAAGTTTGCACGTCGGTCTTAAACGCGAAGAGATCGATCTTAGCCTTTGTTTTTTCTAATTGTCACTTGTCTTTGTATCCAACGGCTATCTTTATCCATTCCTTCTGAAATCTCTAAGTCTACTAGCAATTTTTTTTTTGAGAACCCCTCCTCAGTGGAGGGAGGGTTTGGCGGACCCCAACCAGAAGTCATTAGGAACTAAGAAAGCAAAATGCTACAGAAAATGTTTGCCTCCACCCCTAGCTTATCCCGCCATGGTACAATCCAAGCATTGAAGAGGGAGATGATAGACTGCTTCAACTTCTCCTGCCCTGCGGACTTGGCATTGAAGACCCGGTTGTTCCGTTCTAGCCAGATGACCCACACAATAGCCATGACCAGAACTTCCCACGGTTTCCGGATCGTCATCGGAATTCGCCTCCGTCTCCAAGAAGTCCAAAGGGCCCTGAGTGTCCTCGGGTGGGAAGAGAGCCCCGCTCTACTCTCAAAATGATCCCACAATGGCCTGACAAAAGAGCACCCTAGCAACAAATGCAAGGCTGTCTTCTCCTCCGAACCGCAGAAGGTGCAAGAGGCATCCGACACACGCGGGTGATGTCTTCGCAATAGATTCGACTTGGTGAGAATCTTGTTCCTGGAGGCAAGTAGAGAAAAAATCTGCACCTTAGAGGGAGCCTTCGACTTCCAGATAGCTATAAAAGGTCCATGGCGTTGGGCCGTAGGAAGAACGTGGTTGTAGAAGGAGCTGACGGAGAAGACTCCAGAAGACGAGGCACTCCACCGGACCTCGTCCCGGGATATCCTGAAGGAGGCCGACCGCAGAATAGGAAGTAGGTCAAGCCACTCCCGCCGACCATCCTGATTCAACGGAGCACCAAGCTTTACCCGCCACCTGATGTTCCCCCGTCTCCGACAGGTCTGAGAGTGCACCGAGGCTCCCTTGTTCCTGGCTAGGGAGTAGAGGCCTGGGAAGAGTTGCTCCAGCGGTCTGTTAGAGATCCAAGGATCTTTCCAGAATCTAATGGACCTCCCGTCACCTAGAACAAGCGAAGTAGCCTCCCTATAGAGGTCTCTAACCCTCAAAATGCCCCTCCAGAAGTAAGAGATCTTGCCCGACGATCTACCCCGAGCCTGCAATGGAGAGAACCTCTTAAAATATCTGGCTAGGATGACATCCCTCCAGGACCCTCCAGAATTCTGCTGAAGTCGCCACCACCACTTCCCTAGCATCGAGACATTGAATCTGCACAAATCCAGGACCCCCATGCCGCCCATCTTCTTTGGAAGACAAACCTGATCCCACCTCAGCAAATTGTAGCCACCCGCATTCTCTCCCACACTATGCCAGAGGAAGGAGCGCCGAATCTTGTCAATCCTCTCTACCACCCAGGACGGCAGGTAGTAAAAGGACAGGTAGTACGAGGGAATCGAAGATAGCACAGAATTGACCAGCACGAGCCTACCCCCTGATGAAAGAAACCGGCCCTTCCATCCCTCCAATCTCCTCTCGACCTTAAGGATTAGCTGCTCCCAATCCTCCCTCCGTAGCGCTCTATCACTGATAGGCAGCCCCAGATACTTCATCGGTAAGCTCGCCGCTTTGCAATTCAAAAGCCTGGCCAAACTGCCCCCTGCATCCCCCGGCCCGATATAGTACAGACAGGTCTTCTGGAAATTAATCTTTAGGCCCGAGGTCAGCTCCAACCCGTAAAGGAGGACCTTGAGAGAGACTGTAACATCCGCCCCAAACACACAAGATTTTGTCCGCTTTGCCCGTGCCCGCACGAGAACTTCCCAGGGAGGTCACCCATCCTGGTACTGCTCTCGTCCGAGCACGCTTAACTACGGAGTTCTTACGAAATCCGTAGCGACGCACGGTTTTAAAACGCGTCTTCTATGTTTGGGAGGGGAAATTATATAAGTAGCTCAAGATCTCCTTCTCTCCAAGCGATGTGGGGCTAACTCGTGGCCTTGTACACCTCACCTCACCTCATCCATCTTGGCATCCCCGCCTCAGGAGTCTTGGATCTTGGCTATTGGCCTATTGGATCTTGGTCGTCACAATCCACCCCCCTCAGGGCGACACGTCCTCGTGTAGGGTCAGACCCCCCCATCCCGAGGAGAACCGGCTCTGATACCATTTTGTAACATCCGCCCCAAACACACATGATTTTGTCCGCTTTGCTCGTGCCCGCACGAGAACTTCCCAGGGAGGTCACCCATCCTGGTACTGCTCTCGTCCGAGCACGCTTAACTACGGAGTTCTTACGAAATCCGTAGCGGCGCACGGTTTTAAAACGCGTCTTCTATGTTTGGGAGGGGAAATTATATAAGTAGCTCAGGATCTCCTTCTCTCCAGGCGATGTGGGGCTAACTCGTGGCCTTGTACACCTCACCTCACCTCACCTCACCTCATCCATCTTAGCATCCCCGCCTCAGAAGTCTTGGATCTTGGCTATTGGCCTATTGGATCTTGGTCGTCACATGTAACATCCGCCCCAAACACACAAGATATTGTCCGCTTTGCCCGTGCCCGCACGAGAACTTCCCAGGGTGGTCACCCATCCTAGTACTACTCTCGCCCGAGCACGCTTAACTACGGAGTTCTTACGAAATCCGTAGCGGCGCACGGTTTTAAAACGCGTCTTCTATGTTTGGGAGGGGAAATTATAGGGAAATTTTATTCATACCCCAAAAATCTGTAATTAGCCCCTGTATCCCTAGCGTTTCTCAATAACTTACTCAACAATCCTTTAATACCAACAATGCCCTTTCTTTTATACCCCAAAGCCCCTGCTCAGCGTCTTTTGTACCCCAACCCAACCCAATGTTCGTTTAAACTTAGCCCACGCCCAACCCGTCGGGTTGTGCGGGGTGGGTTCGGGTTAACCCGTCCAAAGTCGGGTTGGGTTTGGGTTGGTCCGCCCAAGTTGTAGCTAGGGGTGGCAATGAGTCGTGTCGTGTCGGGTTCGTGTCGTGTCCAAAACACCTAGACCCGGACCCGACCTGTTTAACTAATCGTGTCAAGATCCTAAACCCGTACCCGACTCGCTAATAAACAGGTAGACACGATAAGACCCGTTTGATCTATTCAGTTGACCCGATCCGACCCAATCCGACTTGACCCGACCTGACCCGAAAGACCCACTGGTTTTATATATTATAGTATCGGATTGCTGGTAGACCCGACCCGACATGACCTATTGAATACTAAACGGGTCTTCCTGGGTCTACCGTGTCCAGACCCTAAACCCGGACCCGACCCGTTTAATAAACGGGTCTATCGTGTCGACCTGTTTACGACCCGAACCCGTTTAGCCTTGACCCAGATCCGCTAACTTCGTGTCGGGTCCTGTCGGGTCGAGGAGAAATGATTCGGGTTGGGCTCGGATTAGCCCGCCCAAATTCGGGTTGGGTTCGGGTTGGGTTCAGGTTGGCCCACCCAAGTTGCAGCTCTACTTGTGCCTTCAAGTATCAGCCAACTGCATGGGATTTATTTAAGAGTGGGGTGTATTCAAGAGTGTATATAATTGGGATATATTTAAGGGGGTATGTGTTTGATTGGGATATAATCAAGTTGGGGCGGGCCATTTAACTGGGGTGTATTGAAGGTGGGGTGTAAGGGGGAAGGGTATTTTTGGGATAGGAATGGGGTATGAAAAAAAAAAATGGGGTGTACTCAAGTTTGTTGGAAATAGGGGCTAATTACAGATTTATGGGGTATGAATAATATTTCCCAAATTATATAAGTAGCTCAGGATCTCCTTCTCTCCAGGCGATGTGGGGCTAACTCATGGCCTTGTACACCTCACCTTACCTCACCTCATCTCATCCATCTTGGCATTCCCGCCTCAGGAGTCTTGGCTCTTGGCTATTGGCCTATTGGATCTTGGTTGTCACAATCCACCCCCCTTAGGGCTACACGTCCTCGTGTAGGGTTAGACCCCCCCATAGCGAGGAGAACCGGCTTTGATACCATTTTGTAACATCCACCCCAAACACACAAGATTTTGTCCGCTTTGCCCGTGCCCGCACGAGAACTTCCCAGGGAGGTCACCCATCCTGTTACTACTCTCGCCCGAGCACGCTTAACTACGGAGTTCTTACGAATTCCGTAGCGGCGCACGGTTTTAAAACGCGTCTTGGCATGAAAGGTGGTGAGCCCCCAAACACAAGATATTGTCCTCTATTGGTCTCTTGGGTACTCGAACCCTCAACCTCAAGGTTTTGCACTAGCATGGTTACCATCGAACCACCTAGAACGCGTCTTCTATTGGAAGGGAAAATTATATAAGTAACTCAGGATCTCCTTCTCTCCAGGCGATGTGGGGCTAACTCATGGCCTGGTACACCTCACCTCACCTCACCTCACCTCATCCATCTTGGCATCCCCGCCTCAGGAGTCTTGGATCTTGGCTATTGGCCTATTGGATCTTGGTCGTCACAATCCACCCCCCTTAGGGCTACACGTCCTCGTGTAGGGTTAGACCCCCCATCCCGAGGAGAACCAGCTCTGATACCATTTTGTAACATCCGCCCCAAACATATAAGATTTTGTCCACTTTGCCCGTGCCCGCACGAGAACTTCCCAGGGAGGTCACCCATCCTGGTACTGCTCTCGTCCGAGTACGCTTAACTAAGGAGTTCTTACGAAATCCGTAGCGGCGCACGGTTTTAAAACGCGTCTTCTATGTTTGGAAATTATATAAGTAGCTCAGGATCTCCTTCTCTCCAGGCGATGTGGGGCTAACTCGTGGCCTTGTACACCTCACCTCACCTCACCTCACCTCACCTTATCCATCTTGGCATCCCCGCCTCAGGAGTCTTGGATCTTGGCTATTGGCCTATTGGATCTTGGTCGTCACAATCCACCCCCTTTAGGGCTATACGTCCTCGTGTACGGTTAGACCCCCCCATCCAGAGGAGAACCAGCTCTGATACCATTTTGTAACATCCGCCCCAAACACACAAGATTTTGTCCGCTTTGCCCGTGCCCGCACGAGAACTTCCCAGGGAAGTCACCCATCCTGGTACTACTCTCGCCCGAGCACGCTTAACTACGGAGTTCTTACGAATTCTGCAGCGGCGCACAGTTTTAAAACGCGTCTTGGCAGGAAAGGTGGTGAGCCCCCAAACACAAGATATTGTCCTCTATTGGTCTCTTGGGTACTCGAACCCTCAACCTCAAGGTTTTGCACTAGCATGGTTACCATCGAACCACCTAGAACGTGTCTTCTATGTTTGGAAGGGAAAATTATATAAGTAACTCAGGATCTCCTTCTCTCCAAGCGATGTGGGGCTAACTCATGGCCTTGTAGACCTCACCTCACCTCACCTCACCTCATCCATCTTGGCATCCCCGCCTTAGGAGTCTTGGATCTTGGCTATTGGCCTATTGGATCTTGATCGTCACAATTTTGTAACATCCGCCCCAAACATATAAGATTTTGTCCGCTTTGCCCGTGCCTGCACGAGAACTTCCCAGGGTGGTCACCCATCCTGGTACTACTCTCGCTCGAGCACGCTTAACTACGGAGTTCTTACGAATTCCGTAGTGGCGCACGGTTTTAAAACGCGTCTTGGCATGAAAGGTGGTGAGCCCCCAAACACAAGATATTGTCCTCTATTGGTCTCTACGGTACTCGAACCCTCAACCTCAAGGTTTTGCACTAGCATGGTTACCATCGAACCACCTAGAACGCGTCTTCTATGTTTGGAAGGGGAAATTATATAAGTAACTCAGGATCTCCTTCTCTCCAGACGATGTGGGGCTAACTCATGGCCTTGTACACCTCACCTCACCTCACCTCACCTCATCCATCTTGGCATCCCCGCCTCAGGAGTCTTGGATCTTGGCTATTGGCCTATTGGATCTTGGTCGTCACAATCCACCCCCCTTAGGGCTACACGTCCTCGTGTAGGGTTAGACCCCCCCATAGCGAGGAGAACCGGCTCTGATACCATTTTGTAACATCCGCCCCAAACACACAAGATATTGTCTGTTTTGCCCGTGCCCGCACGAGAACTTCCCAGGGTGGTCACCCATCCTAGTACTACTCTCGCTCGAGCACGCTTAACTACGGAGTTCTTACGAAATCCGTAGCGGCGCACGGTTTTAAAACGCGTCTTCTATGTTTGGGAGGGGAAATTATATAAGTAGCTCAGGATCTCCTTCTCTCCAGGCGATGTGGGGCTAACTCATGGCCTTGTACACCTCACCTCACCTCACCTCACCTCACCTCATCCATCTTGGCATTCCCGCCTCAGGAGTCTTGGCTCTTGGCTATTGGCCTATTGGATCTTGGTTGTCACAGAGACCAACTGGAACGGACAAGCAGCTGCGAATAAGAGGGAATCATCTGCATAGTGCAAGTTCGAGGTTGTCCAGCCACTACCACCAACCCCCCGAACCAAGCCCTTAGCACTTGCCTTCCGAACAGCTGCATCGAAGGCATCGACCACCAGGATGAAGAGGTATGGGGACAGAGGG
Organism: Chamaelirium japonicum; assembly: GCA_947650365.1. Classification (NCBI taxonomy): domain Eukaryota; kingdom Viridiplantae; phylum Streptophyta; class Magnoliopsida; order Liliales; family Melanthiaceae; genus Chamaelirium; species Chamaelirium japonicum. The sequence goes on along the minus strand of OX393554.1, from coordinate 55,069,222 downwards.
CATCCCTGCTTCAGTCCCTTATAAACCTTGAAGTCCTTGCCCTGCTCCCCGTTAATAAGGCAGGAAAGCTTCGAGGACACCAGGATCTCTCTAATCCAGCCTATCCAACCATCAGAGAAGCCCTTCGCCTTCAAAAGATCAAGCAAGAAATCCCATTTAATCTGATCAAAAGCTCTCTCAAAATCAATCTTCAGAAGCACTCCTTCTTCTCCAGACTCACGCAGGTGGAAAATCGTCTCATGTGCCGCCGCCACACTATCAAGTATAAGCCTCCCCCTGATGAAAGCGGTCTGGGAAGGAGAGACCAATAGAGAGATGTTGTCCGCGAGCGGATTGGCCAAAACCTTCGTAATGATCTTGTAGAGGCAGTTTGACAAGGAAATCGGCCTGAAGTTCCGAATGGTCTCTGCAGCAGATTTCTTAGGCAAAAGAATAATCCACGAGTGGTTGAGGCAGTGAAGATACACCTTGCCTAAGAAGAAGTCATGAAGTAGCCGGCAAAGATCCTCCTTCAGGATGTCCTAGAATTTCTGAAAAAACTCCATAGGAAACCCGTCCGGACCCGGGGCCCCATCACCTTTCGACTGGAACACCGCCTTACGGAACTCATTCGCGGTAAACTCCGCATCCATTCCCGATCCGCCTGGAATCCTCGAGAAATCCGCACAGCTCCAGTCATAAGAGAGCCCTGTCGATAGTTCGCCCTCCCGGAAGGAGGTCTTGAAGAAGGAAGTAGCTGCATCAAGAATGTCAGCCGTGGACGTCAGCTCGCGGTCTTCGTGCCACAAGGAGGCCAAAAAGTTTTTCCTTCTCCGAGCATTAGCTACTCTATAGAAGTAGGATGTGTTCGCATCGCCTAACTTCACCCATTGTTCCTTCGAACGCTGCCTCCACATTCCTTCCTCCTTCCGCAAGAGTAGCACTAGCTCCTGGTTCAGCTCTTTCAACCTCGCGGTCTCCGGGGTGGTAAGGGTGGCGAATTCTCCTCTGGCCTCCAGCACCTGAATTTCGGCCAAAGTTGAAACTTTCTGGCGCAGAATATTCCCGAAATGTGCCCTGCTCCAGGACTGGAGGTTCTTCTTGATGAATCTGAGTTTCCTTGCCATGTTCAGAGCCGAGTTATCTACAGACCCAGCTTCGCCCCACCACCTGGCAATCAAATCCTTGAATCCCTCCTCCATGGACCACATCGACTCAAACCAAAATGGTGGCCGGGTTGGTGAGATCGAGTCCGTAGAGAGAAGGATCGGTGCATGATCGGAAACGCAGGAGGCCAGACCTGCCTGAATTGAGCTCCCATTCCAACGAGATCCAGAACCGATCCAGCCTAGCCAATATCGGGTCTTCTCGCTTGTTGCTCCACGTGAAAGTACGTCCGGACATAGGTAGATCAATCAACTCCTGATGCCGGATGAACTGGGAGAAAGCCCTCATCGCCGAAGCATCCCCATCACTGTGCAGCCTCTCCTCTGACCATCGCGTGACGTTGAAGTCACCTGCGATCACCCAAGGCCCCGGAAAGTTCGTCCTGAGCAAGGATAGCTCCGTCCAGAAATTGTCTCCTCTACTATGGTCGGTCGGTCCATAGACGGAGGATAGCATCCACTCCACACCATCAAGTCTATTCTGGAGGACCAGGGAGAGGGAGAAGACCCCAACGTTGGAGATCTTCAACAAGAATAGGTCGTCACTGTACCCTATTAGGATTCCACCCGATGCCCCTATAGCATCTTTAGCCTCCCACTTCGCAATCTTCCTCGTGCTGAGAGAGCGGAAAAAATGATTCGTCGGGTTCTCGCGTTTCGACTCCTGAATGCAGATAATATCGACATCGTGAATTGAGGCAAAAGAACTAGCCGCCCTCCTCTTCTCTGACTTCCCTAATCCCCTAATATTCCAGGAAAAAATCTTCATAGAAACACAAAAAGATCGGCTCCCTAAACTCCTCCAAAAACCACCCAACCACCAAGTCAAGACGAGGCCATCCTCGCTCTCTTCTCCTCCAGAGCCCTGATAGAATCAAGAAAAAAACGAACACTATCCATCTCTGGAGGGGTAATAAATCCACACTTCTTAGCTATATCCAAAATAACATCATCATCCAAAAGAGAGAGGGGGAAGGACACTGAAGGATCCGCCTGATCCAACTCCAAAAGGTGCATCTTGGACCGTACTAGAGCCTGCGCCAGCAGTGGATCATCCGTGGAGCGCTGCAAAATCTGCCGGAAACTCCTCCTTGCCGAATGAAGCTGGGAGGGTCCTGCCATGTCCGCCGCTGCAACTGGCCTCTCCTGGTCGGCGCTCCGATCAGCTATGTCCCGCAACATCCCATCCCCCTGCCCTGTCACAGCGCTCCTGTCGACATCAAGGTTAGTAGCAAGAGATTCCCCCACCATGGGGCTAGCCTGCTCAATAGGCACATGCTCCACCTGGGGGCCCAAGGGGGACCCCCTCTCCACCGAATCCCCAGGAAAGCCCTCGTGCACATCCTCAAAGGGATTAACGTGGGGGACCTCACAACCAACGTGCACAAAATCAACAGGAACACGAGGGACGTCAACATTCTCCCCCGCCCCAAGATTCAAAACAAAACCTGAATCCCACGAGAATTACTGGAGAGAAGGTGTACCTGGTTCCGGATTGCCGCCCGCCTCGCCGGTTGCCTGGCTCGGCCCCGGATCCTGAGCTGGAGCAGGGAAACGCGGAGGCCTGACACACGGTTGCCGGAACCGAGTGGGTTGGGGCGAAGCGATAGGCGGACCGAAGCCCGGGGGGATCACCGGCTCACCGAACTGCATCCTGTTGCCGAACGGAGGTCCTCCGCCGGTACCGTGCTCCAATGGAGGTAAATGCCCAAGGGGGGGAGGGGGCAGGGAGGTGCAGTCTCCCAGAACCTGGAAGGTGAGGCAAACCCTAAAAATCCCACAGCCCAGAGAGAATTGCACCGTTGGAGGGATCAATACTGGTTCATAGCAGAGGATTGTGGCTTGACAAAAACGCCTGTGGGAGATAGAGGGAAAGACATTGTGGCACTCCCTGATCTCGCCATAGGGCTCCAGCAGAGTTCGAAGAGATCCCTCCCCCCAAGCGTCAAACGGAAGCCCGAAGACAGTGACTCGTATTGCGGAAGGAGACAGAAATTGCCCCCAGGTCGCGAACTCCTCGACCGACCTCAATCTCCAGGAATCGGCGGAAAGGAAACTTGACCAAAAACTCGCTGTTTCCGATCTCCTGCGCCAGCCATTCCCAGGAGCCCTGCCACGCATGCTTGAGATGGCTGGACAGCTCCGCTGCCGTCACCGATCGTCGGAAGACCCGGCAAACTCTAGATCTGTTCAACACCTCTAACATCTCCTCCCGTCGCGGATCCCTCGGCAGATCCAACGAGGTACTCGCCCCTGCCGCCGAAGAACCAGTAGATCCGGAGGCCCGGGCCATCCTGCACCTGTGGGAGGTGTGGCCAACCTTCCCACAGGCGAAACACACGGTGGGGTTCCGGCAGGCAGCGACGACGTGATCCCTCTCGCCGCACCTGAAGCAACGCCGCCTCGGAAGATCTCCACGAGAGCGCCGAAAAGCCCGATCGGGAGGTCCACCTGATCTCGTCGCCGGGGTTGCCTGGGCTGGACGACGCACAGCGTCTGCAAAGGTCACCCTCTGGTGGTGGCTCGACAATGGCTGATTTGAAGAGCCCCCGGGACGCCTATCCCGGGAACGACTCCTCTCCTCCCCTCTTGCCGAAACCCCCCTCCCAAGAGGCGCAGCCCTATTCCGCGAAGCACCTCGGGAATGCGAGACGTTGGCTTCCCCAGGTCGACGGATACCAGATCTCGAAGATGCCCCCCTGGATCTACCCCGGATCTCCCTGGATCTCGAAGCACCTCGGGAACGCCCTCTAGCCATCTTCTCGGTCCTCAAAAACACTTCGGTCTCTACTAGCAATTATGAATGGTTTTGAGTCCCAATAGGTTTGATTTTTGGGGCATCCTTTTTTTTTTTTTTGCGGAATGGGGTATCTTTTTTTGTTTATCATTTTCAATAAATTTTTGATTTAAGGGTTTTCCTCCATAACCCAATAGTTTAGGCTAATTGTCTTCATAATTCTGAGATATCAACAAAACTTTTGATACCATTGTTTTGGATTTTCTCTGTACGAAAATCAATTTGCACGAGAAGACCAGGCCATGCTAGATCCTTATTCGTCGTGCTTACCTCCACACCCGCCATTCATCAGCACAGTTGGACAACTAGTACGATCAGTTCTTGAACCCTAGTGAGCGACGTGAGACTCCAAAGGAGTTGAATCCATCCGGATCGCGTTGGGTGCGAGTGAGAAGAGCACAATCATTGCCACCTATTATGCTATGAGATAATGCTTCCAATCATTAAAAAAAAAGAGATTATTTTGACTTTGCCCCCCAAATTGAGCCTTGAATTAGACTTTACTCCCCATGTTTTCATTAATTAGACTTTACCCCCCAAAACTAACTGTTCCGTTAGCTCACCATCTAAGAGGAAGGGTGAGCTGACGGAAAAGGAAAAATGTTTTGGGGGATAAGCTGACGGAACAGTTAGTTTTGTGGGGTAAAGTCTAATTAATGAAAAACATGGGGGGTAAAGTCTAATTCAAGGCTAAATTTGGGGGGCAAAGTCAAAATAACCCAAAAAAAAAAAAAAAGAAGAAGGATGAGTGTCCTCGCATGTTACGAGGCCCAATGCTGAGGTCGCGGGAACACGCAAATGGAACGCTGATGCGGCACCTCACTGCTGCGGGACGGGCCAACCACATGCGGAAACAGTAAACAACAGCGTGATCGTGATGACGGGCGGCAGCGCGGATTCCGAGGTTCCGATCGTACTGAGGTTCGGCCAAGTCAAAATGCGGGATGGCGGAGGGTTTCAAAGATTCTTGGCTGAGTTCGAGAAGCGAATATCTCGATGCACGTTAAAAATTTATCGTGTTGGGGTACCCGAGCATGCTACAAGAATAGAGTATGAGCTATAATTGTGCTGGCAGAGATGGAGGACCGTGGATGATTGTAGGCCCTTTAGGTTAAGAGAGGGAATGCTGTTAGAACAGACTGTTGATAACCCCACGTGAAGAGGAGAGCTGGTGTCTCCTGATTGGAGAAATTATGAGTCTTAGGGGATACCTGCAAGTGTGTGGGTGGTGTATGTTAGGCTGATGGTGGTGGTGGGCGGCGATCGGCGGCGACTGGTGATGAGGGAGGCAACGGTGGTGGTTGGCGGATGGCAGTGGGGTATACGATGGGTAGGGACGTGGGACTTGGGCGGGTTGAAGGGTCTGCCCATGTCCAATCCGACTTGCACAAACCTTTGCTCGTTTTGTCCGTGGAACCCGTGGAAGTCCAATCCGTACTTGTCTATTCTAATTTCTCGGGTTTCTTGGGTTGCCCAATTTGCAAAATAATAAGCGGATTGGGCAGGTTGCCCAATTAGAAATGCTTGTGCACATAAATAGATGGAAAATAAATCCAACAAAATTTTGAATTGGACAAAAAAAATATTTGATTTGCATAACAAAAACATAAAGTCCAACCTATATCCTCACATATTTCAAACGAATTCTTATCATTCAACATCAAATAGGCGGTTTTCGATTTCCATAAAAAAAAACCTATCAACCTTAGTGTGTCACTTTCTCGGGTTCGTCGGGTTGGAGAGATCGGTGCCCAAACCCGTCCAATTTGAAATTGAGTTGATCTTTTTTTGTTCAAATCCGTCCAAGTTTTTAACCAGCTTTGCCCGTGTTTGTCCATTGTTCAGGTTGGGCGGGTTGGTTTCGGGTCAGACCCGCTCAAGTCCCACCCCTAACGGTGGGCGGGCGGGCGATAATTGACGAGGATGAAAGTTGTTGGAGAATTAGTCCCATCTCGATAAAGTGGAGGACGAAAACAATCATTATATGTATGATGACGGGACCTTACCTTGACACTTGGGTTCTAGGATAGAGAAAATATCATCTGGTATCAGAGTCTAATCGTATCACTCACCTACCGGAGATTGATCCCCACACATCTATCATTCACGTGACAAGAATCGCAAAACGATTTACCTGCACGTGAGGATGAGTGTTGGAGGATTAGTCCCGCCTCGATAAAGTAGAGGGCAGAAACAATCCTTATATGTATGATGAGATCATATCTCAACACCTGGGTTTTGGGATGAAAATCTCACAGTAGCCAACAAGGCGATAACATGCTTATATGAAATTTTCAACACATCCTGTGTATGCTATAATTGTTGACAGAGCCTATCAGCACGCTTGGGGGTAGTAGGCAGGATGTGCTGAAAATTTTTCCCTTGCTCACATGGGGGTGTCATTGGATTGTCCCCTTGTTTAAATAATATTAGTGTAAGAACAATTGATAGGCCTTGAATGTGGGACCCAGCAGTAGATGGAAAAGGTCGTCATATTGGCTACTTTTCTGAGTGCATTAATACCATAGGGCCCCACAATCAGGACCTATCAATAGCTGCCGCCTCTGCCCAAGCTGGTGGTTGCTGCTTGGTGCAGAGCAGCCTAGTAATCCTACGTGATGTACGGACGGGCGTGGCTCTACACATTTGCACGGAAATGCACATCCAACCCACATTTGCACGGAAATTCACATCCAACCCAGGTTCTAATTTTTTTTTTATTTATTCCTCCCCCCTAGGAAAATAACAATGTAAAATTTTACTTTTTAAGACATTATAGCGATCTCCTTAGGATTTGGGATCATTGCATTGACCCCTCCTTTCTTTGAGGTTCCATTTTTTGGGCAAGAACATTCTGATGGAGTATGGACAATGTCATCAAATAAATCCAAAAAAACGTATTTTAATCTTATTTAAATTTTTTATAAATAAAAAAAATCATGAAAGAATCGAAAGTACAATTAGTCAGTGTCAAGTTGATGTCTTGATTTTTCAAAATTCAATTTTGATTTGTTTTTTAGACTTTTTTTTATAATTTTAAGTAGGGAGAAAATATGTATTTTCCAAATTATCTATTTTATTTGGGAGGTTTCTGTCAATAAAATAAAACTTCAAAGGAAGTTCGGTGCAAAATTTTTTAAAAGGAAGGGGATGTCATTGTAATTACACCAAACATAAAGTGGGGCTATTATATTTTTTACTTATTTTTTTCTTCTTGCTCTTATGATCCATTCAAGTAACATAAGTTGGACATTGATTTATCCAAAAAATCTCACATTGTGCTACGTTTTTTTGTTCAATGTCCCAGATAAATCAATTTTCAGGATTCCCTACGTTGGCTAGTTTGGTGGCACATTGATTGCCAACCATCGGTGGGACATTTCTTTTCTGAAATGCTTCCCGAAACTCGATATACGTTGTTTCCTAGAGTCTTTGTCCCTTGAGATCCCGATCGCTCGCCAAGAAATTTTTGCCCCTTTGAGAATCTAACAATTCAGTCGCCATAAATGTCATAGCCCAAAATGTAACACATCGCAAAGAATGGCGAAAATTGACGTTATAGAAAAATTTGGCCATTTTTCTGACAGTAAAAGAGCATGGACATCTTAATTTCTTGAGACATCTAATGTCTCAAGCACTGGATGTCCCAAGAAATTAAATGGACTTAGGAAAGCAATATTTATTAGCATACCAGCCTCCAGAGGAAGGCTTGCCGTGCCACCTTTTTTTTTTTCCCTCTCTCCTCTGAGTTAGGGTTTCCATTTCTCCCCTCTTAGCCTCTCCGGATGCCACCGTCAGCTCAGGGGAGGCTAGGAATTCAAGTCTACTAGCGTCTTGGGAATAGATCTGCCCCCTCCCGTATCCCTATACATAGGGGCTCCCCATCTCCTCGGAATTTTGTGCTCGGATTTCTGGCGGCGTGCAGCTTCTTCCTTTTCGGATCGGCGTCCCAAGCACTCAGATCAGGGGCATACCAACCGGGTTGCATATGTGGTGGTGTTTCTGGACCCCGGACGGTTGTTCCACCGTGGGATTTTTCAAGTCTCCCTCTGATTGGTGGGTTCCCGGTTGTAACATCCACCCCAAACACACAAGATATTGTCCGCTTTGCCCATGCCCGCACGAGAACTTCCCAGGGAGGTCACCCATCCTGGTACTACTCTCGCCCGAGCACGCTTAACTACGGAGTTCTTACGAAATCCGTAGCGGCGCACGATTTTAAAACGCGTCTTCTATGTTTGGGAGGGGAAATTATATAAGTAGCTCAGAATCTCCTTCTCTCCAGGCGATGTGGGGCTAACTCATGGCTTTGTACACCTCACCTCACCTCACCTCATCCATCTTGTGGCATTCCCGCCTCAGGAGTCTTGGCTCTTGGCTATTGGCCTATTGGATCTTGGTCGTCACAATCCACCCCCCTTAGGGCTACATGTCCTCGTGTAGGGTTAGACCCCCCCATCCCGAGGAGGACTAGATCTGATACCATTTTGTAACATCCGCCCCAAATACACAAGATATTGTCCGCTTTGCCCATGCCCGCACGAGAACTTCCTAGGGAGGTCACCCATCCTGGTACTACTCTCGCCCGAGCACGCTTAACTACGGAGTTCTTACGAAATCCGTAGCGGCGCACGGTTTTAAAACGCGTCTTCTATGTTTGGGAGGGGAAATTATATAAGTAGCTCAGGATCTCCTTCTCTCCAGGCGATGTGGGGCTAACTCATGGCCTTGTACACCTCACCTCACCTCATCCATCTTGGCATTCCCGCCTCAGGAGTCTTGGCTCTTGGCTATTGGCCTATTGGATCTTGGTCGTCACACCGGTGGTTCGAGGAGAGGATGGTCGTGGTTCCTGGTGGGTTTGAGGCGGGTGCTGCTCTCCTTCTCCGTCGAGCTGATGAAGGTATCCAGTTTGGTGGCTAGATTTTTGGTTTTTTTTTTCCTCCTTTTCAGTTATAGATTTGTAGATCTAGTGGATTGTTTTTGTTTTCTTTCTCCGCTAAAGTCCGACGAGTTGGTCATGGTGCTCTTTTCTCGCCGGCGGGAGTTGGTGATGGCGGGGCTTGTGTGCTCCACTGCCACCAGAGTGGCGTGTTGGTGTGTTGCCCGGTGTGGCGTCTCTCCGTTGGTGAATACTGGAGCTCCAGTTGTGAACTCCGCCCTTTGCAATGCTAAAAGATAAAAAAAGGAAAGCATTATTTGGCGAAAGAACGGGTCCATAACAGAAACCATATTTAGTGAGAGAAAAGAGGGAAGAAGGGGAGCCTGGCTCAAGGGGCCTCCATTTTATAAGTATATAGTAGTATTGATTATGTCCACTGCACGGATGATTGCGATGCAGCTCGATCAGATCGTACATCCGACACCAAATCTTTCCCCCAATCGTTTAAGAGAGAGAGAGAGAGAGAGAGAGAGAGAGGATTTGGAGACTCCTACATGGCACCAAAAGCCTTTGTTTTGTAAATATTTATTAGGTATTCTCTTATCGCTCAGTTATATAAAGTTTATAGCATCTTTGGTTGTTATTCCTATGAGTAGTTTGTAGTTCACCGAACCACCCATGCCATTCTACTAGTGGATTTCTCAAATAGAACAATTAAAAAAAGAATCTAGTGATCATGGATTTTAGAAGGAATGAAATAAAGATGCATACATTGGTGGTGAATTGCCTGTTTGGTTTGCCAGTGTTCCAATTACCTGCACTATAGTCGAGACTATAACTGCAACTAAACTACATTTGTCTGGTTTTGTAGAGTTTCATTGGTGGAGATATGTGACATCACCCAAAGTGCTCCAAAAGATCATCCTTCGGAGAAGGTGCTCCAATGGTTATAAGAAGACAATGATACATCACTCCTTAGCCGATGTAGGACCATTCTCAGTAACATTCAACATGTACCGCTCACACAGGACACTCGAAACAAGGCACTATCGGAGGAGGTGGAGCAGCCCCAACTTTGACACCATTTGACATCACTTGAAGTGCTCCAAAAGTCAAATTTTAGAAAGAGAGGAGCACAACGAGTTTAAAGTAACATGCGCGCGGACACGCACACACCCCACCACTACCACCATCACCACAACTAAATAATAGACCCACACAAGAATCACTCTAACTAGATTTAAAGTAGGGGTGGCAGCGGTGCGGCTTAAAGCCGAAAATCGTAAACCGCACCGCGTGATGCGGGTTTGGTTTGCTAAAATGTAACACCGTCGTGGTGTGGGGTGTTTTCGGTTTTTGGTTTCGGTGTAGCGGTGCAGTTTCGGTTTTGACCAAAGCGAAATAAAACCGCACCATTTAAGCCATTATAATGATAAACCACAATGTACCACACCATACGGCACCGCATGGTGCAGTTTTGGTTTTACATAATGGTACACCGGTGCGGTTCGGTTTCGGTGTGCCGATTCGATGTTGCATTGTGTCTTTGGTTTTGCCCAAAACCATATTGAAACCGCACCGTTCCCATCCCTAATTTAAAGTAAACCCCAGAAGCAAGCTTTATCCATAAGCACTATCCAATGAACACAAAGAAGATAACAAATTTCATCCTTATCCTATAAGTGAAGCTTATCCTTTGGCAGAAGCTTACTCATAACCAATTTTTAAGTACCATAACTATAACCATCAAGTCATGACCCATATACTTGGGGTTGGCTTTATGAATCCTTCTTCACCATTCATTTCTATTTAGAGCCTTATCTATTGTCAATGTAAGCTTTTTTATGTCTTCTGTAACAACTTCCATCAATGTTATTTTAGGTCCCCCCTCCTTGTTGGACTTTCCACACTACTTTAAGACCTTATCGGGCCCGTCTTTGCTATATGTTGTGCATGCCCATACCATTTTAATTTGTTCTTCATTATTTTGTTCTCAATTTGTGCCACTCTTAACAAAGTCTCTAATATACACATTCCTCACTCTATCCATCCTAGTGTTTTGCACATCCACCTCAACATTCCTATCTCTGCCACACCCATCTTATGAGCTTGAGCTCTCTTTAAGGGACACCATTATAAATCATATAATATTGTGGGTCTTATTATTGTCTTTTAAAATTTACCCTTAATTCTTAAAGTCATATGTTGATCATATATATTTCACTTCTATGGTCCTTCAACCTTTCATTCAACCAACTCAAATCCTATTGGATATATCAACAATTATCTTTCTATTCTTCTATATAACATGATAGAACTAGGAGTGTTAATATCATACCTTGAGCCATCAAAATTAGAGTATAATCACAGCAATCAAGTATGTTTTTGCAATTATTGATCATCTTTCTCATCCTCCTAACTTGTCGTTATCTGTGAAACTGATAGGAATTCACAAGTAACTTAGTTAGTGGGTTTGGGGACCAAGGAACTCTATTTATAGAATCCCCTAACCATGAAGAAAACATGATAAAGGGGCACATCACTTAATCCATGGAATGGCACAACCCTATATGGAGGACACAACCATTCAGATGTGAAAAGTAACAACCCCCACGAAAAATACAACCTTTCGTACATGATAGGTCACCCCGTCTATAAATTTAAAGAGCTATCCCAATTATAGTGGTAATCTGGGCCACATCAAATGGGCTAGATCCAACATTCTCCCACTTTGCCCATATTGTCCACAAAATCTTATTTCACAAAATGTTATTGGAAAAAATTTAATGATATGGATTATGGCGTCTTAATACATCATTTAACGATATATGACACTCAATCTGCCATACTAACATTGAACACCTCTAACCTAGAAGTTTTATGTAACCGATTAACTTTATGAATAGGCTCCAATGCCTATTCGTTGATCCAAATTATTATGTCAAAATCAAACATTATGCTAAACATCCAACCTTTATGTATACAATATCATGGAAATGCAAAATAAATAAACAACAAGGTCCTCATTATAAAAAAATATGTCCACATATAATAACTGAATGAAGTCTTTACATTATAGATGAAAAAAAGCTAATGAGTCCCATACGAATCTTATGTTCCTTATACAAGCAGTCAATGCCCTTGTTAGTGGATCCACAATCATTATACTTGTGCTAATATTCTCAATAGACACCTGATGATCTTGTCTCATCTATATAACAACAATATACTTTATGCTGATATATATGCTTAGACCCACTCGACCTCTTGTTTTTCTTGGAAAAAAATACATCAGCAAAATTATCACATAAAGCCCGTAATGGTCTGGAGATAGAATCTATAACACGAAATCTTGTGATAAATTATGTAAGCATAACGCTTGTGAAGTAGCCTCATAGCAAGCAACAAACTCAACCTTCATGGTCGAAGAAGTGGTCAACGTCTGCTTCTCGCTTTTCCACAATATGACGGCCTCCAGCAAGTAAGAATATATATATATATATATATATATATATATATATATATATATATATATATACAGAGAGAGAGAGAGAGAGAGAGAGAGAGAGGGCCGATCAAGTGAGAAAACCCTTATTTGCGAAACCATGTGCGAAACCCCCCTAGAAGTTTCAGAATTTGATGAAACTTGGTAGGCATGCTACCTATGCCATGTTGATCATCCTCACAAAATTTTATCAAATTCTAAAACATCTAGGGGTATCAAATTTGATAATCAAATTAACAGTTTTTATGAACGGTCGATAAATCTTCTAATATTTGATGCCCTTAGAGGTTTTAAAATTTGATAAAATTTTGTGAGGATGATCAACATGGAATAGGTAGCATACCTACCAATTTTCATCAAATTCTGAAACCTCTAGGGGGGTTTCGCAAAAGGTTTCGCAAATAAAGGGTTTCTCACTAGATGGCCTCTCCCTCCCTCTCTCTCTCTCTCTCTCTCTCTCTCTATATATATATATATATATATATATATATATATATATATATATATATATATATATATATATATATATATATATATATATATATATATATATATATATATATATATATATATATATATATATATATATATATATATATATATATATATATATATATATAGAGAGAGAGAGAGAGAGAGAGAGAGAATACGGGGTATGAGCTGACATCCCATTTTCATTTTAGGCTGTCAGCTAATAGCCATTCGATTCAATTGATCATGTCCGTCCGATCAAAAAAACAAAAAAACCCTTAATTCTCTCTCTCCCTCTCACTGTCATCCACGGCCCTCTCTCTCTCTCTCTGGTTCGCTGAGTGAAACCCCCCACCGTCGTCAACCTCTCCCCCTCCCCCGATCTCCCGATCCAGCCCCCCGTCGCTCGCCGTCCCTCCTCCAGCCCCCTCCTGCTCCGTCCACCGGTGGCAGTGCACGACACCGCCGCTGCACCCCGCGACCGTCAACCACCGCCGTTGCGCCCGCGCCCCGGCCAACACCACCAACATCCCGCACCCCGCGCCGCCTGCGCCTGCGCCCCTCGCCCCGGCCAACGCCGGTGCCGGGCGGGTGCTGCTGCCGCTCGCGAGAGAGAGGGAGAGGGAGGGAGAGGGACAGCTCCGGTCGTCGGAGGCACAGCGAGCGACGGCGAGCGACGGGGGGCTGGATCGGGAGATCGGGAAAGGGGGAGAGGTTGACGGCGGTGGGGGGTTTCACTCAGCGAACCAGAGAGAGAGAGGGCCGTGGATGACAGTGAGAGGGAGAGAGAGAATTGAGGGTTTTTTTATTTTTTAATCGGACGCACACGATCGATTGAATCGAATGGCTTTTAGCTGACAGCCTAAAATGAAAATGGGCTATCAGCTCATACCCCGTATTATATATATATATATATATATATATATATATATATATATATATATATATATATATATATATATATATATATATATATATATATATATATATATATATATATATATATATATATATATATATATATATATATATATATGGGGGGCGGGGAGTCTGCACCTGAGGTGTAGCATCGTTGCTGCACCTCTTGCTTGTTTACCTCCCTAGAGGTTTTTGAATTTGATGAAATTTGGTGAGCCTCACCAATTTTCATCAAATTCCAAAACTTCTAGGGCAGTCAAATGGTCGAAGCAAAATCTGCAGACTTTAACGATGACTGCGGACGACTGATTTTGCTTCGACCATTTGACCCCCCCTAGAAGTTTTAGAATTTACTAATTTTTTATGAGGATGATCACCTTACCCTAGAGAACACTTCTATCAAAAATCACAAAATTCTAAAACTTCTAGGATGGCAAACAATGCCTGAGGTGCAAATAGTGTCCATTGAACCTGACCCTATATATATATATATATATATATATATATATATATATATATATATATATATATATATATATATATATATATATATATATATATATATATATATATATATATATATATATATATATATATATATATATATATATAGGGAGGGATAATCTTACTCATGGCCTCTTACAAGCAGGGCTTACTAATAATCCCAACCATCCATTCGGATCCGATGGATTGCTGGGATTTTCCCTCAATCTCCCACTCTCTCACTCTCTAGATCGAGTAAACCCAGCCCCCCCGACCCCATCCCCGACCACCCCTTTCGGCGCCCGACCACTTTCCCCTACAGCGGCAGCCCCTTCCCCTCCGGCCTCCGGCTCCTTCTCCTCCGGTTCCGACGCCCGATCCTCTCTTGCGGCAGCCCGATCCCGTCCGGCTCCTTCCCCTCCAGTTCCGGTGCCCCCTTCCCCTCCGGTTCCGGCTGTAATCGGCGCCGGTGGGGTGGCTCGACGGACGGGAGGGGGCCACTTGTAAGAGGCCACTTGTAAGAGACATGAGTAAGAGTATCCCTCCCCTATTGCAAATGAGTTACCTGATGCATTCAATGATGCTGCAAAAGTAACTAAATCACACATACCAGCTATGAATGTACCTGCCAGGATTGATATCCTCAGTAAAAATAAGGCAGCAAATGAGTCTGACACACGCCAGAAGCGTGGCAGACCTATATGTTCCAAAGATTTAGCTCCCCGGAAGAGGAGATTAAATAGCATATCACACCTTACAGCTCCTGAAGAAGCTGTTCATAATATAAAATCTCCTGAAGAGAAGATTCATGACAGTCCGGAAGATGTCATGAATCAAAGATCCAATTTCCCCAAATTAAAGCATATCGCTCCGGCCGAGGTTATGCCCCAGATCCTAGAAGAGACTGGGAAAGAGGTACCGATACCCAACAATGATGAGATATCTGTGTTCTACACATACTCAGGGAAAATATGGAATAGAAAAGAAATAGTCATCGATGATATATTCTTATATACTATGGCAAATAAGATAATAAAGGGTGATGATAATGACACTGAACCACGCACAATCCTAGAATGTCGACAAAGTAAAGATTGGCCAAAATGGAAGGATACGATTCAAGCGGAATTGGATTCCCTCGCAAAGCGTGAAGTGTTTGGACCTATAATACAAACCCCAAAAGGAGTAAACCCTGTAGGTTTTAGATGGGTGTTTGTTAGAAAAAGAAACGAAAAAAACGAGATCCAAAGATATAAAGCACGCTTAGTTGCTCAAGGATTCTCACAGAGACCTGGGATAGATTATGAAGAAACATATTCCCCAGTTATGGATGCCATCACATTCAGGCATCTTATAAGTCTAGCTGTCTCTGAAAGATTAAGCATGAAACTTATGGATGTAATGACAACCTACCTATATGGTAACCTAGACAGTGAAATATACATGAAAATTCCTGAAGGATTTGATTTACCAAAATCTAAATCTAGAAATACGCATTCAATTAGATTAAAACGAGCATTGTATGGTCTGAAACAATCCGGAAGATTGTGGTACAATCGGCTCAGTGAATATCTGTCTAGGGAAGGCTATAAAAATGACCCTATATGCCCATGCGTATTTATTAAGAAATCCCAGAATGGATTTACAATAGCAGCAACATATGTAGATGATATAAATCTAATAGGATCTCCTGAAGAGATTGAAAAGATTGCTGGCTATCTTAAAAAGGAGTTTGAAATGAAAGACCTGGGTGAGACAAAATTTTGCCTCGGCCTGCAGATCGAACGCAACAAGGATAGGATCTTAGTCCATCAAGCAAAATATACTGAAAATCTCCTGAAGAGGTTTAATATGGATAAGTGTTATTCACTTAGTACACCCATGGTTGTAAGGTCTTTAGATGCTAACAAAGACCCATACAGGCCTAGAGAGGCAAATGAAGAATTCTTGGGTCCTGAAGTACCATATTTAAGTGTAATAGGTGCAATTCTTTATTTATCTCAATGCACTAGGCCTGATATTTCATTTTCTATTAATCTACTTGCTAGATATAGCTCTGCACCTACACGTAGACATTGGAATGGTATAAAGCACATATTTAGATACCTAAAAGGGATAGTTGACCTTGGTTTATACTATTCATGTAAAAGGACTAACCTAGTTGAATATACAGATTCTGGTTATTTATCTGATCCCCATAAGGGGAGGTCACAAACAGGCTATGTGTTTCTTAATAGTAATGCAGCTATCTCATGGAAATCCACAAAGCAAACATTAGTAGCAATGTCATCCAATCATTCAGAGATACTGGCACTTCATGAGGCAAGTAGAGAATGTGTATGGCTACGATCGATAATTCAACACATCAGAGGAAGTTGTCAACTCCCATCAGCTACGGATGAACCTACAGAAATTTACAAAGATAATGCAGCATGCATAGCTCAAATTCAAAGTGGCTTCATAAAAGGCGACAGGACCAAGCACATCTCCCCAAAATTCTTCTACACCCATGAACTCCAAGAGAAGAAAGAGATTATTATAAAGCAGGTGAAGTCAGCTGAGAACTTGGCAGATCTCTTCACCAAGGCGCTTCCAACGTCTACATTCCAGAAGTTGGTGCATCAGATTGGCATGAGGAGACTTCACCAACATGGCATATGAATGTTATTTGAAATTGATGTATTAACAGGGTGGGAAGTAGCATCTTAATGTATTAGGGGGAGGGAGTATTTTTCTTTTGAAGATTGATGTAAGCAATGCTTGTAATAGAATGTAGAATAAAGATGAGGGGGAGCATCCTGCAGATGCAGATGGAGACATCCAGAAGAATGTCTTTTGCGCATTATACTCTTTTTCCTGCGATGAGGTTTTTCCCACAGGGTTTTCCCATCGAAAGGTTTTAATGAGGCAGTGTAAGTCGCACCCACTAAGATTCCAGAAGAATCTGAGATTCCAGACGAATTTGTTCCTGAAGAACAACGTTCCTGAAGAACGCGTTGTACTCTTTTTCCTTCACTAAAGGTTTTGTCCCATTGGGTTTTCCTTAGTAAGGTTTTAACGAGGCAATGTTTTGAAAAGTGGGCATCCAAGGGGGAGTGTTACGGATATATATGTGGCTGCCCACTTTGGTGGGATATATCTAACCGACACGTCTATCCCTTATCCCTAACTCTCTATATATGTGTTATGAATAAAGCAGAGGCCTCACGGATTCGTGAGAGCGCAGCCGCCATCCCCGTGTGCAACTATCTCCTTCTCCCTCTCTCTCGTAACAATATATATATATATATATATATATATATATATATATATATATATATATATATATATATATATATATATATATATATATATATATGAGGTATGCTTGGTTGCGCTGTGCGCTGCCGAGATAAAACGCGCTGCGCAGTGAGAGCCGTCCGATTCGGGACGATCAAACGGCTCCGAATCAATCCCGCACCCGCTCCCGCACCGCACCGCAGGCTGCACTGCACCGAACAGCGATCCCGCACCGCACCATAGCCGACCGTCCGATCCGGTTTGGATTTGAGATCCCGCACCGCTCCGCACCGATCCCGCACCGCTCCCGCACCGCACCGATCCCGCACCGCTCCCGCACCGCACCGCAGCCGAACCGTCCGATCTGCCCACCCGTCCGATCGAGCGGCAGTAACAGATTTCGCTGTTACTGTAGCGGCTACAGTAACAGCGAAAACTGTTACTGGCCGTCGATTCCGTTTCGATCGAACGGCCAGAAACAGTTTTCGCTGTTACTGTAGCGGCTACAGTAACAGCGAAAACTGTTACTGGCCACTCGATTCCCTTTAATCTTTTCGATCGAACGGTCAGTAACAGTTTTCGTTGTTACTGTAGCCGCTACAGTAATAGCGAAATCTGTTACAGCCGCTCGATCGGACGGGTGGGCAGATCGGACGGTCCGGTTGCGGGTGCGGTGCAGCTGTGCTTGGTGCGGGAGCGGGCGCTGGATGAGTTTCTACCGTTTGATCGGTTTCGATCGGACGGCTCTCACTGCGCAGCGCGTTTTCTCTCGGCAGCGCACAGCGCAACCAAGCATACCTCTCTCTCTCTATATATATATATATATATATATATATATATATATATATATATATATATATAGAGAGAGAGAGAGAGAGAGAGAGAGAGAGAGAAATGCTTGAATGCGGCATGCGGTAAGTGCGGCACCTACCGCATGCCGTCTGATGCACTGCTGCATGCATGCGATGCACGCAGTGCGTGCATCAGACGGCTGCGGTGCTGTGCCGCACGTACCGCATGCCGCAACATAGCATGCCCCTATATATATATATATATATATATATATATATATATATATATATATATATATAGGAATGGGATCCTGCCTATCAAAGCAGCATTATTTGCTGCTTTGAGACATTGTTTGGCTATCCTAGAAGTTTTGGAATTTGATGAAATTTGGTGAGGGTGTTGTCTAGGGTAAGATGATCATCCTCACAAATTTTCATCAAATTCCAAAACTTCCAGGGGGTTCAAATGGTCGAAGCAAAATGCTGCAGATTTTAACGGCGACTGCAGACGACTGATTTTGCTTCGACCATTTGAACCCCCTAGAAGTTTTGGAATTTTATAAAAATTTGTGAGGATGATCATCTTACCCTAGACAACACCCTCACCAAATTTCATCAAATTCCAAAACTTCTAGGATGGTCAAACAATGTCTCAAAGCAGCAAAAAATGCTGCTTTGATA